>JAVJIF010003527.1:97500-117680 GCA_038442645.1 Agave tequilana
TCCTTGTCACCTCTTCTTCAGTGAGCCGAATTTAACCAGCTGAAATTTCATTTCAAAAGTCTATCACTAGTTATGCTTTCTTTATTGGAATCCCTACAGAATAACGCATGCCAAGGTCATCTGGTTAGTACTATGACTATTAGTGAAATCCGGATAGCTACAACCAAGGATTCAACAAGCGCACCAAACATGTAAAAATTGATTAGTTTGACACTTCAATTATGATTGTCGGATTTAAATTGCTAGCTATTCATTAGGGTTTCTCCACACATTCCAAAAGAGAAAAGAGAGAAAAGAAAAGAAGAAAAAGATATTCATTAGGTGGCTTGGTTCTAACATGTACTTATATAGTGTTCTGACGTCTACATATCTATGGCATCATTTAACGTGTAGTTATACCTTGCAACTTATAGAGGCAATCATTTAGACCACCTGTATTCCTTGACCTGGTTGAGCTTGTAAAATTCTAACACCATGGAAATTATGGAAATTATCACCAAAACTGTGCCAGCTCTCTCCATGTGTATTCTATAGCAGTTCATAGACTCAACCAACTTGAAATTTTTTTCAACATAATCCAAACTCAGTGCTACTATTGCTGTTCTCCACATGTATAATGATTGCCCTTCCCAAGCTTTTCTCTGCGCAAAAGGTGCACCGCAGAAAGGTCTCTTGACAACAAAGCTGCATGTGAATTGCCAATTGCATTCTTTTTCTTTTTCCTACTTGGAAAGAATGTACAGATGTAACTTCAATGCTAGGTAATTTGCTGAATCAATTGGCAAAGATCAATTTTGGTTAAATGCACCACAAAACAGTATGTCAAAAATGAAAAACCAAAACTATCACAAAGAGCCGGTATATTTTTCCTTGGTTTCATCAGGCGCATATATGTTGTATGCACATGCGGATCAAAAGCTTGATCAAACTAATTTGCACAGCTTTAAATGCAAGTTTTTTTACCGGAATTCGTGCTCTTGTGATTTTTTTTTGTCTTTGGAGAAAAAGGATGTTGTATCAGTGAGATACCCCAGCCGTTGATATTGCAAAACCTAAACCTCTTGTGATATTGGTTAATACATAAAAACATTGATACAGCCTTTTTTTCTAAAAGAAAGTATCAGTAAAATAAGAAACCTAAGATTAGTTGAAACAGTAACAAATGAAGATCATGTCAAAAAATTATGTTTAACAGTTCGGAGAATTTCTTTGATATAATGTTTTAATCGTGTTAAGTTCATCATACGTCCATTAAATTAATTAACAATCAAAAATACCTGAGTAGTAAAATGTCTGTGCCCAGGAGATAGAGTGCTAGAAGCTCGTCCAATTGCCCTTTCGAGCATTACACGCATATATTTCTCTTGATGCAATTGCATCTGAAGTTTTTTTATCTGCAGGAAAATTTCAACAACCACCTCAGGGGGTATAAAGAAGTAAATGGAGTGTCATATAAACATAATATATTGGAGAAAATTTAAATGGAACATGACAATCTCATACGTTCTATATACATGTAAATGTTTAAATATATGAAATCTACCAATATACCTTTCGTGAGAATAGATATACTAACATAAAGTTACAAAATACAATGAGCCTCTGCGTGAAGTTGGCCTCACAACTTTGTTGACAGAGACTATAATTCTCTCTTTTTCCATGTCAAATATTAAGTAAATTAATTACATAAGAATGGATTACACATTGTGTGAAGTTATAAGATTTAAAGAGGGCTTATAGCTTGAACTGCCACTCCTTAGAACTAAAGTCAGTTCAATTATATTAAAGGAAGTTGTGTCAGCCTCATTTAGTTATCCAGGTTTTTAAATAGAGTATGGGATGGACATTTTCCATCCCCAACCCAGAACATGAAGAAGACTGAGAGGGAGAATCCTTGAAAAGAAGAGAAAGAACAACAGGGAAATGAGATGAAAATTTATTAGAATGCTTTCTTACTTGATTTCTTGTGAAGATAAGAATAATTACGAATCTATGCCCTTATTTTCGTGAATAATTGGTGGCCATCAAATAAGCGACTGAAGTTGGTCAGGATTTGGCTGAAAGAAAATGATTTCCATGACTTCCTTTCTGAAATATGTTTTAATTTGTTAAACTATAAAAGACTACATCTTCACTGATACTAAGAAGAATTACAAAATATAATTACATATGATCATCACTCATAATACTACATAGACCTTCTTATATAGACAGCATATAAACCAAATCCTCAAATCATGACTCATAATACTACTAGGACTATAAAATTCCAAAGGACTCTATAACTAAATAGTTAGTTTCTAATACTTAATTACTTATTATATCTAAAATCCTCCAAACTCACGATTGTATGACACTGAGAGTTTGCTTAATAAAAAACTAAAAAAAGAAATACTGAAACAACTGAAATATCAATGTCAATGTCAAATAGTTGAATTACTGATGCCAAACTATTAATTGTTGATGCAAATATCGAATTGCTGATTTGCTGATGCCAGCTTACTCAGTCAGCCATGTTGAACTTCTTGATTGCTGATGTTGATGCAAAACTTGTTGATGTCTAAGTGAAGAAAATCAATCCGAAAAATCTCAAATAATCCTCCATTTGTGACCTTCAACGAAGTCAAATAATCCTCCCTTGAGACCTCAAATGAAAATGATCCTCTCTCAAAATCTCATGTGAACTCAAACAGTCCTTCCTTGAAACTTTAAACAAACTCAAAGAAATCCTCCCTCGAGATCTCAAACAAACTCAAATGATCCTCTTTTGGGATCTTACAGAACATAACTCCCTATAATTGGACACCACAAGCTGAACCTAGAAGTCATGATCATCTTCGATCACCTTAAATGGGGCCTTGAACGACATCAATTTGTCACTACTTGTACAGAACTAATCAATCCAAGGAGAATGAGTCCAAAACAAGACTCACCATCGCATCTGGCACACCCAAAAAACTTAGGTATATACATGTGGATCACAAATTCAACATCTAATATTCTGACTTCTAGCTAAAACAATTTCAAGCTTTTAACCTACATAAAACTTTGAATCTAAATCTGAAATTTTTTTTATGAACAGTACATGAACAATAATCACCATGAACAGTAACCCGTGATTTCCTTTAATTGCCAAGGGGGGATTGAGGAAGAAAGAAAGAAAATAAAAGAAAGGAAGAATAAAGAAGAAGGATTAAAAGAAGAAATAAGAAGAAAGATGGCGAGAGTGCGTCAGGTGGTGGAGGATATTTGAATCAAAAACCCCAAGGTTGTGCCACATTAAACTGCAAATGATTGCATCTTTACTGAGACTCAAAACAATTACAAAATACAATTATATGTAATCATGAGCAATCCTCTCCTTACATGGACAACATACAACACCAAGTCCTACTCAAATTATGACTCGTAATGCTATTAAGGCCCTATAAGATTCAAATACTATTATGACTATAACTAAATAATCAGTTTCTAGTAATTATTTAATTACTTATTATATCTAACATAATTAAAATAGTAATATTTATGGGAATTGCTGGTAAGGGGGAAGTTGTGATCGTAGTCCTCAATTGGTGGTTGCCGGAAGTGGACACTTCCTGGTAGGTGGGCAACCTATCATTTTGGGTTAGGATACACCAAGTAAAAGATTCATTTGTTGATTCATTATAAATTTATAGGATCTACTTGGGGATCCAATGCCACAAGAACTAGGACCGCTAACCAAATCCATAACTTATAAATTATCTGATGGTTATCTGGGTTTTGAATTATCTGAATCGAATTGGCTGCTAAAATGTGCCAAAGTTTCTTAAGAAAGCAAAGAGACTGGTTTTATTTTAATGCTCATATGCACTGGTGAAGGCATATTGCTCAATAAGAATGAGTGGAGAAAGCTGATCCATGTGCCCGATCCAGCATAATGCTCTTTTGGTTCATATAGCCTACCCCAAATACTTGGGACAAATGGCTTAGTTGTTGTTGTATATGTACTGGCGCTCTTCTCCATCTTTCTCAACATAAAACATGCCCGAACACATTCAAACCAAACAAATTGTCTTAGGAAGGAAAGGGATAATTTAGCTGTAACTAAGTGAACTTAACCATATCATATATATCATGATATTTGGTTTGGATCCTTGAGGATACATATCTTAGTCCAATATGGATATGGATCTGGTTCAAGGATCCATACCCGACTCAATAGTCTATTAGACAAGATTTTAAGCATCCAAACCTGAAAATTCATGTTGTTTACATATCAGGTTATCAAATAGCTGGGCCCCACTTTTTACCAATATTGTCGAGCAAGTGTCAATCTAAAAATTGGGCTTGAGTTTAGGGTCTGTTTGGTTGTCGTAACTGGCCGTAATTCGTAGTTATAATTGGTAAAGTCTTTTACAATTGTAAATGAGTTACATGTATGTAAATTTTACGGTGTTTGGTTGGTAATATAAAATTGTAAAGTGAGAAAGTGCATTGTACTTTACGGTGTTTGGTTGTCGTAATGTATAAGTCGTAAGTGAAAAAGTTGAACACAAAATTAACTATTTGGTGATTTTAAAAGTTTTAATACTGCAAATAAATATTAAAAAAGTTAAATATTAAAAAAATTTAATATTAATATAAAAAATATTACAAATTTGTATGACCACAAAATTAACTGTAACTGGGCTGTAAGTGAGTGGTAACTGGGTTGCAAGTGAGTGTTAGTTGAGTTACGTAAGTCTTTTATGAATTACAGTCCAAACAAACGTCGTAGTTGTAACTGGGTAGTAAGTCATTTACGAATTACGGAGTTTTACGCGAAACAAACGGCCCCTTAATGTAGGTGTAGAATTGTAGAATTGGGTCAAGTTTGAGTCGGATTTGACCTAGTCGTGTTACCTAATTCATACTACACCCTGGAATTATAATCTAGATCGCACAACCCGATTTGTGATGCAGTGGTGGCAATCGTTTGCAAATAAAGTCAGACTCGCTTTGCCAAAGATCCATAAAATTTGAAAAAAAATGCATAAATGAGTATCCGGAAAAAATACAAAATGATGACATAGACTTCACCACAGGGGTGCCATTCGGATTCGATATCCGCGGATATCCGCATCCGAATCCGCATCCCATGCGAATTCGGATGCATTCTTTTTTGCATCCGATAGATTCGGATCCGGATCCGGATATTCTTATTCGGATACGAATACGGATTCGAATAGAGTTAATAATATCGGATCCGGATTCGGATACCGCACTATTATCAGATCTATTATAATGTTATATGTTATATAAATAAATAATATAAATATATATATAAGTATATAACTATATTAGCCTTTAGGGTTTGAGAATTGACTCATTGAGAATCTGAGATCCATCTTTCCCTCACTTTTTCTCTCCACTGACGAGCAGTCAGGCAGCCACCCCTTTTCCCTTTCGATCTCCCTCGATCTCTTTCAATCTCGATCGCTTCTTAGTTCTCAGCCCTCGCGCAATCTTTTTTAACCACGAGCTCTCCCATCTGACGAGTCCGATCAGGCGTCTCCGCCCACAAGTTCTCTTCTTCCCCTCATCAACCCCTTCCTCAATCTAAACCATCAGAGCTCCGCTTCGAGCGGTCTTCAATCTCGATCTCTTCACACAAGCTCTCCACTCCGACGAATCCAGTGAGTCTAACGAAAATCTCGATTTCAAAATTTATTATGTGAGTTTTCTCTCTTAATTAATTAATTGACAATTTGGCTGAAATTTTATCTGTGAGTTTTATCTTTGTTATCTTGTGGCAAAGTGGTTACACTACAAATTTATAAGTTACAGCACAACTTAATGTTTTCTGGATGAAATTTTGTAATAAGGAAAGGGTATTTGTTGGGTGGCAATTAGATCTATGAATCTATGATTCCTTTCATCTATTTTCTCTTATAATTCAAAAATTATTTATTTTGTAAAATATTTGAATAAATAAATTGTTTGTGTTTATAATAGAGTCTTATTTATAATTTACAAGATTTTGAACACAAAAGGTGGGACCTTTGAAGTTAAGTGGAACATGCAAAGGTGAATCTCTGAGAAGGTATATTATATCTCATATGTATAAAATAAATGTAATTATTCTTTGAAATATCTTTAAATTTTCATATTTAATCTTCAATTTGAGGATATTTCAGCTCAAGTCATGAATAGTGATTGGGTTTTTTTATGAATAGTGAATTATAATCATGTCGTCCGATTTCCCTTCACCTCGGTTCAATGAGATGCAAATGTTGTTGTCACCACCTCTGAATCTACTTCTAATAGTGTTGTTGTGAAAAAGAATAAGTAGTGTACCTCTGCAGTGTGGAATGATTTTACAAAATTTGATAAAGAAATAAAAAACAGAAGTAGATGGAAAAGGGGTGATTACTATGATAAAAATGGCTAAATGGCTAAATGTAATCATTGTGATTTTGAAACTAATGCAAATAGTAAACATGGAACCGCACACTTTAAGAACCACTTAAAAGTATGCCCTAAGAAGAAAATTTTTGATGTCCACCAACAATTGATACAAGCCACCGTAAAAAAAGAAGATGAAACTTTGACACTTCAAAATTATCAATTTGATGATGCAAAGAGTCAAAAATTACTTATTAAAGCTATTATTGCTCATGAGTATCCATTTAATTTTGTGGAACATGTGTTTACTCGGGATTATTTGCTTTCTCTTCGACCGGCACATCATATTCCACGTCGGACAATCATCAACAAAATGTACATAGAGATTTATGCAGAATACAAAAGAATTTATTTGACTTGTTTGCTAATTCTTCCATTAAAGTGTGTTTCACAATGGATAAATGGACAAGTTCTTCACAAAACAAGTCTTATTTGTGTATTACTAGCCATTTTGTTGATGAATCGTGGAGTTTGCAACAAAAATTAATTGGATTTATAAATGTCCATGGTTCTACCGGTATTGACATATGTAATATGTTTATGGACCGTTTGCTTAAATGGAATCTTCATGACAAGGTGCTAACCGTCACAGTTGATAATGATAGGCTAATAATGCTGCATTAGGTTGGCAAGAGACCGTCGTAAAAACACTCTTCCTTGTAATGGTATTTTTTTATGTGAGATGTGGGCTCATATTATCAATCTTGTTGTTCAAACTGGTTTAAAAACTATCACTAAAGCCATTGAAAAGGTGAGACTTAGTGTTAAGTATTTGACAATGTCACAAATGAGTGAAAAATTCTATCATGTTTCTAAGCATGTTAACTTGAAAAATCAAAAGCGTCTTTCTCTTGATTGTTGCACAAGGTGGAATTCTATTTTTATAATGTTGGATAATGCTTTGAAGTATAAACTTACTTTTAGTAGATTTGCACTTATAGATGATAAATATATTCATTGTCCATCGAATCAAGAGTGGGACCATATTGAAACTTTAAGCAAGTGTTTGAAGCATTTCCATAAAGCAACTTAACTTCTCTCTGGCACTAAATATCCCACATGCAATCTTTTGTTTGAGAAGTTTTGTGAAATTTAATTGCTTTTGATTGAATGGCAAAAAAGTAGTGATGACATCATCATGACTATGGCTTATGATATGAAGAAGTTTGATAAGTATTGGGATATGTCTAATAAAATTTTTGTGGTGGCTATATTTCTTGATCCAAGCTACAAGATGCTTGTAATCACTTATTTCTTTAATTTGATATATGGTGGTAACGGTGGGGTGCATGCAAGTGATATCTTAAGTGTGATAAAGAGACTCTACCAAGAATATGTATTGAAAGATCAATCTAATAGGCATGAAAATGCTTCAAGTTCTCATCCATAAGAAGTGAAAAGGGTTGGTGATAAGAGAAAAAGTAAATTTGCACAATTTGCTCAAACCATTGAGAATGAGGCTACAAAGACGGAGCTTGATATCTATATGGAAGAGACTATTCTTCAATGGAATGAAGCAATAGATTTTGATATTTTGGGTTGGTAGAAAAGTAATAGTGGAAAGTATCCGATTCTTGCAAGAGTAGCACGAGATATTTTGGGTATTCCGACATCAACTGTGGCATCCGAATCGGCATTTAGCGCTGGAGGCCGTGTGATACATTGCTATAGAAGCCGAATGACAACTACGGTAAAAGCATTGCTATGTACATAAAATTGGCTTAAAGCGGAGAAAGAAGGTATTGATTTAAGTTCTCTTTGAATTTTCTTATGTTTAATTGGTTCCACATTGTACATATTAATCAAATTTATTTTTTCATAGTTACGAAATTTGACACTCTTTGGAACAAAGAAGATATCATTGTGGATGATGATTCGGATGAGATTCGAGATTGTTTTGTGAAATCAAGTATGCTATTCAACTTTTACTAATTTGTTCTCTTCTTAATTGCACTTAGATAAAATAAGTTGTAGTTGACAAATTATTTTTTTGTTATTTTGGAAGGTGACATCATGAACGTTTACGATACGGAAGATATGATTTGACTGCCTCACATTCTCATGACTTCTTTCATCTCTACATTTTGTCTTTGTTTTGTGTTGGATTGACATGGTTAACATGGTTAAAGAATTGTAATTGTGATGGTGAATTATTTGGTGATATTAGCTGCTTGAAAACTTGTTTAATTAGGTACTTTAATCTATATTTTTAGCTAACTATTTCTGATGATATCAAAATATGTTTATATAGATTTGCTTTTCTTATTTGTTTTTTGCTCTTCTCAATTTATATTGCTCTTCTCAATTTTGCTAATTCTGATCAATTATTGTATACATTAGCAAGCTATGTCTGTCTTTCTTTTGCATCCATTAATTCTCATCTCTTTACATCCAATTTTCTATTTGTAGGAAGATCCCTTGAGAAATTAATTCATTGATGTTTTTTGCATTTTCTTTATTTTTGGCAAAGATGGAAACCCTATAAGCCTAGTTATGATTGGGATGACTGGTTTGGGAACAGCCCAAGCAAAAGGTTAAGCAAGTTGATCTTTTTTTTTGAGAGAAAATAAGCAAGTTTTTTTCTTTAAACTTCTTTTTAGGCTTGATATGTTAGTAGCTTTATATTCTAAATGCTCATTAGTATTACTGATGTGAAATTGCAATGCAGATTGCAATGCAGATAGAAGCCTATATACCATCAAAAATGTGCCTTTAACTGATGTGCATTCTATTCGTAGGCATACCCCTCCTCTTTGGCAATACATAATCATTGTCCTGTCATTAGGTAATGTCTATTGTTTCCATCATCATTAGTATTATTTTCTTTTGTTGGAAATATTTGGATCCTTCTTGTATTATTATCTCAACAATAGCATCGTTTTATGACTATTTCATGCATCTTTGAGATAGTGCAGCTTGGACTGAGATTTCACTAATAAAGTATTTGTTTGGTTGGTGTCGTTTGCATATCTATGTGAACTTCTCTATTTATTTTATTATTCATGAATATCACACAAAATCAATTTCTCATTGCTAACCTATTTGACCATCATAGTATTTCTTTTACATCATAATTGAAGTTGGAGAAATAAGAAGTAACTAAGAGCATTTGTAGCTATCAGTTCAATAATTAAACAAAATATTGAAACATAAGAAAATAATTATCAAACTATGCGTGTGAGATGCTAAAATCATATATTATCAGTGTAATTAGGACTGCGATCATGATAGCAGTCCTCAGAAAAAGACTGCGACCATGACAGCAATTCTCATAAAAACACTGCGACTTAATCACAGTCCTCATAAAAAATTGCGACCATGCTACCAGCACCAAAAATTGTGGTTAAAATTTAATCATGTTGCGCTCTCTCAGCTGGCGACTGAGTCTTCTAATTGCTCCAATTGGGATTTTAAGAAGTAACAAATTCTTGACTCTCAAATGAATCGAAGTTCTATAATATTGAAACATAAGAATAATCATAAAACTACGCATGTGAGTTGCTAAAATCATATATTTTCAGTGTAATTAGAACTGCAACCATGGTAGCAGTTCTCAGAAGTCTTCAGAAAAAGACTGCGACCTTGGTCGCAGTCCTTAGAAAAGACTGCGACATGGCAGCAGTTCTCATACAAAACTCATTGGCAAGCTTAATAATGATTCCTGTTTTATAGAGATAGTTCTACTATATCTCTTTATTAGCAGCCATTTATTTGTTTATAGCTAATTATTGCACTTGTATTAAGATATACCATGTGATCATTCTTTGTCACACTTAATGATGGAATTACTTGGTAATGATATAGAGTATCTAAAAGTCCTCGATGCCAAGGGAAAATTAAATGAAGTACTTGTATACCGACTTTCATGAGTATTCAACAAACATCGATTAGTATCCGCATCCGATCCGCTAATATCCGATCCGCATTCGATATCCGATTTTGGCAGATACGGATATCATTTTTTCACATCCAATAATATCCGTATCCGTATCCGAAAGTTGAATGCGGATATGGATGTGGTAAATAGAATATCTGATCTGTATCCGATCCGATGGCACCCCTACTTCACCAGCAATTAGCATACAGCTTTTCAATAAATAGAAACATGCGCAGCAATGATTTATAAACATGAAAAGCCTCAAAGTTACTCAGAAAATTAGACCACTAAGGCATGGCGTAGTGGTAAAAGGATGCGGTTGGGTTATGGGAGCCTCAGGTCCAAGAGCGGGCTAGGCAGAGAAAAAAAATAAAATCATAAGATTAGGGCTAGAAAATCTGGAAAAAAATGTTTCCGTGCTTAAAACACGCAAAAATTCATGGAAATGATGAATTCTCGTGTATTTGGTGAGAAAGCCTAACATTTTAACAAGATTGTCCAGATACATATATGAGTATTCGGTACGATAAGTTACAAACATGCAGATCACAAAATTCAAAACCGCCACCAAAACTGATGTTTCATAGTTACAGAAATTAAATAATGTTATACATGTAATAGAAAATTTTATAATTTAATAAATAGAGAGAAAAAAAAATGTTGGTGAGATTTGTGAATAAATCAAAAGGAGAAAGGTGTCTAATGTTGGGGATTTTAGGTATGAATCGTGGTTCCACTAACTTATTTCACTTGTATCAAGTTTATTAGATGGAAGAGTCATCAATTTTAATTATATTGGTGAATTTTGAATGAATGTATGTTGTTTTGAACCCAATACTTGATGGATTCATATAGAAGTATTGACTGAGGATCCAACAAAATAGCTGCAAGTATTAGTATTGAATATGTATCCAATACAAAAACATTTCGAAGAATCGGTGCATCAGAGCTTTTTACATGTTACTGCATGTGGTTGGAGAACACGACCAACTTAAACAGCCTTAAAAACACATAGATACACAAATTTTTAATTTGGCTTCTAATCATTGGTTAATGACGGCCATACGAGGAAAGGAGAAAGAATTGTTGAGGAAATTGTATATGCAACCAAAATGATTATAATGACTACAGACAAATGCAGATTTGCAAGAAGACTTTGATATATATATATATATATATATATATATATATATATATATATATATATATATATTATATATATATATATATATATATATATATATATATATGGGAGACAAAAAGTTTGGGAGGGAAAAAAAATTTAAGTTCTTACATCATTTTCCAAGGAAGCTCGAGGATTCAATGAAGCATTAGTAGTGTCACTTGACACTTGATTGCTGGAATCTTGACCACCATGAGATCTCACTATATCCTGCAAAATTTGCAGTTTGTTTTAGATGTAATGAAAAGTAGAAACTTCTGGTTCAGTTCTTAGAACTATCAAAGTTATCTTCTATGGAACATGTCTATGAGAATGCACATAATAGACAACTCTCTCAAAAATTTTGTTGAATGAATATTGTGGTATCACCTGTTTAGATTCAGTGCAATCCTTTCCCATGCAATATGAATTTCCATTTCTTGCAATACCCGGGTTCCTTTCAGACGCACTGGAAGAAAAACACCATAATCGCACTATAAATGGCAAAAAAGGAGTTTTAACAGTAACATGCAATTCTATCAGGGCAATAACAGATATCAAATAATAATTTTAGGGGCACTTAATCTGAGTGTGTGAGTTTGATAATTTTTTAAACAAAATACAAGCCCAAAATTGGCAACTTTATCTACCTTGTATCGCTTTACGATTCAATTCCAAAGACAACTAGTAGCTGAATAATTGCTATATGCTTTAGATGGAAATATTTGTTCAACTTAGAAATAAATTTGAGAGGACAAGTTAAATTTGAATGGCTTAAAGTAATTCAAACACACTTTCGATGGTTTGCATAGGGTGATGGTTCAAAAGAAATAGTAAAAAAGTAGGATAGATTTGAGAAGAAAGAAGAAATTGTTACCAGTGGTGGAGAAGATAAGATTAGTTCGAACTGGAATGCATTATAGATTCATAATAGAGCTATAGTTTTGAAAAGCTAAAGATAAGCAGAACAAAGTAATTTGACTGAAATACATATATCCCTACAAAAGCCCCAATCTACGTCCACATAGTCTGTGGATACTTCCAGCTCTGTGTGAAGACTTGCAGCTCTGTTTGGAGGATTCCTGAACATGATTCTCTATTTTTCTGATTTACTTCTAGACTCTAGTAAACACCATATCCCTTTAGCAAGATTGAAATTCGAATATGCATATTAACTAGAAAAAGTTTTGGAGCCTCAGAATCCAAGAATTCAGAAATACATCAGTAGGACAATGAACAACTTTAGCCACAAGAATATAATCCTATGATTTGCAAAGTTTGCATGTATGTTGAAATACAAAATCTTTCAGAATATCTATAAACCTCAAATGCACCAAGAACTAAATCTGGTGAGAACAAAAATAAAAACTTGATCATCTTAGCCGTACATAAACCAAAGTGGAAATTGAAGAACTCTAACAAAAAAAAAATTCCAATTCACAATATGATTTCAGTTCAAGGTATAACTCGTAAACAATAGAGAACTTCAAACAGAGTTTCTCAAGGGCTTAATCTTTTATTCTTTTTGTACATGATAGAGAAAATCCTGGATACGTTAGACTGATAGAAGAGGTCTCTAGCTTCTCCAAACGCAACAGATTAGTGGGGAGTTAACAGTTAAAACTTCTAAGTTCCAGCATAACCACAGAAACCAGTCCAGAAGAAGAAGAATAACCAAGCGCATTTTAATTAGAAAGAGGGGGGACTGTATCTATCAAGATAGTTGTTCTTTATTAAAAAAGGAAAAAATCGTGACCCAGATCACAGGCATAATAATTAATCAACATCCAGTAATGTCAGAATTTAAAGATTCTGAGCTACATTGAACATGACTCTATATAATTCACAAATTTTGCATACCAAGAGAACTTCTCCATTTAAATATCAAGCCCTTTCGAAATATTCAGTCTATGCATGCATTAAATGTCAGATCTAGTGAACCATCCTGACAAATCATTGACCTTATTTTATTTCAAAAAAAAAATATTATAATAAAATAAAATCAGTGACCATTTTAGTCATGGTATGACATGGAAATTAAAGAAATACAACAAGAACTAGTCCAATTTAGACTATTAAAATTTCAGTCAAAGATTAATCGCATTGAAAAGATTGAAACTTAAAATGAAGTTGCTAATGATCTCTTTTATTTTTATCTTTTTATAATTTGATACCCAGAAAAAAAAAACTCGAAATCGCATTGGAATAAACATGATGCTCAAAATCTGTAGCTCTCCAAATGCAGCAGATTTGGGGTAGAGTCCCCCATCCCCCCATAACAAACACCACCACCCCCCCACCCCCCCAAAAAAACGCCCCTCTCTACCTTCTCGAGAGAAAATTTTGGGTAGAGTTAAAAGTTAAAAACCTAAAGCACTTAAACATAACCAATAATTAAGGACAAAATACCATTTGCAAACAAAGGAAAAAAAAAAAGAAATCATCAAAATTAAGAAGATCCCAGATCTCACATTTCCTAGTCTAGAGATAAAAACTATTCCAAAAGAGCAATCATCACGAACACAAAAAAGAGAACACCTTCTAGAGCGCTTGTGATGCGAAGAGCAAGAAGAGAAACTCTTAGACATAGAAGCCATACTCTCCTCATTCCTTGTCTCATTTACAACAGCTTCTCCACCCATTCTCTCTTCTCTTCTCTCTCTTTCTCAAACCCCAGATCTGAACCACCCAACCACACTAAGAAGAAGATAACCAAACATGGAAGTACACACAAAAGAATTCAATACAAACAACTTGTCCGAGAAAGAAGCTTGGTTATGATCACATCAATAAATAGAACAAGCTAAGTGATTTCTTACCAAAGAGAAAGAGGAGGAGTAAAAAGAGACTCGGCGATGCCTTTGGTGACCACAACAGGTCCAGCTGAAATGCTGCGAGGGAGTGAATGTAGATGGGGTCCAAGGAGAAGGGGTTGTTGAGGATTTGAATGAGGAAGAGTTAGTCATATCAGCAGATGAATCCGAGGACAGTACATCATCGATCGATTTTTCTGTCTCTCTTATGAGTCATAAAAGAAGAATAATGTCTCCAACATCAGGCCCTCACACAGGCCAAGGGAGGGGCTTTGAATGAGTGGGAGCTGTGACTTGCATCAGTACAAGGAAAAGGACTAACCAGACTCAAAGCTTTTAATTGTGGACGTGGATACATTAGACTAACACAAAATCGAAAGCCTCTATCTTCTCACAGGAAGAAGAAAGAAGCAACCGAATGATTTTAGTAATAGAAAAGATCTATCCAAACATAACTAATCACATCATGCCACAGCATCAGCAGCCCAAGAATTTCAGAAATGCATAACAAATTGGCTACAACAACTTCATGCACATATAATGTAAACCTAGAATTCACAATTCCTCATGCATAGAAATTTCCCATTTCAGTATCAAATGCAGTTAGTGTAACTATCTATATTTAGTGAATTAATACAGCAAATCCTTGAGCATTTTACTCAAGGTGGAACCCTAATAAATGAAAAATTACAAACGAGTTATTTTTCCCAATTACAGACTACGTGAAAATCCCTATCATCTCTAAATGCAGTAAAACCTAAAACACTCCAACATACCCAAACGAAAAAAAGGGGGAAAAACATTTTTAAGGGAAAATAGAAGGTAATCCATCAAAAGTAACAAGACGAAGATCTCAGAATTCTGCCTTGAACTAAAAAGTAAGCAAAAAAGAGTGATTCTTTGAGAACCTTCTAGAGCGTTGTGATGCAAACAAGAAGAAGAGAGAGTCTTGCTGTCCTCTTCACCCATCGTATTTCTTCTTCTTTCAAACAACCCACTCTAAAAACGGCTTGTGTGGGCATCATCAGTGAGTAATAGCAAAAGAAAAGAGGTAAGAGAGGAGAAATGGTACCTGCGGTGACCAGAACGCAGCAGAAATGGCGGGAAGAGTGAAGGCGGAGGGTCCAAGGAGAGAAGGGTCGTGGGGATTTGAATGAGGGGGAGTTAATGATACTAACGTGGATGATGCTGTCGCAGAGGAGGGAAAAAGCTTCATCAAAGGAGCCATCACTGCTTTGTTTTCTCTGAGAACAGTGACTCGATCGTCAGAGAGAGGGGACGGTCACGAGATTCTGGGAGGGGAGCTTTGAATGAGGGCGGGCTGTGGTTCGAGCCTCTTCCAAATTCGCATCAACTCAATATGCAAGTGAAAAATAAAAATGTAAAAATGAGATATGTGAAAAATATAGAGAAAAATGAAATTTATGTAATTCTTATTTTCGGTGTTGATTGTAACATGAGAGTATACTTTTCATGTTGTGTTTACAGTGTTTAGTTAGTAATGTGAAAGTGAAAGTGAAAATATAAATCATTTAATTATAAAATAATATTAAATTAAATATGAATTCTGAAATAATATTTTAAACTGTAATTAGACTGCAAGTGAGATTTACATGACATTAAAATTAATTATTTTAGTTACAACTTATTACAAACGAAATTGCATAACCATAGAATTAATTGTAGCATTCAAGGAAGTCGAGAAATAATAGCGTAAAAGAAAAGTGTTAAAGAAAAAAGAGAAAAAAGAAAAAGAATTTTTTTCCATTTCACATCTTTGATTCAAAACAAACAAATAAAAAAAAGTAAAAAAATAGGTGGGTTTTCTCATTTTTTATTTTTCTCCCACTTTCATAAATTCAAACATGCTCCGCTTTCTCATTCTCCCTCTGATTCTTTGTTTTTTTTCAACTTATTTTTCCCTCTAACTATCTTTTGTCATTCTCTTTCTCCTCGTCTGCCTCTTTTTTAAATCTTTTCTCTCCTGGTTATTCTTACTCCATCTCACTTGTTTTTTTTATTTTCTCTCTTTAAATCCCTTTTATTTGTCCCCTCTCTGTCTCCCCAACTCTCTTTCTCTCTCTCTGTGGCATTCATCTTTTTGTTATCTCTTTAAAAATATTTTTTTTACCCTGATTGATGATATAAGGGTTTGTTTCATAATATGAATTTTCACAGGAAGCTCTTTTGGTTTAAAGAAAATCTCTCTCTCTCTATCCCCCCCCCCCCCACAATTATTGGATTCTTTATGAATTTTTTTTTTTTTTTTTTTTTTTTTTGGGTTTCTAATCGATGAATATAAGGAGTCTGCCGCATAATATGAATTTTTACAAGAAGCTCTTTCAGTTTTAAAGAAATTTGGATTAAGTTTAAGTATGTGCGAGTCCACGAATTTGGTCTGCAACCATGGAGAGGATTGTCAAGTCACGAAAAGATTTTGATCTAGCTAAGAAGGCTCAATTTTTTTACGTTCATGACAAAGAATACTCTTAGCTCAATATAAATTTAACTTAATTTAATGATATATCACTTTTTTGGGAACTGTTGGGTCCAATTTTTATTAAAGTACGAACAAATATCCAATTAATATTTTTCTATGATTAAAAGCATACAGAGAAGTTTAGATTTACATTGACAAGATGACAAGACCTAACATAAATAACAACTCAAACATGCAGACTACAATAGTCAATAGACCCACCACTAAGCACAGTCGCGAAAGGAAGGGGTCACGTGAAAACTCTCTCCACGCCCAATTTTTGTGACCCCCGATCTCCTCCCTCCTCCTCTCTCCTGGTCTCATTGGGTCACACCCACATATACATCGAATGAGAATGAGGCAATCACTCAAATAAATTTAACTCTCCCCCTCTCCCTTGATTTCAATTTCAAAGCAAAAAAAACCTAAGTTTCTTAGCCCTCTCTAAAGTAACTGCTTGCGCTTTGCTCTTGACTTCAAGTATATTGAGAATATTTGATTTTTTATTAGGGTAATGTTGTTGTTATTTTGGCTGTGAATTGAGTGTCTTAATATTGATCATTTCAGGCTAAGCAAGTCACTAGTTTTTGCCTTTGATTGTTCCTCTAATAATCGCTAAATAAATAAAATGATATATGAATTTAGTTAGAATTTATTCGGAAGGAATTCTTTTAATAGGAAAGATGATTCTAACAAAATTTATACTCATTTAGTAAGAGATATTGTATCGAATAAGATTGATTCTGACCCTAATCTATGCTTATTAGTCTAAATTTTCTATCCCCCTTCATATTTGTAATATTATCACATTAGTAGTTAATATTTGTAAGCTTGTTACTATTGTAATAAATCGGCACTCTAATACCAATTGTTACTCGCAGATCGAGGATCGATGCTGGGAAATTGACAATATGAGCAGTACTTGCAAAAGAAAAATTGTTGTAAAGCATACTAGAAATATCTAAACAAAAGAACAATAAGAAAGAAACGCGAGGATTTAACGTGATTCGCCCAAACTTAACTACGTCATCGGGAGAGAGAACTTGAAAGAGTTTTGTTAATAACTTGATACAAAGAAATCCAACCTTCCTCTTGATGAAAGAAGAGTATTTACCTTCCTCCTCAATCTAGACACGTTAAATAATACTGCCTTATCTCTATGCACGTTTACCTTTTATTATCTTTATTGGCTTCCTTCTGATCTCCTAGTGTTCTCCACTTTTTTCTCCTTGAGATTAGATTGAGATTAATGATGGGTTACATTCTTTATTTATAAGATTTTACAAAACAACTTCTATTTGGACTATGAGATGATCATGACTATTAGATGCTTGAAGAATTTGATCAATTCTATTGGGAGTTTAGTCGCATGGCCATATGATTAGTCGACTATACACCAAGTTAGTTGACTAATACACCAAGTTAGTCGAATATTGTAAATTGCTTCCTCTCTATATTCTGCCTATTAGTCGATTAATCTCTCTAATTAGTAAATGATGGTTTTGTTAGTCGACTAACACACCTGATCTGCTTCTTTTCTTCTGCTTTAAGTCATCGTTTGCTCCAACTCGATGAATCTACTTGGACTATCATCTTCTCTCGGAAACAAAACAAAATCCAAACAATTACTTCTTAATTAGCTTATTTTGTTGATTTTTTTTTTAATTTGTATTGAAATGTGTAGCTGTTGCCGCATTGGAGAAGTCAAATCTCTGCTGATCGAAGCGCGGCAGGGGGGCATCGTAGGCCAGTGAACATGTTTTATTTTTTTTAACACGTGAGAGGATTTGACTTGAAGTATATCTTCAAAGTTGGACGTGTAGCTTCATTTGCAACAATCGCATTTACAAATTTGATATTATTAAATATTATTTTGTGTGTCCCGTCTTGAAATCTTGGCTACGCCTCTGACTAAACACCAAGCCACTTGTCCAATAAAAGGACGACCAGTCCTCATAAGTTTTAGAATTAAAGAGAATTATAATGAAATAGTAGCAAGGAACAAACTAAACTTTGATTTTTAAATTTCCTTTAGGAAAAGAAAGAAGGAAATGAAAATAAAACCTAAATTCGAAGTAGGGAAAAAAGTCGTGGTCCAACTGCAGGGCATCAGTCCTAGCCGGTAGCACGCCGGCGAGGCTAGGCGGGCCCCGCTCCGCCGAGGATTATGCAGCCCGTTCCGCTATGGGCCGCCGCGTTGGTGGCCGCATTTTTTTGTTTTTAAGTTAAGCGGTCTGGACCGGTTCGGGGTCGTTCGGGCTATATAACCCCGGGGGGGGGGCGGGGGAAATGGGGATCCTCCGAAGCTCGATCTTTTGCCCTAGCGACGCCGATCGGCCATCCGACGCCTGCGAACGACTCCGGCGAACGGCGGAAGGTCCAAAAAAGTTTAAAGCAAGGTAATTTTTTAAAATTTTACAATTTAAGTTTCAAAATTTGCACTTTATTATTCTCCACCCCCTCTTCTCCTTCCCGAGCTACTCTCATCTTCTTCAGATTTTGATCTGGACTGAGCATCCACACAACATTAGGTTAATTGTGTTATAATGTTAGTCACAGACTGATATTTGAGTTATGAACGTAATTTTCTCTTTCTAAATTCAGTGAATTGGGAATTGCATGCTAATTGAAATCGTTATACTTAACAGGTAATAGTTTTTTTTTTATAAATTGTTAGTGGTGTGATAACTGAATTTGCTATAGTTTTCTAAACTATTAATTGCATTCGAGATTGAATTTTCAGCCTAATATAGTAAATAGGCTAATGTAGAAAATAAAAAAGTTAAATGAAAAGGGAAAACGCTGAGCGCTGCCGCCTACCACTCTCTTAGACACTACCAAACCACAGTTTAGATGTAAAATACACAGGATTGGTGATGGCGATACGACTGATCCCACTAGAACTGAGCCCTCTGGCTACTCAAGCATCTTTATGATCTTCATTATAGTACCACTAAAAACCAAGCCTCTCACAGGTCAGAATTAACCAACTTTCTTATTCTCTATCTTTCCTTTTACCTCCACTGCCTCCATTGCGAATTGGGTCGTTGAAGACTTAAAAGAGGATATTGTGCAGGTCAACGGCTCCTCCGAGCTCCAAAGTACAACTTTTTTGTTTCCAACTTAAAAATTTAGATTTTCCCCTTATTTTTTCATTGAGGGGGGAAAAAAATTTCAGATATCAAAATTTGGCTATTTTTCAATTTCATTTTATTGCAAGAATTTCTTGATTCTAATGGAAAACAGGGACTTATTGTAAGTTGGAATGATATCTAAGTTCTTGAATACCCAATCGGTAGTTCTAAAATAATTATATGTCTATAATTTAAAAAGCATTGTTGTCGCGCTCAGCTTCCTATTCAACATGCCGACATGAGAACCTTCATGGTATTAGAGCCGAAAACTCGAGCCAAAATATTCTTT
>JAVJIF010003528.1:0-301950 GCA_038442645.1 Agave tequilana
CCACAATTTATCACACTCGCTTGTTATAAGTCCCCAGCTAAATATTTGTTACACAACAAGAAATATTCTGGCACTCCCTAATTACATTGGCACTTTACCGTTACCTTTCTTCCTCTACCCGTGTTGATTCAGATTACCTAACAACCTTTTGCGTTCTTGTTTTGTTTTATTGGGTTTTGTTGCTGGTACTTTCTTCATGCAAAGATTTTTCTTCTAAAATTTTGTTCAATGCATTTGGTGACTTTTTTTCACTTATGTAACTCTGAAGTTCCAGATAAATTTGTAATTTAACATTCTATTTAGACTTTATCATGTTTACTTAAGAGATTTGGACGAAAATAAATAGTAAAGGACTAATATCAAGTGAAACTCATATTGTGGGGGACTCATGTCCAAATGTGATATTGTTGGGGACTAATATCCAAATAAGATATTTGGTAGGACCTATATCCTAAAAAGCCCTTACTCTTTTTAATCTAAAGTAGATATTATAGTAAAAGTAAACAGTCTTACAAACCTTCTAATTTTGTCTTCATAGTATCACTTTTTTTAATCATAAAAGTAGACATTCCCCTGCAAACTAGAAAGTATTAAAAATTTGGTCTTCATTCATCCCTAAAGTTAGATCGATCGTGGACACTGTGTATAAGGGGAATAACTGTCACGTGAAGGTGATTTTTGAACTACATACCCATGATTTATAATGTCATTTGATAGAAAGAGATAATAAGGAAAAATGTCATTTTGTAAATTCATTAAATGATGTAAAGGATGAAAGGTACAAGGGTGTAAATTGTGCATTATGGAGCTAGGGTGGTAAGAGCTAAAAAGATTGGGGGTAGGAGGCATTTATTCAAGTTTCAAGGGGGGTAATCACATTTTCCCTTGACAATTGTAATTGTTTGTCTAATTTAGGACATGCCCGAAGAATAGTGCAGGAAGCTTAACCCTTCAAGCTCCCTCACCAGTCAAATCCTTAATATCAAACATATTAACCATGATGGCATAACAATTTGGTCAAAAATTTCATCATCACAATTATCGTCTAAGCCTTCTCCATAAAGATGGGTCGGAGCGAGGGTCCATGAAAGATTTGACAATTTTACGATTGGTTTTCGACCTAGCCTCCACGAAAGATTTGATAGAATTTTATAGCTAACTATTGACTTGATGCCAATCCTCTTGTGAACCCTCTCATAATCAGTGCAGACTTTCTAGCCAAGCAAACTATTGACAGGGGGGGGGGGGCTTGCCACAATCTTAAAATGCCAATTAGTGTCCTCTAAATTCTCTTAAACTCATAAAAAAAAATGAAAAAAAATACAATTTGACTAAGCAAAGTGACTTTTATTGAAGATGTTAAGTACTGTTCTCTTTGTCATGTATTCTTCTTCCTCTTTCCTTGTCGTAATTCATTCTTCAACTTTTATCTATTACTTTGCTACAGCTCAAAGGCATAAATCAACAGTTCCCTCACAATCTACTTCCTTTCTTTTGCGTGTTTCATTTACACATTGTCATGCGTAAGTTGGCTACATCAAATCCTTTTCACCATAATGTTATATCATGTTTCCTCTCCCTCCCTTTGCTCCCCTGTCCTACTGGGAGAGTTTCTTGTGCTATTATGGGTTTTGGTGACTATTAGTTTTTTCTTTGACCCTTGCATTTTTTCCAGTTAATTATATTGATTAATGGCATTAATTTCTTGGGATTTGGGTTCCTTTCTCATGGGCATGGTTTTAAGAATGAGCTGATTCCGATATGAATTAGCCGATTCGTATCGGTGTTGGCCGACACCTAGACAGAATCAGTGGTTCAGAATCGGAATCGATCGTAATCGGTCGGAATTAGAATGGCAGATTCTGTCAATTCCATTCTGATTCCGACTGATTTCAACACAACTATTGCCAAACTGTTGCAAATTAACGTAAAAATTTGATTAATTGACAGCGACTCCGCACTGTTGTTGGATTCTGTCGTTCTCTTAATCTGACATCAAATATAAGTTGTGTTAAATTTTATTCACTTTTGGTGTCTCGTGGGTACAATGATTATTCTTGAGCCTAAGATAATCCTATACTTATTCTTGCTAAAGACTATAAATACTCCTCCCTTGCCAACAATCCCCAAAATGTGAGGAATGTGAGGAAAAAATCAAAATTGATAACAAAAAGAGGAATAATTTGTTAGATTATTTGTTTTCTAAAACTTGATTTATTAGAAAAAAATGTTAAAAATGGTTAGAAAATGCGCAATAATTGTTGACTCTGATATAAGTAATTAATTTGTTGTAGCAATGTAGAAATATGTTTGTCATGTATATAATTAAGTAAAATATAATTAGTCTGTTAGATTAATGTTTGTTAGATTAATTGTTTAAACTTTCTTAGAAAAATCATCACAAAATGGTTGCCATGAATATAATTAACTAATTAACTTAGAAAATGTTAGAAAATAGTTGCTGTGAATATAATTAAATAGAATAATTAGTTTGTTACATTAATTGTATTGTAATGTTTCGTAAATACTTTATTAATTTATGTCTTTGCATCAACTGCTTTGTATTGTAATGTTTTGTTCAAATGTAATTCAAATTTCATCAATTATTCTAAAAAAAAATATCAAGATGCTACTAATTATTTGAACAATTTTTAACATTTTAAATTATTTTAAAAAATAATTTTTGACTGATACCGATATGACTGATGATTCCTAAAACTACCGGTCGATTCGATTCCGATTCGGAGATTTCAGACCATGCTCATGGGTTTATTAAAAATATGGATCTACTCCTTCCACCTTATTTGACAATAGTTTATTCTAGTTTGCAAAATTTGCATGAATACCATCTCTCTCCTTTAATTATTGGGTTTTTCATGTACAAAACCTATTTGAACTTAAGTTTTTTTTTTTTTCACTGTGTATCAACATGCCAACTTTCAATGATGAAACTCAGGGTTTTGCAGTCTTTTAATTATGGAGAAGCATGGTAAAGGATAAATAACCTTGAAGCAGAAAGAAGGTAAAACATACATTATACTAGAACTAAACGTTTGAAGGTGTATTTTGGGTGTGTTTTGATTTGCTTGTGCTTATATAGGTAAGTCCTTTTTGTAAAAGGATTTGTCCAAAATAGTCTTTTAGAAAGGTCTTCGATAAGGCTTATGGTGTTTGGTAATTTTAAAATTTGAAGTACCGTAGATAATCTGTTAGGAATAGTGTGGATAAAAATTAATGTAGGAGAGAAAAATTATGGAAGATTCGTAGGTACAAAGAGAAAATCAGAAGTTCTAGTTAGAGGCTAGATTGCATGACAGATCATTTGAGAGAAAATTAGGAGAGAACATGGTCATTATGGGGTAGGTGGCTTCTGTGATCAGGAGAAGCCAAAATTCTAACTTCTCCAAACCATAGATTTTTTTTCTTATGCTTATTTGAAAAGTCTTTTTTTGGATCTATTACCAAACATCTAATCTGTTTAAGGATAAGTTATTTGCTTTAAAAGCTCTGAAAGTACTTTTCAAAAGCAACGCTAAAAACACCGGTAGGCTATTTGATTGGAAGAGTTAAGGAGTGGGAATTAGGTAGTTTTTCAAATTTTTAGAAGAGGACTAAGAGAACTTAAGGGGGTTACATCGCACGAGTGATCGAGAATTAGCGAGGAATTGGTGACTTCAAATCCTCTCCAAAAGTAGGACTTAATTGCATAAATATTTTTAAAATTTCAACTTTACCCTTCCCATTCAAGTAGTGATTATGTGCCAACTTTTGTTCAGTTTTTGAGTGTTTGACAAGAGTTAGCAAGAGTTGGCATCTTATTCTTACTCTTGTTATGAAACACAACCTTACTTCTCTTGCACTGTTTTACCCATAATTTGTTGAGTTAACTATTTTAAGCTCATGTATTTTTTCTTATAATATTCCTTCGCTCTATTATTTAGCAGCGTCTTTATATACAACAACAACAACTAAGCCATTTGTCCCAAGTATTTGGGGTAGGCTGCATGAACCAAAAGAGAATTACGCCGGATCGGGCACATGGATTAGCTTTCTACACTCATTCCTATCGAGCAAATGCCTTCACTAAGATCTTTAGCCTGTATATCTTGTCGTATTACCTCCATCCATGTTTTCTTCGGTCTCCCATGCGCTTTTTTAAGTTGTCCTAAATTGATACGCTCTATTCGCCGGGCTGGTGCATCTGTAGGTCTATGTCGCACATGACCAAACCATCGTAGGTGGTTTTCTCTCATCTTCTCTTCTATAGAGGCTACACCTTTCTTAGTACGAATATTCTCATTTTTCACCTGATCTCTCTGCGTGTTATCACACCTCCAATGAAGCATGCACATCTCTGCTACACTCATCTTATGTGCATGATGTCTCTTTATAGCCCAACATTTTGTGCTATATAACAAAGCTGGCCTAATAGCAGTCCGATAAAGCTTTCCTTCAATCATAACGGAATGTTACGATCACATAAAACTCCTATTGTGCTTCTCCATTTCAACCAGCCAGCGTGGATCCTATGGTTGGTATCACTATCAATCTCCCTATCCTTTTGGATAATAGAACCCAAGTACTTAAAATGACTGCTCATGGTATTTCTTGTCCATATAATCTCACAATACTATAATCTCGGATTCTCTGTTTACTGAATTTATACTCCATATATTCTGTTTTGGCCCTACTTAATCTAAAACCTTGAGATTCTAGAGTTTACCTTCATAACTTCTATTTGGCATTTATCCCAGCTCTCGTCTCATCGAGTAGGACAATATCATCAGCAAATAGCGTACACAATATCTCATCCTGAATAGCTCTAGTAAGCTCATCCATCACTATGGCAAATAAGAATAGACTCAATGCAGATCCTTGATGCAATCCAATTATGATAAAAAAATCACTTGTTATGTCTCCATAAGTTCTGACATTTGCCACTACTCCATCGTACATATCCTTGATTATGTCAATATATTTGATGGGGACTCCTTTTTTCATTAATGTCTGCCATAATATCTCTCTTAACACCTTATCATAAGCTTTTTCTAAATCAATAAAGGCCATATGCAAATTTTTCTCTCTCGAAATCGCTCTATAAGTTGACGAAGCAAATGAATAGCCTCTGTCGTCAATCGTCCCGGTATGAACCCAAACTGGTTCTCTGATATTATAACATTCTGTCTTAACTGTGTTCAATTACCCTTTCTCAAAGCTTCATGGTGTGACACATAAGTTTTATTCCACGATAGTTTGAATAACTCTGGATATCACCCTTGTTCTTATAGAGAGGTACTAAGGTACTCTTTCTCTACTCATTGGGCATCTTTTTGGTTAGCCAGATCTTGTTAAAGAGGTTTGTCAGCCAACTCACGCCACCTCTCCTAAGCATCTTCATATCTCAATAGGAATTCCATCCGGGCCAACATCTTTCCTTGACTTCATCCTCTTCAAGGCCTCTTTAACTTCAGATTCACTAATTCTGCGCCTATAATATGGTTCATATCCTGACACTGAATGGTAAAGTCATCCAAGTCTTGAGTAGAATTACCATTGAACAATTTGTCAAAATATTCTCTCCATCTTTTTTGATTTCTTCATCTCGAAATAAAACCTTCTGATTCTCATCTTTGACACACCTCACAGTAAATAAGTCTCTAGTCTTTCTCTCCCTTATTCGAGCAATTCTATATATATCTTTTTCACCTCTTTGGTGTCCAACTTCTCATACACTTCTTTGTACACTTTAGCTCTTGCATTCTGAACATCTTTCTTAGTCTCCTTTTTGGCTAGCTTATACTTCTCAAAACTCACTCCATCACAATTTTCTTCAAATCTCTATAAGAGTCTTGTTTGATCTTAATGGCAGCTTTTACCTCTTCATTCCACCATGATGTGTCCTTATATGGTGGAGTACCACCCCGTGAATCACCAAGTACATCTTTAGTTACTATTTTAATGCAGCTAGCAATTTTGTTTCATGTTGTATTGGGATCATCTTGGGCTTTCCAATCTGCTTCATGTACTACTCGATTTACAAAAAGTCCTTGGTTACCTTTTTTAGCCGCCACCACTTAATCTTAGGATCTAACTTACGTTTAATCTTTCTAAATCTCCTTCTAATCCGGACATCTAAAATTAAGAATTTATGTTGGTTATTACACTCTCACCCGGTACTATCTTACAATCCATACAACCATCTCTATCTACTTTTCTAGTTATAATATATACCTTAGCAGCGTCTTTATCGTGGTTTAAAATTTTGGTATTGGATTTATAAGCCAATATTTTTTTTTAATATCAATATTGATTATAGCAGCCTGATGTAGGGCTGATATTTAGGGTTAATATTGCATCGAGTTTGTCAAAATCCGATATGATATGATATTGCCAATATATGGCGGGATCGACTGATATTGGAAACCATGGTCTTTGCTTCTTTCATTAGCTTATCTGTGCATAAACTTTGCAAAACAGATTCAAAATGAGGTTCCTGGGTGTATAATGTTTACTTGCAATAGTGCTTTAGTTGTTGTTTTAGAAAAGCGATTAGTTAAAAGAAAATAACATGGATGGAATCATTTCAACTCAAAGGAGTTGGAATTAGACAATGGGAGTCGAATGTAAACCAGCTTTTGCAAGACTACTAAAAAAGTAAGGTAGAAGAAATGAGGACATAGTCAAAAATGATGGCTCCTGGGGGTTATGATCTTTGTTACTTGTGGATCAAGAAGTCCTCGTAACTCTGTGAGCGAAGAGGATAGTATCCATTGTCCATTGAACCCGAGCCAGATGGTTGAAGTGGCTGTAAGACCAACAATTCTTGATGGCTTAGAGTGTTTGATAATTAAGAAACATTCCAAAAAATGAAGATACCTTAAATGAGAATGTTGGATGGATGCGTGGGGACACACTAATAGGCCGCAAAAAAATGACAAATGAGTGCATCCGTTGGAAGTTAGAGGTAGCTTCTATTGTGGATGAAATGAGGTTGAACCAATTGAGATGGATAAAAAAACGCATGTGCAATGAAGGTTGATAAGTGTGCCAGTAAGGAGTGTAGAATCTTATTTAATGCAGAAAGGACTAGCGGCAAGCCTAAATTAAAATGGATGGAAGCACTGAAAAAAGATATCATAGTTATTGTTGTAAGAGAGGATTTAGGTACCTGACCAAAATTTTGAATGATGATATGTTGTTATGTTGTATTTGTTGTTGTTGGTAGAAGTGCATAAATGTTTTAGGGTATCATGACCACAGAATATCAATGAAATTAAAAGTGAAATTCAAAAGGGACCGCTAAAAGTGCAGCCATGATTATGGGTCAGAATGTTGGGCAATCGAATTGCAACATGTTCAAAAGTAACTAGAGATAAAACACTATATGACATGGATAAGGGGCATTGTGGTGACGGAGATATTTGTGGGAAATAGTGGTTCTATCAAGTGAATTTATAGTTCTTAATGATGTTATGGACAAGTTGACGTAGGACGGGAGGGGAAAACTAGGGTTTGTGGTGGGATCGAGGATGAACTAATCTAGAGATTTAGGTAATTAGGGAGAGATGATAATTCAGGCTTCACGTCCAGGTGAATTAGTAACCCACTCTGTGCATCACAAACAAAAAATTAGATTTAGGGCTTCACGCCCAGAAGAATTGCTTCCCTCACTTTATGCTTTACACACAAATATTCAAAGGAACAATATGGAGTTTCAAAAATTTTCAATAGCTCTATCTTCTCAAATACAATTGTACAAGAATATTTATAAACAAAGATCACTTACACTAAAAGAACTAAAAGAAATAATAAAAAGAAAATTAATTAGAGAAAATACTACTACTAATCAAATTCAACTCAGACTTTCCTTCTCCTGCTTGATTAGGTCTTCCAATGGCTCCTTGGATCTTCGATGTCCTCATCAACTCTCAACTGATTGGAAAAAACTAGCCCAAGAGTTTTAAAATGTGACATCATAAAAATTCTCGAACATAACGATTGTACTGAATGTTGCCCATGGCTTCGATAGTTATGACCTGCAATAAATCCTTATTTCATAAAAGATGTCCTAATCACAGGACTTGAAAGAGATGATATTCATCTGGCGATATCAACATGAAATACTTAATCGATGATGACTTGTTAGATGACAAATAAAGTGCAGCATCACAAAGATCTCGAACATAACGATTGTTACTCAATGTTGGCCATGGCTTTGATAGTTATGAATTGCAGTAAATCCATATTTTATAAAAAAATGTTTTAATCAAAAGACTTGAAAGGGATCATGCTCATCTCGCTATATCAATATGAAAGACTTAATCGGTGATGACTTGTTGGACGATAAAGTGATCAACTTTAACGATAGTGGCATTGAATCAAGTGTTGTGTTAGGCTCGAATTTACACTTAGTAACTAGCATTGATCAAGGGTTGCTTCAGGTTCGATCTCGGACTCAAACAATGTACTGGATCAAACGGTGTTTGAGGTATAAGCTCAGACTCGGTGGTAACTCGATCAAATGATGTTTCAGGTTTGAGCTTGGACCCAAGTCTCTTGATTGACATTTGAACTCTTGCTCAAACTTTAGAGTTGATTCTGGCACCACTCTCGTTCTCCTTTAGATAGACCTCTAGTCCTAGCTCAGGACCTGTCTCTGACTCTTGTCTCTGAATCTAATCTTAGCTCGTGCATAGTTGATTCTGGATCTGCTTTTAGCTCAGGCATAGCTGTCTTTGACTCATGCTTGGGCATAACTGTCTTTCACTTGTGTTTGGGCATAGCTAACTTTCACTTGACTTGTGCTCTGGCATAGATGGTTGTCTTTGTTGGCCCAGATGCCTTTCACTCTAGTTTTGATGATGATTAACTCATGTAGTTATAATTTACTAATAATCTTGTGATATTTAGTTTCAGATATTTGATCAAGTTATTAGTAGGTGATTAGCTTTAACAAAGGAGCTTTAGAGCTTTCACATGTTGATTCAAGAGCTCGAGCGTCAAGATCACATCTAGCACTCGGTTGGAGTCAAGCTCGGTGGATCATGTTTGGATCGAGTCGACTTGGAGAAGGAGTTCTATAAGAAGACCTCGGTTTGTTTAATTTAGTAGTTTAGATCTTGTGTAAAGATTAGATAGTGTTGATATGCTTAAGTTCACATACACACACAAGTTTAAAGTTTATTTGGTTTTGGTTTTTCGGTTTAACCGGTTTCGGATTTCATGTCAAAAACATAGATAGATATCTTTATATGTATATTAGATTCTATCCATATACAATATGCTTCAAAGTTGTTTCAATATCATGTTTTTATATTTATGTGGTTTGAAAAAATCGGATTTCCATTTCAAAGTTTGGTTTTGAAAAATACCGATTTTGTATTTAAGCCAAATTTCAATATCACAAAAATGGTTCAAATTGTTTATAACATGTGTTGAATCTTTGTCACACATATTTGTATTTCAAAGATCTTACAAGAACATATTTTTGTGAAATTTATGTGATTTTATGGGATTTTTTGATAATAAAAAGACACGTTTTTAATCCCTAAAAACAGTTTGACTTGCCTTCTGCCGGTCGACCGGACGGTCGACCGAGGCAGAAGTCGATTGACCGGTCCGGTCGACCGACGTGCACAGTCGCGCACGGTTGTTTTGACTGGAAGGCCGGTCGACCGCCAGGGAGCTTCTGCTATCTCGAAATGGCCATGGTCGAACGCTCGGTCGACCGGCAGGGAGCTCTGCTCTCTATTTTCAGGTCCCGGTCGACCGGTGGCTCAACGGTCATAAAAATGACCGTTGGCCGGTCGACCGGAAGGGCAAATTTGCCCTTTTCCTGCTGCCAAGGGGCAGATTTGTTTGTGGGCTATAAATACCCACTTCTTTGAGCTGTTTTGTACAACAATTTCAAGAGCAAAAATCCTCATCTTCTTAAGTGTTTTAGCTACAAGTTTTAAAAGAGTTTTTGGGATTAAAAGATCAATCTTTATTTGTTTTAAAAGGGTTGAAAAATTCAAAGAAAAATAGTCTTTGGGAATTGGTTTTTGATCTTCATTTCTACTATTCTAGAAGTTTTCCCAAGAGTTTTTCTTTGTGATTTTATTTTCAAACTTTTTATATTCTCACACTTGAGCTATCATATCTATCCTATCTATTAGGATCTTGTTTTAGTAAGAAAATTGGTTTGTGGTTGTTGGTACCACCAAGAGTTGTAAACCCTCCTTACTTTGTGATATCCCTCTAGTGAGAGGTGTTTGTGTTGTTATTCCTCTAGTGAGAGGTGATTGTAGAGGTTGTGTTCGTATCCCTCTTAGTGAAGAGGCGATTGTTGGAGTTGTGGCTTTGAGCCTTATCTCTCTTGTGTGAGGTTGATAGTTATTTGGCTAAGTGCCCATCCCTCTAAGTGTGGAGGTGATTGTTGTTGTGCCTTGCCTCTATTGAAGAGGTTGTATTTGTGGAGAGAGGAGTTGTGTACTCCAAAGTTATATCACCCAAATCTTCAGTGGAGGTTCCATGTGTGGGAAGTCCTGTGTGGATGATATAGTGAAAATCCTTCTGTATGAAGGCGGGGACGTAGAGCAGTGGCTCGAACCTCGAAACATATCTTGTTGTTTGCGATTGATCCACTATCTTTTACTTTCTCTCTTTTATTGTGCCTTGGATTATTTCATATTGTTCATTCATACTTATATGCTTGGTATTGCTTTTGTGCGCCCATACTTGTGTTCAACTAAGAGAGCTTCAAATAGCACCTCAACTCTTATTTAGAGGAATTTAGAGGAGATAGTCCAGAGCCCTTCACAGGGAATTCGGCTACACTCTTTGCTTATACTAAATGTGTTACAATCAGTGTTCTAAATATCCCCGATATTGCGTCGATATTGCGTTCACGGTACCTAGCCGCAATGATTTGGCACATCCAAACCGATATAGCGTTTTTCATCCAAAATCGCCGATAAATAGGCATGGACCCGATATAGCGGCCGCAATTTCGGCAATTTTGGACCCGATATAGCATTTTACACCAATTTCTAGGTTAGGTATTTGGGTAATTCGAGTGATGTGGCAATGTGGCATTTTTGAAGATTCTATACTTGGACAGTGATTATGGATTCATAGGCTTAATGCAAGTTATCGAGTTAAGTATATCTTAAACATATAAGTATGATGTTTTATGTAGATTTATATAATTTATGCATATATTATCTTATTGAGATGTGATTTAAGACAAGAAGATATGTATATTACTGTCCGATTTTGATATCCGATTTTTGAAAATATCCCTGATATATCCCCGATATATCCCCATCTCCGATAAATTTTTCCGGCCGATGTAACCGCTGTGGCTGCCATTTAGAACACTAGTTGCAATTAGCTGTTAATTCCGCATTATTTGTCATTAGATTAGCCTTACACCTATTTACCCCCCTCTAGGTGTACTTACAGGCTTGTGGTCGAGCATAACTGGCTCCATATCTAACTTTTGCTCTCGCATAGTTGCATGTATCTCGCGTAGGTGTTCTCTGAATAAAAATTGCCTTATGGGTTGTAAGGAGATCATGTCAACAAAATAGGCGAGGCAGTTGGAGAGGTCGGGTTGGTTGTTTGGGAGATCGCAGTTGAAGTGGATGGTCGCAGTATCTCTTTGATGAGTGAGAAACATTGGGATGGCAAGAGTACCGATTTCTAAGAAAGACTTTCAGATGTGTACATGAATGGATCCGAGCGTGTTTCTCCACCACCAATTTTCAACTTCTGCTTTGAACCTACACTTTGCATATAAATATATTGGCACATCCATCACATTATAATAAGAAAATAACCTTTCCAAATCATCCATCCAAGTTTCATATCCATATGAATCATCAAAACTCTATAAAACAAGGTACATTACCCAACTTGTGAAGATTGTCACAATGTTTTTGCTAGGGAGCAATGGTACTTTAGAGGACTGATTATAACCATAAGATTCCTGGGAATAATATAAAGATGATCAAGGATAAGACATGATAAAAATTAGAAGTTACTGTTGGTTGAAGTCTGCTTTCGATTTTGGATTCTTTCAGGCCTATTGAAGTGTCAGTTGTCTCCACTTCGAGTTTAAGACCTGTACACTGTCTAAAAATCATTGAAGACAAGTCCTTAGATGCAGACCTCACTTCAACACGAAGTTTGTGTTTTCAATACAAACGTGGACCTCGTGTCCAATTATAAAAGCGGATCTCAGCCAGACCTGCGTCTCAGTTCAAACACGGATCACAGTCAGACCTGCATTTCATCTCAAACGCAGATTCCAGCCAGGCTCGCGTCTCAGTTCAAACGCGAATCCCAGCCAAACCCGTGTTTCATCTCAAACGCGGATCCCAGCCAGACCTGCGTCTCACCCCAAACGCGATCTCAGCCAAACTCGCGTTTCATCTCAAGCGCGGATCCTAGCCAGACCCGCGTTTCACCATAAACGTGGAAGATCAACCAGACCCGCGTCTTAACTCAAACACGAGCCTACGAGCTCCGTGTTTCAACAATAGAATAGAACCCGCGACCAACCCGTAAGGGTCGCGTTTCAATTATAACTGCTCCATTATTGGGTCAATTAACACCCACGTAATGTAAGGAGTTAATCCCAATTATGGAGGGATTATATGAGACAATTTTACCGCTGGATACCCCTATAAATAGCCATGAAAGCTACTGGGGGGTTATTTTTAAAAAAAAGCAAAACATCTACAAAGTGACTTTGAGCTTTCAAAAGGAGAGAGGGAGAAAGAAAGAAAGAATTCTTCTTCAAAGGAGAACTCCAACACTTATCGTATCCAAGTGGAGTTATTTTACATCCTTCAAACGATTCAAGAGAAGCTTGTCGTTCGTCCGGTCAACAGAGATCAAGATTCACTCTCCATCGCCACACGAAGAACATAGCCTTAAACAAAGGAGAGATTCAAATATTCTCCCATCTTTTGTAATCGAATTGTATTCGTTATTACTTTTTTTATTAATAAGAATTTTACTTCGCATTTTTTCGACCAAACAAAAGCTGGCGACTCTGCTGGGTACTGTTTTCTCTTCCAACGAGAAAGTCATGGTGCAAGCTGACATCAAGCTCATTGGATCAACGGTTGAGTCGTTCGTCGTCAAATTCAACCAAGAGAAATTTGAAGAGTTTCTTTTTTCAGGCTCTAAAAGCCTAAAAGCAACGCGGTAGTACCACAGAGTTTCTTCGGAGACCCGCTCTCAAGTCTCTTTGAAGACTTCTCCAAAAATGGCCTGTGTCATTGCTCACAACGCAAGCAGCGTCATGTCCAACGAGGCTTTGAAAACCTCCTGTGTAGCCTACACAGCCAGAACAATGATGAGGGCCAATCTCGCCATCTATCTGCTCTCCAGACTCCGCAATTTCAGGTTACCGGGGGTTCTCAGCAGCCCTGAGACTTAATCGGAATACTGAACGTCGATGAAGGCTTCACGTCCATTGACAACAAATCGAAGATTCTGCAGTTATAATCTGTTTTGCAAATACAGAACGCGAGGCTTAGACTCGCATTTTTTGGAAGCACCACGAGACCCGCATTCTTCAATCGCGCGTCCAATGCGTAAGCGCGAGGTCCGCGTTCTTGCACCAAAACGCGAGGCCCACGTCCAACTGTGCCAGGATGTGACTCTCGTGTTCTTACTACTTAACATGAAGTTTGCGTTCTGAAGCAAACTCTGCCAAAATGAGAGGCTCAGACCGGCGGTTTCATCACAGAAATGCAAGGTCCGCATTAGGTCTGGTATGTCTTTGAAACAACTGAACTAAAAAGCCCTCGCCCCAAGGATTTGAGGCTAGTCCCTTGGATACTCCTGCAACAGATTTAAGAGACTATTTGATAAAGAAAAGTAGTATCCATCAAATCACTTCCCAATGCTGTTGTGGATGGCTCATCACAGCAGTACTCTCCGAATGCCGCTGAACTCTTATACGAGTAAGTCATCGGTATTCAATCGGCTGTTAGCCCCCCAGTCTTTAACTCAGCCAAGAGACGCTGCTCTCGCAAGAAGTCTTTTTCTGACGTGGAGTACCCTGAGGAATTTCAAATATGGTGGGTCCATGCACTACACCGAGCAGGTCCTAGGGGAAGCGAACCGGTTGTCTGCTCTGGCGAGTCTGACGATGAACTTTTTTCTGGTTTGAAAGAAATACTGAGCGAATCAGGAGTGTACTAGCACAGTTGCATCTGAACTGGTATAATTGCCCCGGTGAACTATAGTGCCCTGGCCAAGGGTATTGATGTGAACGAGGCGTACCCCGCCGTTGCAGAATCCAGGCCTCTGACTCTTCTATAGAGAAAGAAGCCTTCGCATACATGGAGGCACTCTCGAAGAAGTGGCCAAGCGATTCGAAGAGCAGGCCCAAGTTCAGAGGGAACAATTTTGATATGATTTGAGTTCAGCAAGAATCTATCGGCACCCTTAAGCAAATGCTAGCACAACTGCTTACGAAGAAGAAAAAGGGTCCAAAGACGAGGGAAAAAAGGAGGAACTTCTGAGGATACTAAGAGTAAAAAGCACTCAAACCCTGAATCCCCAAAACTTTCATCTGAAGAGGAAGATGGTTCAGAAAGCATATCTCATCACTCCAGAAGGATGAGTAATCTAGAGAAATGCCTCGAAGCCCTTGCGTACCAAGGTGACCTTCAATATGTAGGGGTAGTCCGACCCTACCCAGCGGAATGAGACAACTCCCTACCCTCCAAGGTTCAAGGCACCGACCCTAAACACTTTCGACGGTATAGGGTCACCGAACCAGCACATTTACTACTTTAAATCCTTAACGGGAATGTAGTATCGAACGATGCCATCATGGCTCGTTTATTCATTGGCACTTTCAAGGGGATTGCCTTTGAATGGTTCATGAAGTTGCCTGCCGGCTCTATCAAAACTTGGGTCGACTTGAAAAAGCTATTTCTAGCTCGCTTCTTCGAAGACGATACGGAGGTAGCAATGCCACTCTCCTCGCCACGAAGTAAAAGAAAGGAGAGTCCATCAAAGCTTTTGTGGAGAGATTTCAGAGTGTGGCACTCTGTTGTCCAAGTGGCATGTCCCAATCCACACTGGTGAAAACGTGCCGCCACAACCTACATACTGCACTCCTCACCTAGATAGGAGTGGTGGAATGCCGCACTTAAAAGTAGCTGGTGCAACAAGGCGAGCAGGCAGAGGAAATAGTTGTCCGGGTCAAGGCTGAAGAGAGACAGGAAACCAAGACCGACAAATTGACGCGACGCACTCCAAAGTCCACTTTTCAGCCAAAAAGACAAGATACTCTGGCAACAGAGGTTAAATCACCTTCGAAACCCCAATCAACCAGAGGGGGTGGAGCTCCGGCCAAGCACGTGCTGGTAAATCATACTCGTTCAGGATGAGCACGTGATCTCTCTGTTCAAGTTACTCTAGAAAAGTAACAAACTCAAATTGCCAGAGGTCAGACGCCCTGACGAAGTCGGGAAGATTGATGATCCTAACTGGTGTTTATATCACAGAATGGTGGGGCATCTTACGAAGAGCTGCTACATCTTCAAGGATGTTCTTGAAGCTCTAATCGACGCGGATGTTCTCAAACTCCGTCGATAGCAAAAGAAGGTGACAACTAACATGATGTCCCTTCAATTTGGCAAAGAACTTCCGTCAGTACCAGGCAGAGTGATTCCCATCCCGAAAGGGGAACCGAGGGTAATCAATACTAATCCCCATAATAAAAAAGAGAAAGGTCTTGTTCATGTCTCTACTTCTCGAGGAGAGATAATGTGGGTTTACCCCGACATTGTCGAAAGCCAACAATGGATAACTATTACACACAGGAAATCTAAAGAAAAGGCTAGAGCGTCCTCCAGCAATGTGATGGGTATCTCTACCAGAGAAACTGAGGAAGATGCTGCTTCCCTCACCAGTTCAGGAGAAGAGTCTGTTTTGGCTGCTGATACAGGTACTCCTTTCACGTCAAAGACCCAATCCGTAAGCAGTACTTGAAACAGTATGATCGGATGGTGGCAATCTCTTCCCAGCCAGGGAAGGAGACAACCGAGCAATCTACGAAGCAGCCCATGGACAAACAGAAGGAGCTTCGTTATGCCAAAGCCCTTCAAAAAGATACGAGATTATTAACTCCCTTCCGCTTTGATATTTTGGCTCAACTGGCCAACATCCCTGCTCAGATCACTTTATACGAGCTTCTCAGACTTTCCAAATCCACTAGAGAAGCTCTAAGAGAAGCATTGGCAGATTTCGAGCTTTTCTTAGCTCGGATTCCTACCATCTTAGAGGAGGAAGATGATGTTCACTGTCATCAGGCCTCCAGATGTTCTCCCCATGCATCACATTCTCTCCAGAGGATATGCAAATAAAGGGAAAACATGATAGACCCTTATATTATACAGGGTACATTGGATCATCTGAAGTGAGTTGCATTCAGATTGATTCAAGATTCGCGTTGAGCATTATGCCCTACCGGGTCATGCGGCACGTGGGGATTCTTACCCATCGATTGAGCGCTATGCAGACTACTATTTATGGCTTTAATGCAAATAGTACGCGCCTGATGGGTAAAATCAAACTCAAATGTCAGATCGGGGATTTGAAGTATGAATTGACGTGTTATGTCATTGATGCTGACACATCTTACAACCGCTGCTGGGATGACCATGGATCCATTGCAACTCCATCGTCCCGTTACCCTTCATCAAGTGATGAAATAAGCTGATGAAGAAGGGAGTCATTTATTTGGGACAATGCTTGCCAAGAAGCGTTCGAGAAAATCAAGCAGTACCTCACGCATCCACCCGTCCTCACAGCTCCAGAGTCAGGGAAACTCTTCCTGATATACGTTTGAGCTATGGATCATTCTCAAGGAGCTGTACGGGCCCAAAATAATGATCAAGGACACGAGCAAGCAATCTACTATCTAAGTAGAACCATAATCGGAGCGGAACATCGTTACAACTCGGTCAAAAAGGAGTGTCTAGCCCTAGTCTTTGTTGTTCAGAAAATGGGACATTACATGATGGGCCAGACTATTCACGTCATTTTGAAAGTTAATCTTTTGAGATTGCTTATGATGAAACCATCATCACTAAACGGTCGATTGGCGAAATTGGCTATATTGCTTTTGCAATACGAGATGCAATTCCTGTTACAGAAAGCTACGAAAGGACAAGTAGTGGCAGGCTTTTTGGATGAACATCCAGATCCAAGAGCAATCAGACTTTACGAAGATCTTTCAGATGAGATCGCTGAAGTCTGCATGACCCAAACGTCTTTCGAAGGGCAAGTTTGGCAATTATTCTTCGACGACACATAAAAGATGGGTCCCACAGAAACATTGTAGCTGGAGTGGGGGTAGTGCTCGTATCTCCACAAAACTAAGTGATCCCTCGTGCATTCTCATTAACCGAGCCGTGTTCCAACAATGTTGTGGAATACAACGCTTTCTTGATCGGGATGCAAATTGCTGATGAGATTGGAGTCAAAAATCTCGAAGCATACAGTGATTCAAAGCTCATTGTCAATCAGGTTCGCGGGAAGTATGAAGTCCGACATGAAGACTTGGTGCCCTATCACAACGCAACCATTAACATGGTGAAGTTCAGAAGTTTTTACTTTTTACATTGACCATGTACCACACCAGCAAAATGCCCATGCAGATGCATCGACGTCTCTCGCTGCTTCGTTGGTCCTTCCAACCGGAGCCACGGAGAAAGTACTCGTCCATAGCCACGACTTGTACTGCCCAAAATTCGCCTTTTGAAGAACGTCAAACTCCAAGAGGAGATCTACGAGCCGAAGAGGTTTTGAAGACTTTTAACGGTCCAGAACTCGGGGATTGGCGATTCCCGTCCATCAGCTTTGTCTTATATGGCATCTTGCCCGATGACCCCAAGGAGCAGCCGCCATCAGAAGAAAGGCTCCTCGATTCTATTACAATGTGATTACGTGAATATTATATCACCGATCGTATGATGAAATTTTACTCCGCTGTCTTTCATACAAAAGGCACATGGGGCACTTAGGGAAGCTCACAGCAGTATGTGTAGAGCTCACTAACTCGGACCTAAGATCGGAAACCGGCTTCGAAGACTTCGATACTATTGGCCGAAGATGATCCCTGATGCCATCGTCTGTGCTAAGCGATGTCATGCCTGTCAAATCTACGGTGACTTCGTCTATCAAGCACCGAGACATTTTCATCCGTCTTTTCGTGGCCATTGAGATGTGGGGAATGGATGTTATCGGACCCATCAGCCCTTCGACATCAAAAGGATATCGCCTCATCTTGACTATAAATGACTTTCTCTAAGTGGGCGGAAGCCGTTCTTCTGAAGGAAGTAAAGACATCAAACGTGATCAAATTCATCATACATCACGTACTCTATCGCTTTGGCGTATCCTGACGAATTGTCCACGACAATGGACCCCAATTCGCCAGCCAAGCATTTCAGAGGTTCTGTAACAAGTTCAGGATCCAAAGTGTGTCTTCATTAGCATACTATCCAGCTGCCAACGGTATTGCAGAAGTCTTTAAAAAAACTATTAGAAAGCTTTTCAAGAAGTTTGTCTCAAAAAGCAACGTGACTGGGACGACAAATTAGGCGAATGCCTCTGGGCCTACCACACAATTGTGAGAACTCCGACAAAGGCTATGCCGTTCTCCTTGGTGTACAAGTGTGAAGCCATACTCCCACTAGAAGTTCAGATTCCATCTCTGCGCATTGCTTTGACAATAGCGATGACAGACGAGGAGAAGCATCGATTGCGACTCCAGGAGTTAGAAGCTTTGGACCAGTGTTCTAAATGGCGGCCACAGCGGCTACATCGGCCGGGAAAATTTATCGGGGATGGGGATATATCAGAGACATATCGGGGATATTTTCAAAAATCAGATGTCAAAATCGGACTGTAAATATACATATCTTCTTGTCTTAAATTGCATCTCAATAAGACAATATATGCATAAATTATATAAAGCTACATAAAACATCATACTTATATGTTAAGATATACTTAACTCGATAACTTGCATTAAGCTTATAAATACATAATCACTATCTAAGTGTAGAATCTTTGCAAATGTCTTATTGCCACATCGCTCGAATTATCCAAATATTAACGTAAAAATTGAGTGTGAACGCTATATGGGTCCAAAATCGTCAAAATTGCAGCCGATATATCGGGTCCATGCCGATTTATCGCGATTTTGGGTGAAAATCACTATATCGGTTTGGATGTGCCAAATCATTACTGCTAGGTGCCGTAAACGCAATATCGGCGCATATCGGGGATATTTAGAACACTGCTTTGGACGACAAACGTCTACAAGCTCAACTACAAATAGAGCTCTATTAAGCTCAGACTTTCAGAGCCTCAAGAAAGAGAATAGATTTTCAAGAAAGGCGACTTTGTCTTATCTGTCAGAAGACCCATGGTTATGGCACATAGACGAAAGAAAAATTTCAACTCAAATGGGAAGGACCATTTGTAGTAGAGTCGGTCTACTCAAATGGAGCATACTGCATTATAACTCCGGACGGCGATACGCTCATGACGCCGATCAACGAGATTCTTGAAGAAATACCATCCTTAAAGGAATACTTCTCATGATCAAGTTAACACCACACCTCTAATCGAAGATTCACCTTGATCAGTCAGATGGATTAGGGTTTGAGATCCAAGATGCTTAGGAGAGTGCTAAAGAAAAGCTTCCTCATTCAATGGATCACATCACGATCGACCGACGCTGAGCTGACCGGACATTGGTGACATTAGGATGCATGATGTCAATATTGAAGCAATAACAAAGTTGAAAACTCCAGTTTTAGCCTTGTCACTCTTTTCATGATCAAGTTAACACTGCACCTCTGATAAAAAAATCACCCTGATCAGTCAGATAGATCTGGGTTTGGGACCTAAGATGCTTGAGAGAGCGCCAAAGAACATCATGGTTGATTGAGAACGAGCCGATCGAACGTCAGTGTCCAATGATGCATGATGTAAACATTGAAGAAATTTCAAAGGCAAAATACCAGTTTTAGCCTTGTTACTCTTTTCTAGTATAAAATAATCTATCCCTTCAACACGAGCATAGTAGTCTTCATCGATCGACGACTGCTCATCCAACTTATGCAACACCTGATCAATAAGTTTTAGATGCCTTTCTTCATCCTCTAAAGTTGGTTGCATAAGCATAGGCAGGATCTTATTGAACAACTTCCTGGCCTTTCAATGAACTGCAGAAGCACCGCAGTTTTTCAGAGGAGTCCTATTGCCCATCGTGAACAACAATTTCATCAAACTGTTGCCCACGATTCTCTTCAGGAATAGCATAAAGCAGAGCGCTGAACAACTTTCTCGCTGGAGTTTTAATCGGCACATAAGAAGCTGATTCAGGTGCGCCAAACAACTTCCTCACTGGAGTTCTAATCGGCACATAAGAAGCTAATTTAGGGGCGCCGAATAACTTTCTCGCTGGAGTTCTAATCGTCAAGAAGCTAATTCAGAGGAAATGGTGCCTTCTTCGATAAACCCTCGATGGAGTTTGTGCTTCTCTGATCCCCAGCGAGATTTTTAGAAGTCATCTTGGAATGAAACCCAGGAAGTACACCACATTACTTAAAGTAACAAAATAATCTAACGGCTCCGACGGCTAAAGGACAAATGAAACAGTTGGCTTTTATGCCCAATGAAAAATCCTCAAAACTCATCATGTTGAGGGGAATAGATAGCTAGCCCAACTCAAACGGTTGTTGATAAAGGCATACCAAATCTGTTGATAGCTGAGGATTTGCTAAAAATCCTAAGGGATCTGATCTCGACTTTCCCTCCAAAATTCCTCACTAATTTTCGTCCATGGAATGGTGAGACCACAAAAAGTTGTAATTCTTTCCTGAGCGAAATGATCACAAATTGAACCTGTCATGTTAACATTATATCTCTGGCAGCAAAACCAACATATCCCCAGTAGGATAGAATTTCAACTTGTCAATTCTCTTCAATAGAATGACGAGTCTACTAAACTTGCTCAAATTATAAAATTTCTCGGCTAAGTTAAACACTACACCTCTGACCAAAATTCCTCATACCTCAATACAAATCCATGTTAAGTTAATATCACATCTATGATAGTGATTCTCTCGATTTTTAGATGATCGATGCCACGTTAAATATCACACCTCTAGCATCCATTCATTGTTAAGTTAAATACCACACCGATAACAATGATCTTCCCTCGACCTTTCTTCTCGAAACCGAGACGTTCAACGTTAAGTTAATATTATACCTCTACCATACATCCATGTCAAGTTAATATCACACTTTTGACAATTCAATTTGCTCAAACTGCAAAATCCAAACGCGTCACGTCAATATTACACTTCGATGGTAAAAATTTTTATAACTCCCTGGTGGATCAAACTCCACTTGTTGTTCTCATCAATAGAATATCAAGTCCACAAATTCGTTCAAATCACGGATTCAACCCTTGTCAAGTTAACATCACACCTCTGGCAATAACCTTCTCAAATTTCCTAGTGAAATTACCTAACTTTGGATTGTTACGTTAATCGTTACCTCTAGCACTCATCTCACTGTCAAGTTAACATTATACTGATGACAATTAACATTATACTTATGACAGCCTTTCCGATTTTCTAAGTGAAAACAGGTCCTTTCTGATTTTCTAAGTGAAAACGGGTCCTATGTTTAATATTGCACCTCTTCAAATGTTAAGTTAATATCACACTTTTAGCATATATCACTGTTAAGTTAACATTACACCTCTAACAATAGTCATTTCAATTTCCCTAGCGGGAAAAGAATCTTTGATTAATATTACACTTCTCAAGTGCTAAGTTAATATCACACCTCTAGCACGCAAAACAAATTCATGTCATGTTAATTTCACACCTTTGACAAGTAATTTCTCTTGATTTCAGACTCTTCCAATAGAGTTATCTAACAATTGCTAAGTTAACCGTTACCTCTAGCAATCACAATTTCGTCGCTCTAGTTCGTCTGATTTTCAAACACAGAGAAAACAAAGGCGAGGCAAAGGTAAAATAATCACTTTTATTATTCATATCAAAATGGTAAAAGTGATACAAACACTCTCCTATTTAATAAGATGGAGTGTTACAAAAAAACGAGACAAAAAGTTAATCTCGCTTAGCGAGAGACTTTATTTGGTCCTTGAGGCGTTGAATAACCCTTTGACATGCCTCCTCAATCTCAGCCAAGGCTTGGACCCTCAACTCCTCATCTGATGAAACCTTTCTCGCAGCAAGCTGTGCCTGAAGAGCTCCCAACTTCAAGGTGTGGACGTCGAGCTCCTGTTGTACCCGACTCTTGGCGGCCTCGAGCTCCTCCACCTTCTTCTTCTCGTTCGCAAGCTTCTACTCGTTGTCTTGGATTAAGGCTTGCGCCTTAGCAATCGCAGCTGGAGCACTGGTTATGACACCTTTTGCATTCTTCGTAACGATCACGGATCTCCGAAGGTCTTCAGTCAAGTTTTGATAGCTAGCCTTAGAGTGATTCAGATGGCGGCTTGTTCAGCTATTGTTCCTCAACTTTTTTTCGCTCGCGTTACTTGGGTAGCGCGAAGGTTGCTTAACACTTGCTGGGCATCTTCAACTGGGTTGGTACTCTCCAGGTTCTTCAGATCCTTCAAATACATTCCCAATTGCTCTACCAACATACATTTTTGCTCGATCAGAACCCCCCAGTCTGTCTCGATTTGGTTCTCGAGAAGTGATCGCGTGAACTCAAAGGAACTTAGCCCGGTGAGTACAAATTCAGTGCAATACTTCATCGTGGTGAAGAATTGCTCGACCATCTGGAGGGTAAGTTCTTACAGGATGTCCATAACTGGTGTTGGCGCTGGAAGAGTACTTCCTGATCCAGTCTCTATGATGGTGACAGAGGTGATCTCAGAAATCAAAGTTGGTGCACTTGTCCACCCTATTTTAAATATCGGCCGAGTCGGTCGAGATATCGACCACTATCTCATTTTTTGTCTGCTGCGTACGATATGAGAAAATCGTTCCCATATCCTATGCAGCAAAAAGGGTCGATATTGAAATATCGGCCGATAAATCTTCGCCTGATATCAGGCAATAAATCGCCCAAAATATCGCACGATATGAAATAACTTATTTATTACTCGACTGCGTGCAAATGTACATTGTTTTCTTACTGTCTTTGCATGCATATTACATCATTTTTATTAGGTAGATGATATCTATGAAACTAAACCAACTTTTAGTTATCAATATTTCATTACATATAGTGTCCGATATGAACGTCCGATATGCGCGCGTATCCCCGATATCTCCGCCGATAATCGATATTGATATGAAAAACCCCTACCGATATGATCCGATATCCGATATTTAGAACCTTGCTTGTCCCTCTCAAAAGTACAGATGCAAGCTGGGTTAGAAGCTGTCTCATTTCTGAGGTCACAACAGGAGCTTCAATAGTTGGAGCGATAACAGTTTTCTGTGCAGTAGCAACCTCAAAAATAGGCTTCACTGTAAGAGCTGTCTTTGCTGGAGCCTTAACAAAGCTGTTTTCTACACCAATGTCTATGATAAGCTCCTCTATTCGAGCCGGTGCAGTATCCCTTGCAGCTATTACGATCGTATTAGTGATAACTCTGAGACAAGAATGGAAAGTATCAGAAGTTCTTGTATCTTACCAAGTCGAGGAATTGGAGATGATAAACCCTCCTGTAAATCCCCTGACAAGTCTCCCTGGCTGAGAGGATTCCCTGGCCACAACTGCTATGTTCACAGGGACCGCCCCATCGCTGATCTTGGGAACTTCTGAACCCTGTGGGTGGGTTAGTTCCTCAATCATTTCAACAATATTTGAGGAGGTTTTGTCCCAGTAATAGCAACAGCCTCTGCAAACGTCGTTCAAACAGAGTTGTTTAGACAATGTCTATAGGGTTGACAAGAAAGATAAAGAGTGAAGCAGAAAGAATACTCTTAGTGGTAGCAGTCCTTTCAAGGGGCAACTCCTTCTCCGAAATAGTCACCTGCATCTCCTCTTCAGTCAGATGTGAAAACTTGCTCGTGTCAGGAGCATGGCACACGAGTAGGTAAAACTCCGGCAGCGGGAAGCTTAGTCCCGACAAGTCCAGTGGTTGGACTTTGCTCTGGAACCCCTGCAGAAGGCATCATCTCAACCGGGGAACTCGATAGAATGTTCTTAGGGTCAATACTTTTCCTTTGACTCTGAAGAGAGCCTAAGGGAGCAATCCTGGCAGGTACTAGGGTCGGCACTAATTCATCTCCAGTTGCTTGCCTTTCTGCGACTTTCTTTGACAATTCCTTAACCGTAAACACTGCAGGACCTTTGGTCCGGTGACTTCTCAGACGTAGTGGAATCTCGGAGTCTTCATCCTCTTCGGAGCCAACATGGATAGGCTCAGGATCTACTCCCGACGTAGTAGTTCCTTTGGAAGGAGCTTCAGCTACAGGCTCCCATCGTGTCTTCTTCTGACTCGATCCTACCTCAGTAAACTGAGATCGAGTACGCTTTGCAACTGCTTCTCGCGAACGTTTTTGATGAGGCTCTTCAGCAGGCTTCTTTCCACGTCCACCGGCTTCCGTCTGACCAATCTCGAGCTCAGTTTGAAGAAATTCATCCATCCCCTTTAAGCAGGTGCTCTTGGAGCCCTTCTTGGCTTGGAACATAGTCTTGATTCGCCTAATGCAGGTGTTGTTTATAGTATACTCAGGGGCTGAGTCCGCTATTACATATCATGCACAGAACCCAAAGCTGGCATAAGAGCTCGGTATCTTCTATGGTCGATTGAATCTCACTTGTATTCCTCCAGTTACATTAAAGTACCACGCCCTCGCCCCTTCGTACAGATTACCGCTGAAACGAAGGTCTAAATTCGAGTTACCTGCATATAATTGATCATACCCGAATTGGCAAGCAAACCGGCTCAGCAAATAGGGTTCGATTGTGCAAACATTTCCTTGTCGGAAGATTAGGTATCGTGGGCGAATATTAATAGCCACCATAAAACCCCAGCTGAAAGGGTAGTGAACCCATCAGCACCTCGAAAAATCGTTCCTCGTATGAAGCTTCTAGGAAGTCAGGGAAGCACCTTACCAACTGGTAGTTCATGCTGATCTGAAGAATTTGCCAGATCATTAGCATGTATTAACCATTCCAACTCGAGCGCTCCAGTCGCTGGACAAATGTTATGGAATCCTCGGACGACTGCACTGCTGACATCAGAGACGGGCAATGCATGACCGACCATGCCATGAAGTATGTGTAGGGTAATTCTACACGAGAATTTGGTGTCTTCACTTTGGGTTCACCACTCGGGCCGACGACAACGATGCCCTCATTGTCTTCTTCAATCACTAAATTGCAGAAGCTTTAACACAATACTCGAAGCTCACTCTGGAGACAACCTATCATAGCAGGGACTAGGTCGATGGACCAATTATGAGCAAGAAGAACGATCGGGTAAATTTTATCGGCGACAATAACCTCATGAGGTAGTGTGGGCACAAACATCGCTTCAGCCACAACATCAGGAACCCCGCCAGTAAGGACCTGTCCTAGATGGGAGTCTTTGCATGGTTGTGGAAACTGTCAAAAACAGTGGCAGACTTGAAGGTGTCTTCATTCGACTCTATTGTATACGAGGTTACCGATTCAGAAATCCTCTCTGCGATCTCAGCGTCGGTGCTGGCCGCCAGCCGAGATACAAAGCCTGATTTCTCTTCCAAACCCTGGAAGAGGTAGTTAGCCCATGATATCTACTTAACTCCTTCAGACCTTCACCCTGTTGCATGAGCACAAATATGAAAATGACACAAGACCTCCCAGTAGATCTCATACACTTGAGGATCATCTTTCTTCAATAAGTACAGTTCTTCAGTGCCGGGAATGTGTTCCTCGTATGACAAACCCCCATAGTTAGCCCTGAAACTTTGAACATCTCATGCAAAGCAAATCTCATTTCTCCTACCGGAGTAAAAAAACGTGTAAGTGTTCGGATTATATTTCTCGAGTATTGCGAAGTTAAAATGACTCGGAGTGATCTCGTAACACACGACTCTGACGGCGTGATACAATCCGCACTGGAGCAGTGGCTCCTTCAATTCCTTGAGGACGAAGCAGACCATCTTCGCCCACCAAGAGGTTGTTGTCGAGTGCACTCATCCTGGCGCTTGAAAGTCAGACTGGGGGAATTCACACTTCACCTCCATGAACCGGCTGATAAAGGTCGCAGCTTGCTTAGGAGTTCCGCCTGTTGGAAACTCCTGCTTCATCGTGCCTGGGAGTAGCTCAAGGATCTCCCTACTATAGCCGATAGGGAAAGCAATACGATTGGAGATCCTCCCGATCGCAACGCCTGACTATGCCTTGACCAAGTCCCAGTCCATGTACTGGAGAAGAGACATGGACTGCAAGTACGATAATGGAAACATCTGTTTCATGTTAGGGAGGAAAAAGCGACGCTTTTCGATTTGACGAACCGTCAAACAAAACCTCATTTTGTCAATGGAATCTTCGAAAAGGAATACCGGCTTCCTGAATAGACGTCAGTTCGTAGACTCAAACCTCTCATCAGATGAGCCCTCGCAAAGTTAAGGCAGTGCCCTTGATTAAACGGGCTTGTCGCTCCTCGTTCGTTCTATTGAATGCAGGGACTGTCTTTCGCAGGCTGAAGAGAAAATTAGGGTTAGCATCACCAATGTGACCGAAGTGGTTCCTCTTGGTCAAGGGATTCAATGAATACCTCATTACAAAAAGAAGAAATCAGAGAATTAGAAATCTCAAAAAGGCAATGAGAAACATCAAAGTGTTGAAACTCAAACGCGGGGCTAATCACATGAGACCCACATTCAGATGGATAAAACGCGATGCTCATATGAAGCCCGCGTCTGAAGTTCACACTTATGAACTTTTCTAAGTTCTGAGACTCAAACGCGAGTCCCATACTGAGACTCACGTTCAGAAGTCTCAAGACGCGGAGCTCGTCAGACGCGCGTCCAATTCATAAACGTGAAGGTCACATTGACAAGGCAGAAACGCGAAGATCATTAGCTCCGCATTTTGCTCATCAATGCGAGGGTCGCGTTTATAAATCAAACGCGGGCTTGTGAGTCCCGCGTTGACTATCCAACTTCAAAAGAAGTTTTTGAATTTTAAGAGACGAAGCTTTTCGTATTCTCAACAATGGCGAAAGTCATTTCTGCTTACCAGAAATGGGAGCCTCCTGATTAAAAGAACCACCCACTGTGGTTGACGCAACGATGTCGCTTAAAGAAGCAGTGGTCTGCTTGCCTTTTGGGGCCATGTCCACGGTGAATATCTTCGAAGAAGATGGGAGAAAAGCTCGAGGCTTTTTGGGTCCTATGAAAAGCTTAAAAGCTCTGAAGAAACTGAAACGCGAGTTTAGATTGAAGATGAATAGTCAGTGAATTGACTGTTGAAAGACCCCAGTCTTTTATAGACCTCCCAACAGATGAGATACATGGCACAGATCTCGAGCCTAAATTGAGCTGATGCGTGGCACTGAGGAGACCCGCGTTTCGGAGGATATCCGCGTCCAGAATGATCCGACGCGACTTTCGCGTTTCCAGAATGATCCGACACGACCTTCACGTTTCAAGCAAACGAGGCTTGCGTCCAGAAGCGTCCAACACGACCGCGCATTTCACGAGAGTCGTGTTTCAAACAAGCTCAACGCGAGGCTCACGTTCAGAAGCATCCAACGCGATCCCCGCGTTTCAAGACCAGAGAAGAATCGCGTCTTCAACAGATGAGATTCACGTCTTCAAGAAGATAAAGAGCGATACTTGCGTCTTCATCAACAAGAGCCATATCTTCTTGTTCCCACACATGAGTATGTCTCTGCTTTTGCAATTAGTTCAACAGTACACTGGCAAAGGCAACTGACAATTCTACCAGTTCGATATTACACCGACAAACAAATCAGAGCTCAGATAAGTTCTAAACTGCGTATCTAGATACTCACAACCAATGTTTTAAAAAACCCGTTATGTAACTCCTTATAACCCGTTATAGAACATAACGGCACCCGACCGTTATATAACACTAGCAAAAAACGCTCTTCCCAGTAACGAGCGTTTTTGGAGCGTTACGAACGTTACGTTATGAAAATAACGTAACGTTCGTAACTCACGTTATTTACACGGATTGCTAAACATAAAATAGCGAAGCAATTTCTCTCCACAAACAAAACAACATGAAACCCTAAATTAGCGACGACGAGCGAAGCATCAAAGCACCCCAGTGCATCCTCTCTCTGCAGTAGACGATGATAGCGATGATGACAATGACTCTCTTGTGCAGTTCTTCTTCTCTCTGCGGTTTATCTTCAATTATATCTCTCTCATCGGCGACTATTGAAGAGCCCCAGATCTTCTCTCTTTGATCTCTCTTCAATTGACGAGGAACTCGCCATCGTAACGCTCTAAGAAAATCAAAAAGCCGCACGACTCTTCAATTAACGAGAAATTCATCGTCAATCTCTTTCTGATCTCTCTTAAATTGACGAGGAAGTGCACGATATCGGAGCACCTCAGTTCTCGATGCTTGCTACAAATTGTTGTGAGACTTGTTAAATGTGTTATATATTGTTTTGATATTTTTTAGATTTTTTAAAATTATTTTCCTGTTTATAAAAATTCTTAAATATAGTATATATATTTATTTTTATTAAAAATATTAAATCGTGTAACCTATGTTATGCGTTACGTTATAACTTATTTTAACATAACAAAGGAAAAACGTTATTGTCACGTTATCGTTATTTTAAACATTGCTCACAACGATCTTCTCTGGAGGCTTCAAGCAGTTCAACAATACACTTACGAAGACCGGGATGCAGATAAGATCAAAGCTCAGGACATCTCAAAAGATTGCGAGTCCAATCATGATAGCCCAAATCAATGTGAAGTCCATAGTATTCCGAAATCCATCCCAGTCAACCGCGGAGTTTCAAAAACTTTAGAGGGGGTACTGTAGACTGTCTAAAAATCACTGAAGACAATTCCTCAGACACAGACCTCACTTCAACGCGAAGTTCGCGTTTTCAATACAAACGCGGATCTCGTGTCAAATTGTAAACGCGGATCTCAGCCAGACCTGTGTCTCAGTTCAAATGTGGATTTCCGCCAGACCCGCGTTTTATCTCAAACGCTGATCCCAGCTAAACCCGCGTCTCAGTTCAAAGTGGATCACAGCCAGACCCGCGTTTCATCTCAAACGCGGATCTCAGCTAGACCCGCGTCTCACTCCAAACGCGGATCCCAGCCAGACCCGCGTCTCACCTCAATCACGGATCCCAGCCAGACTCGCATCTCACCTCAATCGCGGAAGATCAAACAGACCCATGTCTCAATTCAAACGCGAGCCTGCGAGCTCCGCATTTCAACAATAGAATAGAACCCTCGAGGGTCGCGTTTCTATTGTAATTGCCCCATTACTGGGTCAATTAACACCCACATAATGTGGGGAGTTAATCCCCATTATAGAGGGATTCTAGGGACAATTTTACCCCTGGATACCCCTATAAATAGCCAGTAAAGCTATTGAACAAAGGGGGGTTGTTTCTTTTTTTAAAAAGAGCAAAACAGCTACAAGGTGCAGAAACTTTGAGCATTCAAAAGGAGAGAGAAAGAATTCTTCTTCAAAGGAGAACTTCACCACTTGCCGTGTCTAAGTGGAGGTATTTTGCATCCTCCAAACGATTCAAGAGAAGTTTATCGTTCGGTCGGTGAACGGAGAACAAGATTCACTCTCCATTGCCACACAAAGAACCCAGCCGTAAACAAAAGATAGATTCAAATATCCTCCCTTCTTTTGTAATCGGATTATATCCGTTGTAATTTTCTTTGCAATTAATAAGAATTTTACTTTGCATTTTTCCGACCAAACAAGACCCACTTAGATGCGTACAAGAATCTCCCACGATGCTAACACCTTGAGAACGGCTCAAATCGACTTCAGAACATCTGAGATATGACCCAATACGACCCAAAAACCATCTGGACTGCAAACGGGTTGGCTTTGGTCTACAATTTTGAGTTGGGTTGGGTTTCCAGCAACTTTGTAGAAGCGGGTCTGGTCTGGCGCTCTGATTCCATGTCAGATTTATGCCGGGTTTGCTGTTGAATTATGATTACGTAAGAAGCGGGTCGGATTCGGATGCTCTCTGGTTCGGGTCGGTTGAAGCTGTTCTTCTCCCCAACCTGATGTAAGTGAGGATGTCGATGCAGGCGGTTGGAGACACTTGCGAGGGCAGACGAGCATTGCGAAGAGGATTGTGACGAGGATCTGAAGAGCTCGAGTTGATTTGGTGACAACTCATGAGAAGACATAGCTTTGATGGGTTTCTGCGAGATCGGAAGATTGCCGAGGATGTTCTCGGCGACGATGTTTAACAGTGTCGCAGTTGAGGTCGGCGATGATTGATGGGGTTGAAGTCGGAGGATGACGAGGTTTGTGATCTCTGTCGAGGCTGGCGAGAAGCTGACATTGTTAAGATTTGATCGGGTCGAAGTGGTCGAGATCTATAGTCAACGGCGAGTGGCGGTGAAGTCGAGGAGGAAGGAGATATTGTTGGCTCAAAGGCCCTTCACTCTAGTTTTGATGAAGATTATCTCATGTAGTTATAGTTTACTAATAATCTTGTGTTTAAATAGTTTCAGTGATTGACCAAGATATTAGTAGGTGTTTAGCTTCAACAAAGGAGTTTTGGAGCTTTCACATGTTGATTCAAGAGCTCGAGCGTTAAGATCGCATCTAGCACTCGGTTGGAGTCAAGCTCGTTGGATCGTGTTTGGATCGAGTCGGCTTGGAGACAAGAAGACTTCGGTTTGTGTTTAGTTTAGTATGTTTAGATCTTGTGTAAAGGTAGATAGTATTGATATGCTCAAGTTCACATACACACAAGTTTAAAGTTTATTGGTTTTTGGTTTAACCGGTTTTGGATTTCATATCAAAAACATAGATATATATATATATCTTATATGTATATTAGATTCTATCCATATACAAATTTCTCCTTTTATACATTATATATTATACGTTATGTGATTAGGGTTTAGTCATCTTTTTTTCATGTATGCAGGGGGAGTTAACTTTACGTCTCTCCTCTTCATGAATGTATATCGCATTTACATCCTTCTTGTTTGATTTGACAAAAATGGGGAGAAATTTTTTTGAGTTTATTTATGCCCCTTTGTTGATGATTTGACAAAAAGGGGGAGAGGAATTTGGAGATTTATATATGCATGTTTATCTCATTTCCTTGTTTTATACAAAAAGGGGAGAAGAATTTTGAGAGTTTTATATATGCATGTTTTCTTTTCTTTTTTTATTGCATATATGTGTTATTTTGTTTATGAGCATTCATTACATATCTTTATGTTTATTACTATGCATGAGTTAAGGGGGAGCTTCTATGAAGCTTAACTTTAATCCATGCATATATAACTTTATGAGTTTTGTCATCATCAAAAAGGGAGAGATTGTTGGCCCAGAGGCCCTTCACTCTAGTTTTGATGATGATTAACTCATGTAGTTATAGTTTACTAATAATCTTGTGTTTAAATAGTTTCAGTGATTGACCAAGATATTAGTAAGTGTTTAGCTTCAACAAAGGAGTTTTGAAACTTTCACATGTTGGTTCCAGAGCTCAAGCGTCAAGATCGCAACTAGCACTCGGTTGGAGTCAAGCTCATTGGATCGTGTTTGAATTGAGTCGGCTTGGAGACAAGAAGACTTCGGTTTGTGTTTAGTTTAGTATGTTTAGATCTTGTGTAAAGGTAGATAGTATTGATATGCTCAAGTTCACACACACAAAAGTTTAAAGTTTATTAGTTTTTAGTTTTTGGTTTAACCGGTTTTAGATTTCATATCAAAAATATAGATATATATATCTTATATGTATATTGGATTCTATCCATGTACGATATGCTTCAAAGTTGTTTCAATGTCATGTTTTTGTATTTATACAAGTTTTGGAGAAAACGATTTTCCATTTAAAAAATTTAACTTTTGGAAAATACAGATTTTGTGTTTAAGTTGAATTTCAATATCACAAAAATGATTCAAATAGTTTATAATATGTGTTGAATTTTGGTCACACATATTTGTTATTCAAAGATCTAATAAGAACTTATTATTGTGAAATTTATGTGATTTAATTAATATTAAAAAGTCCAAGTTTTAATTTAACCGTATAATTGTTTGAGCAGGCTGTCTGCCGGTTGACTGAACGATCGACCGAGTCAGGAGTCGGTCGACCGGGCCGGTCGACTGATGTGTACAAACGTGCACAACCTGTTTGGCTAGTGAGCCAGTCGACCGGGCAGAGAGCAGTGCTCTCTGGTTCTGGCTCCGAGCGGTCGATCGGAGGCACAACGGTCATAAAAATGACCGTTGGCCGGTCGACCGGGCGGTCTACCGGAAAGGCAATTTTGCCCTTTCCAGACTGCCAACGGGCATATTTTTGAGAGGGATAAATGCCCATCTCTTGTGCTGGTTTCTTTATGGCTTTTGAGAGCAAAATTTTCTTATATTCTTAAGTGTTTTAGCAACAAGTTTAAAAGAGTTTTTCTGCCAAAAGATTCATTCTTTATTTGTTTTAAAGGGTTGGAAAATTCAAAGGAAAAGAGAAGTCTTTGGGAATTATTTTTGATCTTTATTTTTATTTTATCTTAGAAGTTTTCCCAAGTATTTTCTTTGTGATTTTGATTTTCAAACTCTTTATTTTCTCGCACTTGAGTTATCTATCTATCCTATCTATTAGGATCATTGTTTTGTGGGAAAATTGGTATGTGGTTTAGTGAGACCATCAAGAGTTGTAAACCTTGTTTTATTTGAGTTGTGGGTATCCCTCTTGTGTAGAGGTGATTGTGGAGAAGTTTGGTTTGGATGGTATCCCTCTGTGTAGAGGTGATTGTTGAGTGTTGGCTTTGAGCCTTATCCTCCCTCTAGTGTGGTGATTGTTGTTTGGCTAAGTGCTCATCCCTCTATGTGTAGAGGTAATTGTTGTTGTGCCTTGCCTCTTGTGTAGAGGTTGTGTTTGTTTGAGAGAGGAGTTGTGTACTCCAAGTTTGTATTACCCAAATCCTCAGTGGAGGTTCCCTGTGTGGGAAGTCCTGTGTGGACGATTTGGTGGAAATCCTTCTGTGTGAAGGCGGGGACGTAGAGTAGTGGCTCGAACCTCGAAACATATCTTGTTGTTTACGATTGATCCATTATCTCTCTCTCTTTTATATCTTGCATTGCATCATATTCATATCATATATATGCTTGGTATTGTTTGTGTGCCTTACTTGTATTGAACCAAGAGAGCTTTACATAGCACCTCAACTCTTATTTAGAGAAATTTAGAGGAGATAGTCCAGAGCCCTTCACCGGGAATTTGCTACACTCTTTGGTTACACTAAGTGTGTTGCAATTTGTTTTTTAATTCCGCATCATTTGTCATTAGATTAGCCTTACACCTATTCACCCCCTTTAGGTGTACTTTCAATTGGTATCAGAGCCTACACTCCTGATATTAGGTTTAACCACCTAGGAGTGAGATCTTGGCTAGCTAATCTAGTTTTGCATTTGCACACATATTTGTTTACACACACTCATGGATTACCTTGCCCCTCCCATGTTTGATGTTTCTAACATCGATATGTGGAAGCTTAGAATGAGTGCTTACTTAAAACCCTAGTCTTGCATGTTTACCTTGCCGCTACCAAGAAATCTTATCTTGGTAATAGCAAGCATATAGAGGCCAATGCACAAGCCTTAATGGCACTTAGAAACACACTTAGTAAAGATTATCTTTGTATGGTTTCTCATTGTGATTCCGCCTTTGAAGTGTGGAACATTTTGACCTCTCCAAAGCTTCAAACGCAAAACTATGTGGAGGAGAAATTTAGTGAGGATGAATCCGAACAAGCTTGCTACATAGTCCAAGGGAACAACTCCCTTGAGGTAAATTCGGAAACTCATCTAGATGATTGTGCTAGCTCTTCTAAGGATGATTATGATAGTATGGATACCGATACATTAAATGAAGAGCTTTCCATTGTTTGTGAAAACTTGCTTGAAAAATACCAAGTTTTGAAAAAAAAATAAGGATTTGTGTTCAAAACTTGACTTGGTTTTGCAAGAGAAGGTTGAGATTTCAAGTGAAAGAGATTCCTTGAAAACCCAACTTGACCTTGTCTTAAAAGAAAATGAGATTTTGAAAAATAAAAATGATTGTGATGTTGTTTTGAAGAAAAATGAGGCTTTGTCTTCAAAACTCGATTTTGTTTTAAAAGAAAATGAATCTTTGAAAAATAAAATTGTTTTAATTTCAAAGAAATTGGATTTGGTTTCTAAGGAAAATATTTCCTTGAAAAATAATTTAGATACTCATGTTTGTCATGCTTCGTCATCTAGTGTACCTATTGCATGCTCCACCTCTTTTACTATTATTGAAAATGATATATGTATGTTAAAGAAGAGTGTTGATTGTTTGGACTCCACTTTGAGCCAATGTGTCATGCAACACACACGGTTGGAATTCATGTTTTGCAAGAAACATGCTCCTCCTATGCATGCACACAAACCACGGCATACTCATGCTTCTCACGTTCATACACATAACACCATGTATGCTCATGTGTACACATGTACACATTGTGAACGTAAGGGCCACCTTGCAAAATTTTGTTATGATAGGATACATAATACAAATTTTGCAAATAAACTTGTTTGGGTTAGGAAAGATGCTAACCCCCATGGACCCAATAAGGTATGGGTACCAAAATCTACCCCTATTATATTTGATGTAGGTGTGGGCTCTCGCTTGATGTGAGGGCATTGATGCCTTGATGGTGAATGCTTTTGTGCTTGATGGACACTACTTTGGATGCATCACCTTCAAGGAAGTTTGGTGGGAGGACCACCATGGTTTGGAGATCTAGAGATTAGCTCTAATGGTTTTGGTAACTATCTCTAACTCCTTATTAGTTTACATGCTTTCATATTATTGATTTTTAGCATGTTTTGATTTTTCATGATTATTATGTTAAATGCCATGATAATTAGACTATTGATATGCATATGTAGTCTTTGAGATACATCCATGTTTATATGGATTATTATTTTTGTGTTCTCACTTTAGTTTAGCTATTGTGTATATCATAGCTCTAAACACGTGCATTTACATTAATAATCATGTTTGTTTATGATTTTGCACTTTATGTTTTGATTACATATTTAAATATAGTTTTCATTAAAACTTGTGCATATACTTGTATAACTAGTGAGCCACAAATTGATTATTATATGTTTGTGCTAATTGCTCATTTGTACCCATTATATGTACTAGTATAACCTAGTTTGATGATTTTTTCATTTTGACTTGTATTCCTTATTTTTCGTACATGTTTTCATAATAATGTGTTTAGCTTCATGTATATGTTAATTTTGTTTAAAACTTTAGATATACGTGTATACCCTTGAGTCACTTGCTTTTCGTGCAATTTCTATTATGAACTCATTTGTGTTTGGGATATGTATGTATACTTCTAGTTTAGACAAAACATATACCTTGAAGCCTATTTAGCTTTGATGATTTTCATGTTTTTGAGAAAGGAATTTCATATAAGCTTAAATGTCTTATTCCATGATTTTGTTAATTACATGTCTTTTACACTCTACATTTGATGTTTACTCGTGAATTTTTGTTTCATGAGACTATATGAGTTTTACTGCTATTTGAGTGTCGATGATCGTGTGATTTTCATGTTTTCATGGATTCATTCATGTTTTTATTCCTTACTTGTAGGACTTCGTACTAGCTTTCAAGATTCTCATAAAACTAGTTGCGTATTTCTTCATTTTGGAAGAGTTTTCAACATGTTAAATTATTTTCAAATCTTATTTTTGAAAACCCCTTCCTTCTAAGGGCGGCTGAATGAGCGACCATGCCTTGTATGCTCAAATTGAAAATCTTTATAAACATGTGCATGAAAGAGGTAGTATGAGCTATACACGTGATCCTCATTATATTTTTCAATTGGTATCACAATTACCTTTTTTTGTATACTCATATTTGTGTTTTCTATATATGTATGCTTCAAACTTCAAATAGTATCAATTTTGATTGGTATTTACATTTTCATACATACATATATATATGATTTGATTGTGCTTACAATATCTTTACATCTTAAAGCACAAATTATGTTTATGCTAAGTTTGATTTAGTCCTTAATGTCAATTATTTTTCACTTAATATATTATACAAGCTTATGCATCGTTTTTATTAGTATTTCATAAAGGGGGAGAAAATTCGTGTTATCTTTCAATCGATTTTATTTTCAATTAGTATCTTACTCCCACTCTTTATGATGAAAAATACTTTATTTTGGTATATGCTAACATTTTCAATATTGGTATCAATAATCTTAAATTGGTATTATTCTCAATTTGGTATCTTTATTGTAAAATGAGTGTATTTCTAAAAAAATATGGTTTGTATTTTCAATTGGTTTTTACTTTCAGTTGGTATCAATATCTATAATATATATTTCAATTGGTATCAAAAACGTACAATGTGTCATTTTCTATTGGTATCAAAATTTACAAGACATTTTAAATTGGTATCAAGATATTTTCAATTGGTATCTTTTAATATCTTAAAATTTTTGTTTACTTTCAATTGGTATCTTAAAAATGTTTTGTTTATTTTCAATTAGTATCATAATTTGTTATCATAATGTTTCGATGTATACCTTTATCATAAATTGATAAATTTTTCAACTGGTATCATAGTGTTTTGTTATGTATTGCTTATATGCAGGGAAGCTTAACATCTTCTCTATATATAGATTCATGTTGAGTGTATCTCATATTGAGGAGCTTGACCTCTCTTCTCTATTTCTTACACGTGTGTAGAGGGAGCTTCACATCTCCTTTTATACATTGTATATTGTGCGTTATGTGATTAGGGTTTAGTCATCCTTTTTCATGTAATGCATGTATGCAGGGGGAGTTAACTTTACGTCTCTCCTCTTCATGAATGTATATCGCATTTACATCCTTCTTGTTTGATTTGACAAAAAGGGGAGAAATTTTTTTTGAGTTTATTTATGCCCCTTTGTTGATGATTTGACAAAAAGGGGGAGATGAATTTGGAGATTTATATATGCATGTTTATCTCATTTCCTTGTTTTATACAAAAAGGAGGAGAAGAATTTTGAGAGTTTTATATATGCATGTTTTCTTTTCTTGTTTTATTGCATATATGTGTTGTTTTGTTTATGAGCATTCATTGCATATCTTTATGTTTATTGCTATGCATGAGTTAAGAGGGAGTTTCTATGAAGCTTAACTTTAATCCATGCATATATAACTTCATGAGTTTTGTCATCATCAAAAAGAGGAGATTGTTGGCCTAGAGGCACTTCACTCTAGTTTTGATGATGATTAACTCATGTAGTTATAATTTACTAATAATCTTGTGTTTAAATAGTTTCAGTGATTGACCAAGATATTAGTAGGTGTTTAGCGTCAACAAAAGAGTTTTGGAACTTTCACATGTTGGTTTCAGAGCTCGAGCGTTAAGATCGCATCTAGCACTCGGTTGGAGTCAAGCTCGTTGGATCGTGTTTGGATCGAGTCGGCTTGGAGACAAGAAGACTTCGGTTTGTGTTTAGTTTAGTATGTTTAGATCTTGTGTAAAGGTAGATAGTATTGATATGCTCAAGTTCACATACACACAGAAGTTTAAAGTTTATTGGTTTTAGTTTTCAGTTTAACCGGTTTTGGATTTCATATCAAAAACATAGATATATATATATTATGTGTATATTGGATTCTATCCATAAACGTATGCTTCAAAGTTGTTTCAATGTCATGTTTTTGTATTTATACAAGTTTTGGAGAAAACGGTTTTCCATTTAAAAAATTCAACTTTTAGAAAATACAGATTTTGTGTTTAAGCCAAATTTCAATATCACAAAAATGATTCAAATAGTTTATAATATATGTTGAATTTTGGTCACACATATTTGTTATTCAAAGATCTAATAAGAACTTATTTTTATGGAATTATGTGATTTTATGGGATTTAATTAATATTAAAAAATTGAAGTTTTAATCCCTATAATTGTTTGACCAGCCTGTCTGCCGGTCGACCGGACGGTCGACCGAGTCAGGAGTCGGTCGACCGGGCCGGTTGATTGATGTGTACAAACGTGCACAGCCTGTTTGGCTAGTGGGCCGGTCGACTGGGCGGTCGACCGGCCAGAGAGCATTGCTCTCTGGTTCTGGCCCCGGTCGACCGGGCGATCGACGGAGGCACAACGGTCATAAAAATGACCGTTGGCCGGTCGACCGGGCGGTCTACCGGAAGGGCAATTTTGCCTTTTCCAGATTGCCAACGGGCAGATTTTGAGAGGGTATAAATACCCATCTCTTGGGCTGGTTTCTTTATGATTTTTTTAGAGTAAATTTTCTATCCTCTTAAGTGTTTTAGCAACAAGTTTAAAAGAGTTTTTGTGCCAAAAAATTCATTCTTTATTTATTTTAAAGGGTTGGAAAATTCAAAGAAAAAGAGAAGTCTTTGGGAATTATTTTTGATCTTCATTTCTATTTTTATCCTAGAAGTTTTCTCAAGTATTTTCTTTATGATTTTGATTTTCAAACTCTTTATTTTCTCACACTTGAGCTATCAATCTATCCTATCTATTAGGATCATTGTTTTGTGGGAAAATTGGTTTGTGGTTTAGTGAGACCACCAAGAGTTGTAAACCTTCTTTTATTTGAGTTGTGGGTATCCCTTCTGTGTAGAGGTGATTGTGGAGGAATTTGGTTTGGTTGGAATCCCTCTAAGTGTAGAGGTGATTGTTGGAGTGTTGGCTTTGAGCCTTATCCCTCTAGTGTGAGGTGATTGTTGTTTGGCTAAGTGTCCATCCCTCTAAGTGTAGAGGTGATTGTTGTTGTGCCTTGCCTCTTGTGTAGAGGTTGTGTTTGTTGAGAGAGGAGTTGTGTACTCCAAGTTTGTATTACCCAAATCCTCAGTGGAGGTTCCCTGTGTGGGAAGTCCTGTGTGGACGATTTAGTGGAAATCCTTCTGTGTGAAGGCGGGGACGTAGAGCAGTGGCTTGAACCTCGAAACATATCTTATTGTTTGCGATTGATCCACTATCTCTAACTCTCTCTCTCTTTTATATCTTGCATTGCATCATATTCATATCATATATATGCTTGGTATTGTTTGTGTGCCTCACTTGTGTTGACTCACTTGTGTTGAACTAAGAGAGCTTTACATAGCATCTCAACTCTTATTTAGAGGAATTTAGAGGAGATAGTCCAGAGCTCTTCATCGGGAATTCGGCTACACTCTTTGGTTACACTAAGTGTGTTGCAATTTGTTTTTTAATTCCGCATCATTTGTCATTAGATTAGCCTTACACCTATTCATCTCCCCCTCTAGGTGTACTTTCAGATATGATGTCGAGGGGGGTCAGATTTCTCGAGCTCGATTAGATTCGAGATTTGATCGAGGTTGCGGGCGTCGCAGGTTGAAGGCAGAGGTGATGGTAGTGTTGTTGAAGTTGGTGGAGGGAGGTGGATCTGGATGAAATCGAAGCAGATGAAGAGCTGGCTTTCGAAGCCGCCGTGCTCACAATGAGGCGATGTGATGGGTGCGATTGACGGTGAGGTCGGGGTGGTGAAGTGGTTCAGAAGCGCTGTTGGAGTTGAAGGTGGTGCTGGATTAGGGTTAGGGTTTGTTGGAGGAAGGAGACGAAGAAACAAGTTTTGGGGAATTTTTGGGGATTTTGAACAATAACTTTTTTCAGAACTACAAGAAGAGAAGGAAATCTTGTTTTCTTTTTGCAGAACTACACAAAGATTCGAGCTTCACACCCAAATGAATTAATCATCCACTCTGCGCATCACACACAAGATTTAGATTTGGGGCTTCACACCCGGGAGAATTGCTTCCCCCATTTTGTGTTTCACAGTCAAAGATCCAAAAGAAACAGTTTGGAGTTTCAAAAGTTCTCAATTGCTCTATCTTCTCAAATATAAATATACAAGAATAGTTATAGATAAAGATCACATGCACTACTCATGTCTTTCTTCTAATCATAAAAGAACTCATAAAAGAAATCTTCTAATCATAAAAGACTCCTAAAAGAAATAATTAAAAAAAACTAATAAAATAAAATACTACTACTCCTAAAAAATCCAACTAAAACCTTCCTTCTCCTGCTCGAATAGGTCTTCCAAGGAGCTATTTTCAATGTCCTCATCACAATTGCAACGGAGGCTTCTCAAAATTCCTGTTGGGGCAAAGGTGGGCTGAAAGGAAGTGAGATTAGACACTGCAGAAAGATATACACAATTGCCAATAATACAACTGAAAAAGATGGTTTTGACAGCTTGAGAGGAGAAAAAAAGTTTCATATAAAATCTTGGGACAGGAGGTTTTGTTGTTGTGTTGTTGATGGTGGTGGTTGTTATATCAAGCAAATTTTTTCAAGTACTTTTTGAAGTAATATTTTGAACTGTTAACGTCTATCTGTGACAACCTCATTGTTTAACAATACTATTAATATCTCTTTCGTTGACATTTACATGCTTAGAATTGAAGAATAAGGGAGGTATTATACCATCCAGTTGATATTATTCTGAAATTTGTTTCTGCTTAGCAGGGCATTCATGGTGGCTCATGCTATTGGGGACATAGTCGCTGGTGATATGGTAGATCCTGAGGTGGTTGTTAGTTCGTCTCCCTCTGTAGGAGGATTATTGGATTCACTAACTGGTAGCATAGGCATAGCAGGCATATCTGCTAGAGCAAAACCTGTTGCAGCACCTGTTGCAGCTTCAGCCACCTCAGGTGCTTCCACAATTGGCTCCGTCGTATCAGATGCTCCCAAAAGCACTTCAAGACCCATCGACAAAGATCTGCTGCGCACTTTTATTAGCAACTCAATGCCCTTTGGTCGGTACTTTCTGTTACGGTATCTCTCATCTCAGATTTTCCTTGCACTGTTTCTCTTTGTAGCTGATTTAGTTATAATCTGAACTTTTCATCATCACGTGTTGATTCAGGGACACCTCTAGACCTCAATATTTCCAATATTTCTGCTATCAGAACTAGTGGATTTTCTACATCAGATCTCCCACCGACAGACCTCAAGCAACCTGCATGGAAGCCGTATCTTTATAAAGGAAAGCAGCGAATATTGTTCACAATTCATGAAAGTGTCTATGCTTCAATGTATGATCAAGATGAAATTCCGGATGCTATTTCGGTCTCGGGTCAGGTAAACTGTAGGGCAGAGTTGGAAGGATTGCCAGATGTGTCATTTCCACTAATGGGGTTGAAATCTGCTCATGTTGAGATTTCTTCTTTCCATCATTGTGCTCAAGTATCAGATCAAGGTGTTGATAAACAGGCAATGATGTTTTCTCCACCACTTGGGAATTTTGTGTTGATGCGCTATCAGGCCTTCTGCAGTCTTGATCCTCCAGTTAACGGCTTCTATCAGCTGTCAATGATCTCGGAAGATGAAGGTGCATTTTTATTCAAGCTACGCTTGATGGAAGGTTACAAGGCACCCTTTTCTATGGATTTTTGTACTGTTACCATACCCTTTCCTCGGAAAAGAGTGTCATCTTTTGATGGAATTCCCTCTACAGGGACAGTTTCAATGACTGAGCATTCTATTGAATGGAAAATTGTTTTAGTGGTCGAGGTATTACTGGGAGAAGTGTAGAGGCAGCTTTCTCAGGAACAATTCACTTTTTGCCAGGAGCAAGTCAAAGGGTATCTGTACCATCTAGGTCTGTTTCAGGAATTGTGGTTGAAGAAGATAGTGATGTTGAACAAGATGGTACTAGTAACAACACCAACAATGATGAGTGGTCGATGGAGAAAATGATCAAGGACTTACAACCGGTTGACTTAGAGGAGCCTCTCTGCTGGCAGGCATACAGCTACGCCAGAGTAAGCTTTCATTCTCTCCATCGTTTGTTTTTACTCTACAATTCTTGAATTCCTCGGTAACATCTATCCACCTCGTTGGAGTTTATTTTTGATATCTGAGAGCTATTTCCACTCATTCTAAAGTTCCTTTGTACAATGACATAGTTAACGCTACAAAATGCCATCGTCTGTTAAGATGTCCCTTTATGTGGTGCTTAATTTTATGGAGGCCACTTGTTATCAAGCTAGGCACCCTGCTTAACTTAATTTCATAAAACTAATCTTGAATGCCAATAGGATGGTGGCCTTTGTTATCCTTTGGGGATATAGAAATCCATACATGACCATATACTTCCCGATAGAACTTTAGTTACTTTCGTAGTTACCACCACTTAAGTATAATTATGATGCTTATAATCTACTTTGGTTAGCAAATGCAAAATAAAATAAAAAAACACTTGTGAAAGCTTAGAGTTCAAATTCAGATTTGTTTTATAAATTAAACATATCATGCAAAATTTAAAGACTCATCAGTTTTCTCATTTTATCTAATATAAAATATATAATAATAATAAGGATAGTCGCTAAAGGCATTATAGACTAATTTCAGGCTATGATGAGATAAAATTCTGAACCACCAACGATATTGATTCTTATTAAGAAATATAAATGATTATTAGGTTCAGTTTTTATACCTAAATAGTTTATTCAATTCTATAGCTTAAATACAAAAATGCAAGTTAGCAGTTTACTAACAATGTTGATGTGTGTTCCATTAACTTCTAGGGCAATGGAACAAAAAAACTCTGTAGAAATTCATATAAATTGCACAAAAGGAATTATTTTGAATTTTAATGCAAAGCTCTTGATGGCCTAGAGTGATACCCATGGTAGAGAAAAAAATCCAAAAAAATCAAGGTTATACATGAGGCCTATGAAGCACAGACACAGGTACGAGACGGATACGACACGGACACGAATACGGGATACATCAAAATCCTAAAAAATAGGATACAGGGTCATGACAAATAATATTTTATTATTATTATTATATGAATAATTTATGAAATATCAATCAACAAGCTAAAAATCATTTCTAGCTTCACTTCTCTTTCTTTTGCTTCTTTCCTGATGGATTATGTTGAGTTCGTGTACAATCATGCTTTCTGAAGCCCAAGTGCACCCAAATAGTAACATAATGGTCCAAGCCAAGTGCACCCAAATTCTCACCATCACACAACTAAAGAGATTGAGAGCAGAAAGCAAAAAAGAGATCTCACCGAAGCTCGTTGTCGCTCTTCTCATCGGCAATCTCATTGGCGGATCTGAAGACGACTTCTCGATCAGACAGATCTGGCGACGACCTAGCGATCTCATCGGTGGATTTGGAGATGACCTCGCGATCTCATCGCCTGAGCTTTTCTCATCGGCGGTCTGGCAACAAGCTCGCGATCTTATCACCTCGATGACTTCATCTTCCACCTTCGTTGTCCCATATGCAGCTTTTCCCTCCGTTCTCAATCGATCGGTGGTGGAGGTGAAGTCAGCGAGGTCGATCGGTGGTGGAGATGGAGTCGGCGAGGCCAATCGGTGGTGGAGAAGGTCAATAAGGTCTCTCGATGGTGTGCTGATCGAGCCTTAATTCTCAATACCCACTTATATATATAAGGTAATGGGTTATTGGGTCAGGTTTGGGTGCCGCGTCGAAGTAAGGGTGCCGATCCGCTGTGTCCACGCCGTGTCCGCAGTTGTTTTGATCGTGTCAGGAGAGTCAACACTATTGACTCGTGTCTGACACGGCCGTGTCCGACGCGTGTCCTGCACGAATCGTATCCGACACGTTCTCGACACGGATTCGGCTCCCCCAACAGCGTTCCGTGCTTCATAGCATGAGGCACATGAAATAAATTGATCAATTTGGGAAACTTGCTTCAATTAACTTAAAACAAGACTATTAATTTAGGCATGATAATATTTGATTCTACTGAATTTTGAGTATCTTTTGATTATATTCATAGACTTCGCCAAAAAAAAAAAGAAATTTCAAGAAATACTGCAACATGCAAGCTGTTTCCATGTTGAGAGAGAATTTGAAACAAATAAGTTACGAGACACTGCTGAGTAGAGATGATTTTTTTTTGTTGTATCTTTTTTTTTGGGGGGGGGATTATTAAAGGAAAGGACAGTTAAAAATATGTGGAACATGGTTTAAAATCTTGGTATCGGCCGGTTGTTTTTATTTTCAATATCGGTCATACTGGCCCTGATACCACCTGGTATTATAGAGTTAATATCGTATCGAGTACCTCAAAACTCGATACGATATTGCCGATATATATCGAAATCGGCTGATATTTAAAACGATGATATGAGGGATCTAAAATAAATAAGCATTTTTTTACTAAAATAATGCTGCAGTTTTGCATAGAACAAAAAACAAGTCGACTAGTTTGCCAAAGAGGAGGATTTTACGAATGGTTTTTACGAGCAGTGAATATACTGAGAAATTATGATTTTTATAATTCCAAACGTGTGAAAAGACTTGTGTTTCAATGGTAGTAATTGTGTTTTTCAGGAATGAAATTGGATGGCAAAAAAGCGTATACTTGCTAGCATCACGTAATGTTATGCTATCAAAAAGATAAACCTAAAAATAAATCAAAATCTTATATAACAGCTATGAAATCATATGTATGCTTCAAGTCAATGCAGAAGCTTTAAATCACATTATTTCTTTTCTTTGAAACATAGGCTGTAGCCGGACTGGAACTTAAGACTTCCACTACTTTACAAGTGAGGCCTGGCTTATTGGCACATTGCTAATTACTTTGTTAGTTAAAGATTAAATATCATGGTCTTTTTTATTCTAAAAAATGTTTTTCTAATGTAAGTAGAGCTATTCAATACTGAGGAAAACATTGAAGCCAGAAAGTACCAGAAGTATTTGTTTTATTAGTTAAAAGAAGCTAAAATGCGGACACAACTCTTTTAGTAAGTTTGTGAAATCTAAACCAAGACCTACAGCCACATAGTGCTTTCTTTTGGGATCTATATTAATCCTTCTCAGTTCAACTCAGCGACACTCAACTCCCTGGAGTTAGTTTTTTGGATTTAGATAGATTAACAAACAAAAAGGCTAACTTCATCTAGATCAGACTTCCCTTTGAAAATCACCAACTTCATCCAGATTACCAAGTAGTTGAGAGAAGCAAATTGTTTTAGCTCATCTGCATTGATCCCTCCTTGTTGCAAAACTTGGACTCGTGGCAGGTTCATATTCGCTATCATTGAAGCCTTTTCCCATCAAAATGAGGCAATCTGTATAAAATTTGAGCAGCTCATGCCATCTTTTTTTCCAAATTGGAAGTTTTGAGTGATGGGATCATGTTCTTCCATGCTAGTGCATGAGATACTTATGGCATGCCATCGATTATATGTTCCAGTGAAAGTTTTCTCAATCTTTTTCTTTTCTTTTTCCCTTCATAAAAAAGCCCGTAAAGGTTATATCATAAGGAGGAGAAAGATTTTAAAAGAGGATGGAGGCACCCCGAAGAACGGATAAAGAAAGTCCCCCAATTGGATAAAGGAGTCCTCATTGGCGGGAAGAAGCTCCCATGAAATAAAAAGGAACTCCTCTGAAGAGAAAAATTATTGCCACACAATCCTAGTTGGTCCTCCACTCCTCTTATTGCCCACAGGGATCACAACGATCATCCATGAACCACCACCAGCCTCCGTTCGTTATGGACGCAGGTTGTAAAAAGATATGAAGTGGACAACAAACATGAATCATAAACTTTACAAATTGTTGAACCCTAACTCTATGCTCAGTTGAGTAAATTGAGTGCAACATGCATGCTCTACGCCACAAAGGGAAGAATTCCATCTTTATCTCTAAATCTAAATCATGCTTTGCAATTGAATTTGACCTTCCAATTGGCTTTGCATCTGACTTGATGACTGGTTCTGAAATTGGTGTGGCAACTACATTAACTTTACTCTATATCTAGATTACTAAGCAAGGTAAAGAAATGAAGATGGTTTCATTCACCCCTGGACTCACTCCACGTACAATAGTGAGTCTCCTACCTCAATTAACACCTTGCTGAGTGAGTGGCTTGACATGGCTATGTCATGACAAATTACATGTTTTTTAACCAGTCATTGCATGGAACCCACTCCTCGTCCCCGGTAATGAAAATTCCCACCCGATATCTTTTAGCAAACATAATTGTGAAAGTACCATCTATGGAAAATATGGGAAAAGGCTTCCGTTGGTTTTTCGCGTAAGATTGAAGCTCTCTACAGAGTTAGTGTAATGACAAATTACATGTTTTTTTACCAGTCATTGCATGGAACCCACTCCTCATCCCCGGTAATGAAAATTCCCACCTGACATCTTTTAGCAAACATAATTGTGAAAGTACCATCCATGGAAAATATGGGTAAAGGCTTTGGTTGGTTTTTCGCGTAAGATTGAAGCTCTCTACAGAATTAGTGTAGACTAGATTTCTTGGAGATCTATGTACTGGAAGGTTATAAAAAAACTCACTGCAGATGACATCAACACAAGATGACTTCATATCGTAGGGAAATTGAGTGAGTTAAAAGGAGACAGTTCCACGACGACATGATCACAGGAAAATGTCATGAATGGATAGGACCGGTTAGGTTGATGGAAAACTTGATGTAATAAAGCTCTGTTACCGAGAAATGGTGCACCCTAATGTAAAAAAGAGAGGAGAAAAGAAGAGAAAAATAATAATTATATAAATAGGTGAAGATAAGAAGAAATGGTGCAACCTTATGAAAAAAAAGAGATGAGAAAAGAAGAGAAAAAATACTAATAATACACATAGGTGAAGATAACAAGGCACGACACTTAAACTTAACTTTCATTCATCTTATATTCAATTGTCTCATCAGATACTTTCATTCATCTTTTATTCAATTTTCTCATCAGATTCAACCTTTTTATATGCTATTACAAGACACGACTCTTAAAACACGTAACTAACTCCCAATAGATCTAATTAATTAAGAGTATTTCAGAAACACAACTGAACTTAGTTATGGTTGCCTCAATTGAAAGACCAAACTAGTAGAAATGACTTTGACTCTTGGGATTGCATGACTACTCTAAGTTAGTGCATGTAGTCGAATTAACTAGAAAACTGAACTAAAAAAAATGAGATTAGGTTACTGGGTGCTTAAAAGAAAAAAAAGCAAATGTTTAACTAATTTTCATGACTTAGCATCCTTTCAGCTTGTTTCAAGTTACACATAGGGCCTGTTTGGTTAAGGGTGGAAGTGAGAAAGTAAAGAAGTAAGGAAGTGGTGATAGTTCCCTTTAGAACTTAGGAATTGGTTAGTAAGTTTTCCGGTGTTTGGATGTTGTTGGGAAGTGTGGTTGGAAAATGTTGTCTTTTCCGGTGTTTGGATGTAATGAAAAGTGGAAGTGGAAAAGTTGACCACAAAGTTGACCGCAAAATAATATTAAAATAAAAATTAATTAAGAAAATAAAAATAGACTGTAATTAGAATGCAGTGAGATTTACGTGACCAAAAATTAACTGTTTTATGCTATAACTTATTACAAATGAGATTTACATGACCACAAAAAACTGTAGCACTCTGGAAGTGAGGAAATGGTTGTGTAAAAGAGAGAAGAAAAAGGAAAAGGGGTTTTCTTTTTTTCTTTTCCAGTGTTTGGATAGATAGGGAAGTGAGCAATTATACTTCCTATTTCCTTACTTCCGCCCACTTCCTTGCAACCAAACACGCCCATAATCAAGTTAAATATAAACATTTTGATTATTTCGAATTAGGTTAAAGCAATCTTTAACTAGTCTTCATGACTTAATATCCTTTAAACTTATTTCAAGTTGGACATAATCAAGTTAAATATAATCATTTTTATTATTTTGAATTAGGTTAAGGTTTATTTGGGTGGTGTTTGACCAAAATCTCCTACATGCGCGTTTTTTTTTTTTTTTTTTTTTTGGGGGGGGGGTTAGTCATTAATCTTACAAGGAAGAGAACAAGGGACTTAATTCGTTACAATTCTTTGCCTTTGCTTTCTCCTTGTCCGCTTATAGAAATGTAGTCCACACCAATCTTTGTTGCAAAGAAGTAGAAAAGGCTTAATCTCATGTTAGGTAAGGAAGAGGGATCATATGGCAGAATTATTCTAGTTTATGATGGAGATTTCAATGAGATGGTCTGTTCATTGCCACTTATTTTTCTTTATTTATCAAATCCATAGATGAAATTGTAGTAAGTCTCACATTGCAATTAACAATTTATTTATAGTGTTTGAGCCATAGTTACCCAACACTTTATTTGTGGGTGGGACACTCGTGCCTGGTGAAACCATACCAAGTGCCTTGCTTTGGAACTAGACCGTCACGAAGGCCGTCGTGGACCCAACTTTTAGAAAGCCAACAAGCGTCCATTTGAACTGGAAGCATCAATTTATTTTCTTTCACTCCATCCCCAACTACATTCTTGTTTTTTGTTAAAGCATGCAGGTGAGACCAGATTCCGATGAAAGAATGATCATTAAGCTGTATTTCCAAGCAACACATACAATGGAACCCGCCAACGCTTAAGATTTAGAGGAAGAATAGAAAAACGTCTTATTTCTTATCTCATGCAGAGTTGGTTGTTCATAAATTCACTCGACCGCTCGTGGCTGTTGCCAACAAGGATTACCCATTCAGAAAGGTGAAGGGGTTGGCTATTAGGTCCAAAGTTGTATGCCACTGTTGTGGTGGCAATAAATTCACTGCTCGAGCGCGGTTATCAGACATTGTAGGCTTAACATCACATTTGAAAAAGAAATGGGAGAGGAAACATTTTTGACACTTTTCAAGCATTGTATTTACACCATAAAAGAAATGGGAGAGGAAACATTTTTGGCGCTTTTCAAGCATTATATTTACACCATTATGAAACTTTTGCAGTTTTAATTGTTTGAAAAACTTTAAACCACGGTTTAGAATCTCGGTATCCTAGCATTGACGATATTTGGCGTCAAAATCGGCCTTTTGGGTTAATATTATCTCATACCTCAAAACCAAATATGATATTGCTGATATATATCAGAATCGACTGGTACCTCCAAACCTAATATGATATTACCGATATATATTAGTATATATAACAATATATAAAAATTAGTTTATCATTGGAGAATATTTTTAAAGCACAACTTATAAGATATGAAAAATTATTAGAAAAATGTTACTTGCATCGATTTGAAATATAAAGATTTTATTAAAAGAATTATTGAATGAAAAACATGTATTGGTTATATATGTGATGAGGACATCACACCCGTGTTTCTTTGCATTAGTTTATTTTTAAGTCTAGCTATTACTTTATTGTGTTTTAATACTACATCGGTTATATTCGAGAAGTATTCTTTTGTAAACCCTATAAATAGGCTTTGGTATTTTCTTATTGGTACAATGAATGAATTAAAACTTTTCAGTTTAAATCTTTTGAGCTCTTGAGCTCTTGAAATTGGAGTGTGAAGCCCGCGCAAGGGGTTGCAAAGTCCAAATTATCCAATTTTCCTATTTTTTATTTCTTAAACCCCATTTCATCTTTCCTAATTTCTTGTCAAAACCCTAAATTTCAAATTATAGTTTGAAGGTGATTGCGATCCTCCTACTTTACATCAGTTTGATATCAGAGCTTTGATTTCAATCCCTTTCAAAATTCTCCTTTCCCTCTCCTAAAACCCTAGATCTAGATCACACCCTAGATCTATTCAAAAAAAAAGAAAAAAATACGATAGCAAAATTTCCCAAGATTCCCTTCAAAAATTCAAAAAAAAAATCAAAACTCTAATGTTCATTTTCTTCTTCCTCTTCTCCATCTCTCTCAACAACTCACAACCCAAATCATCCCCGCCACCTTCCCCCACCATCGTCTTCACCCTCGTCGTCGGTGAAATCAACTGCCGCAACCTCCTCCGTCCATCTCTGCCAACCGTCATCTCCCCTAATACTCCCTTCATCTTCTTCCTCCCCTGATTTTTAACTCCCTTATCTTCTTCCTCTCCCGATCTCTAACTCACTCATCTCCTTCCTCCCTCGATTCTCAACCACATCTCACCGCCACTACCCCTCCATGCGGCCACTATACCACCGTCACCGTCATCACACCATGTCTGCCAGCCCTCCACCGCAAGATCCTCCGGCTTTCACCATTTTCGCTGGGTCTTCCACCGCCACCATGAAGCCGATGCCACCGGCTTCCACCCCGCTACCATCCCCTCCTCCCTCTGCCATCCATGCCTTTGCCAGAAGATCCGCACGACAACACCACCACCAACCTTGTTGACAGTAGCACGATAACCATCTTATCGTTGCCGTCGCGACCTCCGATCTTCATCGTCGTCGTCTTCGTCTCCACTGCCATCATTAGATCACCGCGTCGTCGTGATTCCCCAATCACCGCTGTTGATCAGTTCCTTCATCTTCACCAACTTCTTTCATCTCTTCTCCATCACCATCCTCTCTTCTCTACAGCAACGACCACCAGATCCGCCGCAGCTGTTGTCGTGTTTTGATTCTGTCGCTGCCACCGCCTGATCTTCTTACCTTCACTGAGATCTTCGCCGATGCCACCAGTTCAAGACTCATCTCCGATTCAGATCCGATGACCCCTACTCACCACTGCAACTTTCCCATCTCAAGATCTCATTGTAACCATCACCTTATTATCAACTGTAAATTCTTGCAAAATACTATATGGGTGTGCAACAAGTTTGTAGGTGTCATTACAAATTGCTATCGACCTAGCAATATCATCAACATGTACAACAGACAAATGCAATACAATAAGCACTCTAGTTATAATTCGTAAAGATGGGAAAATGATATATCTGGGATGCCTAGGAGGGCACACATCTAACCCCTCAGATGGAGGTATATTAGACTCAGACATAAACTCCATACAACCAAAAAAAGAAGCATTAGAAACCATTTGCCAGATCATGGCAAGAAACTTAGGTAACTCAATAGAAGATGAATCAATTGGAATAACCATAAAATTATATTCAGCACAAGCGAACTCGAATAATTTACTAGGCATTGCAGGTGTATTAGGCTCAACTATCTCATCCACTTCATCACTGGTACTATCAGAAGACATGTGGACGACATTAATAATCGGTGTGTCAGAACCAACTGATATGCTTTAATTATACTAGCAGTCCTATAAGGAACGTGAACATCCTTAACAACCTTCGAGTCATCAACATCATCACTAGGCACAATTCTAGCATGTTGAATCTCCGAGGGACACTGATGATCGGAATGTCCATATTTCTCACATTTAGAGAACACCGAGCTTTGATATTGACTAATGTTTTGAAAGTCAAGTCTAATTTTAATGCAACATCAAAAGTCTCTTCAACAGTGTCTAAATTATAGGAGCTAGTAATCATAGCATGCCTTATTTTAGGCCGTAAACTCTAAACAAACCTAGTTATAGCCTCATAATGGTGCTTTCTCACGTCACTACGATGGGTTAAGTCCTTAAATATGGCTATATAATTCTGGACGGATATATGACCCTGTTGGTGGTTGTGTGGCTGGTTTAAGAGGTGATGCTTATAAAATTGACTAGTAATGATGGCTCAAATGTAAAATCCAACAACCAAGCAGATGCGGTGGAGAATCTTAGACTCAAGTAAACTAAATGCATACACAAAGTGAAAAAAATATCCTAAACTTTAAGTTCTAAATATAAAAAAATGCACTTTTAAAATGATAAAAAGTGACATACACTGGTGCAACCACTAAATAGAAGTAAATAGTAATTCAATCAACAGATTATCGAAATTCAAATAGTAGTTGCAAGTAATTTAACAACTAACAATTCAACTTAGGTTAGGATATCACCGAGTGGTGAGTCGTTCACGCTCAAACGTAAAATTTCTCTAAGATTTCTCGGAGAAATACCCCACATCGAAGAACTGAAATTATCCACAAGGTCCGTCACCAAACATGTACTTGTGGAGGTCAGATCTGCTATCCAACTACTGTGAACTCTTTCCAGTGGCTTCGGGACTCAATCACAAACCCAACGTTTCAGAAGGAACTTGAATCAGATTCCAAATGGGCCTGAAATGGGCTCTGAATCAAAATTGCGCAGGCTGCTGTACTGAACTGACTCAGGGAGCCGTTGCGTGTAGCTGACGTCAACGCGACTCAGATCGTCTCGAGTTCGAAACTGCGTCTCTGGGTTGGCTCGGTCTGAGCCGACGACTCGGCGGTCGACTCGACGAGCTGATGACATCAACTGATAAGCTGATGACGTTAGCGGCTTAGCCGGTGTGGATCGACTCAAAACACTCGGCTCATGGCAGGTCGGGTTGGATCCGGGTGGGTCGGGTCCGGTCACCAATTGTATCAGGTTTGGTTATGAAACCCAAATCAACCCAATTAACTAAATCAAACCCGAATGCACCCAACTTTCTCCTTGCTCGAGAATTAGGGTTGCAGATCCCCTTCAGGCGGCAGCGGCGGAGCGCGACTGGTGACGATGGAAGATGGAGTCAAAGACGAAAATGATGAAGCTCGGAGGTCTCGGCGGCGAAGATAAAAATGGCTGTCGTGCTGCTGTCGACGAGGTGGGTGCTGTTGCTGTCGTGTGGATCTTCTAGCGAAGGTATGGATGGCAGAGGGAGGACGGGATCGTGGCGAGGATGGTGGAGCCGATGGTGTCGGCTTCGTGGTGGCGGTGGAAGACCCAGCGAAAATGGTGGAAGCTGGAGGATCTTACGGTGGAGGGCTGGCAGAGATGGTGTGATGACGGCGGCGGTGGTGTGGCGGCGGCGTGGAGAGGTGGTGGCGGTGAGATGTGGTTGAGAATCGAGGAAGAAGATGAGTGAGTTGGAGATCGGGGAAGGAAGAAGATGAGGGAGGGAGTGTTGGGGGTGAGATGACGGTTGGCAAAGATGGACGGAGGAGGTTGCGGTGGTTGATTTCACCGGCGACGAGGTGAAGACGGTAGTGGAGGAATGTGGCGGGGAAAGGTGGCGGCGGTGATTTAGGTTGTAGGTTATTAAGAGAGATGGAGGAGAGGAAGAAGAGAATGAATTGTAAAGATTTTGATTTTTTTGAATTGTTGAAGGGAATTTTGGGGGAGTTTGCTACCATAGCTTTTTCTTTTTTTTTTGAATAGATCTAGAGTTTGATATAGATCTAGGGTTTTATGAGAGGGACGAGAATTTTGAAGGGGACTGAAAGCAAAACTCTGATACCAAACTGATGTAGAACGGGAGGATCACAATCACTTTCAATCTAAGAAAAGAAAAAGTAGGGTTTTAAAATGAAGAAATAGAAACGAAAATTAGGGATTAAGAAAAGAAAGAAGAAAAGGATACATTTGAGACTCAATCACGAACACAATACTACTAGCAAACCTAGCTTTAGCCGATCCTTTTCTGTCCTGAGTAAACCTGCCTCCAGTTCCTCAAGCGTCAAACCAGCAGGTTCTTCTAGTGCAAAACCGACAACCTCCGAGAGAAGACCAGCTAGTGAACCAGCAAAGGTCAACCCAAGTGCCCAATGCTATAGATGTCAAGGGCATTGACACCTTTCCAGTCGGTGTCCGAGTCAAACCAAGACCCTTTTAGTGGAAGTTCGCATTGAAGATGTGGAAGAAGATGGTTTAGAAGTGACGGTGCACCAGCATGATGATGACTCAGATGTCTCTTCCGAAGAATGTGAATGCAATGGTTGCATTAGAATCGTGAGAATGACGAAACTAAGTCCTAGTGTAGACAGAGCGCAATTAGTAGTCAGGTTCACCTTAGTATAACCCAAACAAATCAACGACTGGAGAACTATCATATTCCAAATCTGCACAAAAATTGAGAACAATAGCTGCAGGGTGATAGTGAATAGTGGTAATTGCATTAACGCTGTTGTGTCAAAATTAATCACCACCTTAGGGATGAAACCAGTGAAGCATCCAAATTCCTATAAGGTTACATGGATCGACGCTACATCCATAGAAGTTCAGAAGAGATGTCAAATTTTTATCCAGTTTGCCACGTACACAGATAACGTGTGGTGACATACTCTCTATGAATGTTGGTCATATTATTTTGGGACCATGATTGTTCGACTTAGATGTGAGCATATATGAATGTACCAACCACTGCCCGTTCATCCATAACGGTAAGACGGTAAAGCTAATGCCGAATCAACGTAAAGCTCCAACTTCAAAATAGAATGTTGATAAAGGTAAAAGAAAAGTGGATACACTTGCTCCTGAAAAGAAGGGTGATAAAGGCAAAGGTAAGAGGGTAATGAACTTGATTAGCCACGACCAAATTGAAAGGAGCCTGAATGAAGGTTTGACTTGCTATGCACTTGTGGCTCAAGAAGCTGAGCCAGAGACTGAGATGCAGATCCTAAAACACATTAAATCAATACTGGAAGAATTTTTCAAAATCCTCCCAAAAGATCTGTCAGGTGAGATGCCCCCAATGCAAGACATTTAATATGCTATTGATTTAGTCCCAGGAGGAACTTTGCCAAACCTGCCTCATTATACGATGAACGCTGCTGACCACGCAGAGTTACAACGACAGATAAAAGAATTACTTGATAAAAGATTCATTAAAGAAAGTTTGAGCCTATGTGCAGTTTTCACACTTTTGAAGCCAAAGAAGGATGACACATGGCATATGTGTGTGAATAGTTGCGCAATCACTAAAATCACTGTCAAGTATCATTTTTCCATTCCCTGTCTTGATGATATGCTGGATTTGATGTCAAGTGCCACAATCTTCTCCAAGATTTATTTTAAGAGTGAGTACCACCAAATTAGAATTCAACCAGGAGATGAATGAAAAACTGCCTTTAAAATCAAAGATGGGCTTTATAAATGGTTGGTTATGCCCTTTGGACTGTACAATGCTCTTAGCACTTTCATGAGAGTGATGACTCAATTGTTTCGGCCATTTATCAGTAAACTCGTGGTTGATTATACATTGATTTACAGCCGAACTCAGGAGCAACGCATGGAGTATCTAAGGCAAGTCCTTTGCACACTCCGAACTGAAAAGATTTATGCATACCCAAAGAAGTGTGCTTTTTGTACAAACTGTGTTATCTTCCTAAGATTTGTGGTTTCATCCGAAGGAGTTTCTGCAGACCCTAAGAAGGTGAAAGCAATCACCAAGTGGCCACAATCCTTTACGATTAGGGAAGTCAGGAGTTTTCATATGTTAGCTACTTTCTCTGTCGGCTCATAAAGCACTTTAGCGCTATTGTGGCACTAATAATTGACTGATTAAAAAGAGGGATTTCAGTGGACTCCTATCAAGACCAAAGCTTTTAAGAAAGTGAAAAGGTTGCTAATTGAAGCTCTTGTTATGCTTCTCAGATTTTTTGAAGGTGTTTGGAGTAATATGTGACGCATCAGGGCTAGCGATAGGTTGTCTTGAATCAGGAGAACATCTCATTGTCTATTTCAGCGAGAAGTTAAATGACACCAACAACGATACTGTATGTATGACAATGAATTTTACGTGGTTGTGCAGACTTTGCGCTACTGGAGACATTACCTGCTATCACAGGAGTTTGTGCTATATTCGGATCATGAGGCGCTGAAATACCTCAACTCCCAAAAGGCTAAATGTGTGACACAACAAGTGGGTGAAATTCCTCCAGGATTACACATTTGTCCTCGACACAAGGCGAGAGTTGAGAACAAGGTCGCTGATGCGCTCAACCGGCGTGTAATGATTTTGGTTGCTATGAGCGCAAAAGTGACTGGGTTCGAGAGATTGATAGAGGAGTACGAATCATATCCCAACCTTGGAGAAATATATGTCACGTTACAGGACGGTTATGTTCGAGAGATGGACGAATTTCTGTTACAAGACATATATCTATTCAAGTTTTGTAAGCTATGTATTCCCCGTACGTCTCTCAGGGAGTTCCTCTTAGAAAATGCATGTTGGAGGTCTGGCTGGACACTTTGGCCAGAACAAGATGATTGAGACTGTTGACCATAAATTCTACTGGCTGAGCTTGAAGAGAGATATCGCTAAGATTGTAGGCCAGTGTTGCACGTGTCAACTGGCCAAGCAACAAAAACAGACTGCCTGGCCTTACACTTCTCTCCTTGTGCCCAGTTGTCCCTGGCAAGACGTGAGCTTAGATTTCATACCAGGATTGTCAAAAACACAGAAAAAGCATGACTCTATCCTAATAGTGGTTGACAGATTTTCCAATGGCTCACTTCATTTCGTGTTCTAAAACCTCATATGCATCCCAAATAGCTATTCTTTTCTTTGATCATATCATCAAATTGCATGGGTTGCTTAAACCATAGTGTCCGATATGAATGTTAAGTTTGTTAGCTATTTCTGAAAAATACTGCGACACAAGATGGGAATTAAGATGAAATTTTTGACAACCTTTCATCCACAAACTGTTGGGCAACTGAGCTAGTCAATAGAATCTTAGGAAATCTCCTTAGGTGTCTCGTTCGGGAAAATTTGAAACTTGAGATCCAATTTTGTCTATAGCTTAATTTGCATTTCAATAGTTCTCTCAATAGGACCACATGTCTTAGTTCATTTGAGATAGTAATTGGCTTTAGACCTAGGCAACCGATAGATTTAGTTTCCATGGCTCATCATCAGTCTAGGGTATCAGACTCTGCATCGGCATTCACATCTCATGCACGTGCATTATATTAGAAAATCAGAGAAAAAATAACGAAAAATGCTGATTATAAAGCTTCTGCTGATTTATATCATAGATTAAGGACATCTAATGTCGGTAACTATGTGATGGTCCGCCTGAGACCCAGACAGTTCTTCCGAGAACCTTGGAGAAATTGCACGCGCGAAGCACAAGACCATTTCAAATTTTCAAGAAGATCAATTCAAATGCTTATGTGGTGGATCTCCCATCGGACTTTAGCATTAATTGCACTTTTAATGTTGAAGATTTGATTCCATATAGAGATATTTTTGATACCCCTTCTGATCTATTTGTGGATGAGCCTACCCATGACCTTCTTCCTGAGAGCCTTACATTACCTTCACTCCTTCCAAAATTACCCAATGCTGAAGAAAATATTGATTCCATCTTGGATGCTCAGTTTGTCTTTACTACAGACGGAGGAACTCACGCTATCTTATTAAGTGGAAAGGAAGATGTCAATCAGAAAATTCTTGGATTACTGAGGAGCATTTTTTACGGCTTGATCCCGATTTACTGGAGCATTGCCACAGTTAGCAACAACTTCCTACCACACACTCGATATGGTCGAGTTTATTCCACCCTGAGGGAAATGATGAGTGCATCATGCCACTGAGACGATTCGACCAAGTCTATTCTAGATCCAGAAAGCAGCGTGCCGCATTTATTTGGATTTAGCTATTTTATTGTTTAGTTATTTGCTTTTAGTAGTATTTCTTTTATGTGTGCGTTTAATACCACATCAGTTATTTCGTAGAAGTACTCTTTTGTAAAGTCTATAAAAAGGTCTAAAGACTTCTCTTTAAATTATTATTGAATGATTAAAATTTTTACAAATTTTCAGTTAAATTTTTGAGTTTTCTTTGCTCTTGAATTTTGGGTGTGAATCCCATGTAAGGGGTGGAATCTCAAAATTCTATCCAGTTTCTTAAACCTAAATTTTGAACCCTAAGTTTCCTGTTTGAAGGTGATTGTGATCCAAGTTTTACATCAATTTGGTACCAGAGCCAGGTTTTGAAAAGGATAAATTAGGATTTAAGAAAAGAAAGAAGAAAAAGAAAAATTGGAACTCAGTTACAAGCCACCCTGAGGCCGTGAGGAAATTGCACACCTGGCGTACAGATTTTGATAGAATTTTGAAGAGGAGTGTTTTCATCGATTATGAGTTGGACATTTCATGGGATTCTGGTATCAGTTTTGTCTTCAGCAGGGATGATGCACCTATTTCTCCTATTGGTTTCATGATCGAGCTGTCATTGTTTTACAGCCGATCCGTTAGATAGGCCAACTCTACCTCCACCACCATGGACTCGATGTGATGTACCAGTGTTGCTGTCACGAACACCATTTTGGCCCGATTGAGATGTTTCATGAGGGGAGCCCTTACTCGACAGGAACGAGTTTCTCCCACCCCGGGAGAATTAATGAGGACATCACACCAGTAGTTTTTTGTCTTAGTTTATTTTTAAGTCTAAGTATTACTTTATTGTGTTTTAGTACCACATCAGTTATATCCGATAAGTGCCCTTTTGTAAAGCCTATAAATAGGCCTCAGTACTTTCTTATTGGTAGACAATGAATGACTTAAAAAATTCAGTTTAAATTTCTTGAGTTTTTGAGTTCTTGAGATTAGGGTAGGAAGCTCATGGTGTGAGGGGTATGAAGCTCGCACAAGAGGTGTGAAGCCCAAATTATCCAAATTTTCTATTTTCTTATTTCTTAAACCCCAATTCCTCTTTCCTATTTTCTTGTCAAAACCCTAATTTTCAAATTGTAGTTGGAAGGTGATTGCCATCCTCCCGTTTTACATCAATATGTATATAAGCAATATAAAAAATGATATTTAAATAAGAATTCAATGAATATTTTCCCCAGTTTTTTCACGTTTGCTTTCCTGTAATTTTTAATAGAACTTCTAAATTGGCTTCAAGTGTTTGCAGTAATTATAATTTTGAGATCTATGGAGTTTGAGGATATTATAAATGCACATGTATATGCACACATATATCTATACTTTTACATATTTCTCATGTTTCTTCGGGGCCGTATATCCGGTATCCGTATCACTTCTCATTCGCTTCTCATCGTGGTAACTAGGGTTTGAGCTTCAATTTTGATTAATTCTTCAGTTCTCAATATCAAATGGTCGATGTATCGTCATGTGCAGAGTTTTCCAAAGAAGAGAAGTGGACCAACAAACAAACAAACAAACAACTACTAAGCCATTTGTCCCAAGTATTTGGGGTAGGCTACATGAACCAAAAGAGAATTACGCTTGATCGGGCACAAGGATCTGCTTTCTCCACTCATTCCTATCGAGCAATATGCCTTCGCTAAGACCTCTAGCCTCTATATCTTGTCGTATTACCTCCACCCATGTTTTCTTCGGTCTCCCTTGCGCTCTGTTAACTTGCCCTAAATGCTTTTTAGAACTAGTTATTTTCTCAAGTTTAATGGAAAACTTAATAGTTAATGTCCCAGCAAGCATGTCATGAAAGATTTTGAAGAAAGGGAATGTTAATGATTGGGATAGTGAACCCCTTTTGATGATACTTGAGGGCCATTTCTGAAGGATGATTGACATTTATTTGATTTGAGAATGCTTCTGGGGTAACATCAGAGCACAGAGTTCACAAATAAAGATGTCAAAGTAAGCTAACACTAGTCATGCTTCATTATTAAGTCAGTAACATTAGTCAGGGGAGTCCAGGGATGTAGGCAAAGGATTTATACTTTGGTTCTAAAAAGCATTTTGATGGTTTCAGGACAGCCAAGGGATTCCATGGCTAAAAGAGGATGGCTGGGATTACCAAGTTGGATATTAAGTGGATACTATGGTCTAAATTATATGTTAAAAAAATTAGAATAGTTGACTCAATTTTTCATACAATACATGTATGGATTTCTTTATATATACACATCGTTTCAGTAATTCATTTTCTTGGTGGTAAGTACTAAATAATTTATATTCGCATAAGATATTTATATGTAAAAGGAATGTAGAAACATCAACAACTGCAATTTTTCTTCCTAATCCATTTTCGCGTACGATGTCATACTGAAAAGGAAGTATGTTTTCCAAAATGAAACATAGTGATAAGTACTGTAGAGAAATAAAAACCCTCAAAGGATAAATTTTATTCATAAGAGAGGGGGGGTGTGTGCACAAAAGATAATGATGGTATATGGGTAACAACCTGATACTAATAACCCAACTTAACACTTCTCCTCAAGTTGGAGCATAGACATCTAACATGCCCAGCTTGTTACATAAGATTAGAAAAAATTTGAGGTGAGGCAGCTTTGATAAGGAGATCAGCCAACTGCTTTGAACACGGTGTGAATTGGAACGTAACCACCTTCTTTGTTCAAACATCTCTGACAAAATGACGACAAAATGACAGTCAATCTCAATGTATTTGGTCCTTTCATGGAATACATGGTTCTGACAATGTAGATGGCAGACTGATTATCATAATGCATAGGCATAAGCGAGACTATCTGAATCCAAGCTCTATCAGTAGATTTTTTTAACCGCACAATCTCGCATGCCGTATAAGCTATAGCTTTATACTCAGGTTTGTACTCGAGAGAGATAACATCTTACTTTTTGCTTCTCCAAGTCACCAGATTTCCTCCAACAAAGGTGCAATACCTAGTAGTAAACTTCTTATCTCCTCGATCACCAGCATAACCTAAATCCGATTATTCAGAAATGCGTAAATGCCTATGTTTCTTGTACACTAACCCTTATTCTGGACAATTATTGATGTAAACAAGAACCCTTATCGCAACTAACCAATAAGTCTCTCTGGGCTGATGCATGAATTTACTTAGTCCCCCTAAAACAAAAGTTATATCTGGCCTAGTAACCATGAGATATATCAGCTTCCCAATCAATCTTTTATATATTCCTGGATCATCAAGTGTATGACTGTCATCGAACGTATGACTGTCATTAAACCATAAATCTACATCGTCTTCCATTGGAGTGGTAGCAAACTTGTATCCCAAAAGTCCTACTTCCTCAAGAAGATCCAGAGTATACTTTCGCTGAAAAAGAAGTACACTATGTTTTTGATGTGCAACTTCAATTCCCAGAAAGTATTTTAGACGCCCATGTCTTTGATCATAAAATGACGTTTAAGATACTTCTTAGTCTCCAATAACCCAGCTGGATCACTACCAGTTAGCAAAATGTCATCAACATAAACAACTAGAACTACGATGCCAGACTTTGTGCGCCAAATGAAGACAGTGATTCGAATGATACCGATGAAAGCCAATACCAGAAATGGTAAGGCAGAACTTCTCAAACCACGCCCTTGAACTCTGATTGAGTCCATATATGACATTCTTGCGATGACAGACTTTTGTCCCCCCTGAGCAACATAGCCTGGGGTTGCTCCATATATAAACTTCCTCTTGAAGACCCCATATAATAAAGTGTTCTTAAGATCCAATTGGAACAATGACAGGTTAACAGCAATGGAGAAAAGAATCCTGATAGAATTCATCCTGACAACTGGCGAGAATATCCCAAAATAGTCAATACCATATGTCTGAGTATAACCTTTGGCCACGAGCCTGACCTTATATCTATCCACAGATCTATTTGGAGGGTACTTTAAAGTAAGAACCAAGCGACAGCCAACAACATATGTTGGTGCCAAAACTAACTCCCAAGTTCCTCTAGAAGTAAGGGTTTTCATCTCCTCATCTATAGTCTGCTTTCAGACAGGTACCAATGAAGTCTCTGTATAAAACTTGGGTATAGACTCAGAAGACAAAGATTGGAAAAACTGACGAAAAGTGGGGTTTAAGTGATCATAAGAAACGAAATTCGAATAGGATGATCAGTGCATAACCGTTTACCTTTTCAAAGGGTAATGAGAATATCAAGATCAGAGAGAGATGTTGATGGTGGAGGAGGACCGTCTACTGGAGAGGGGTTAGTTGGAACTGGTTTGGAGGCAGGAACCTTTGGGCGATGAGCTTAGACGTTTCTGAAATCCCGAACTGGCTTGGTTGCAAGGAGGTCCGGAGTTTCTACTGGCGGCACTGGTGAAGAAATAATAGAAGCAGGTGTAGGCAACGACACAGACAATGAAGTAGGAACAGTCTCAGATATAGTGATAAGAACCTGTGGAGAGAAATATAAAACAGACTCAAAAAATATAACATCAGCAGAAACCAAATACTTTCTGGTGAATGGATTATAGCACCAGTATCCTTTTGTGTTTTAGAATACCCAATAAAGACACACTTTATATATTTAGGAGATGACTTGTCTAGCCCAGGAGACAAGTCCGGAACGAAACAAGTGCAGTCAAAAACACAGGGAGTCATGGAGAAAGATATTTTGTTAGGAAAGAGACGAGAAAATGGAGATTTTTTATCGAGAACAGAAGAGGACATCCTTTTAATCAGATGACAAGCACTTAACACAACCATAAATATTTCAGAACACTCATATAAATCATTATGGTTCTAGCGACATCCAGATTATGTCTATGTTCGTGTTTGACAACTCCATTTTATTGGGATGTATGAGAACAAGAGGTCTGATGAATAATCTCATTTTTGAAACAAAAAATAAATACATGTTTTTTAACATACTCTAAGACATTTGTCAGTACGAAGCACACGAACTGAAGTAGAAAACTGATTTTTTCATTAAAGAAAAATCAATAACACTGGAGACTTTTGACTTCTCTTTTAGGAGATACAACCACGTCATGCGATTGAAGTCAACAAAGAGTAGAAATATCTAAAACCCTTAATAGAAGGCACACGACTAGGACCCCAGACATCAGAATGGACAAACTCAAAAAACAAAACTATTACGATTATTAACTCGACTCTGAAATGTAGCACGATGATGCTTACCAACTCACAATACTCACAACCTAAAGAAGAAATAGAGGACTCAATAGGAATAACAGACCAAAGCTTTTGCACTGAACGATGACCCAAGCGCTAGTGCCAAAGTAAAACTGGATCAGGCTGACTTGCAACCAAGCCAGTAGGGGTCACTCGATCGTCCAAACCAGTATGCCTCCTCGCTCATGTCTCGAATTAATCCTCTTCCCCGTCGACAGGTCCTAAAATACACAATGAGAAGGGGAAAATTTATTTTGCAGTTATTAAGTTTAGTAAACTGGCTGATAGATAAGAGACTAATAGGAAAGCGTGAAACATATAGGACATCAGTAAGCGTCAAGGATGGAGTAGCCTGAACTATCCCATTGCGTAATACAGATGATTGGGTACCATCAGCAATTTAACAGAGGGGTTGACACTTGACAAATTTAATGAAACAAACTTTTGTTTAATACCTGTCATATGAGATGAGGCTCCTGAGTTTAATATCCAGGGCTTCTGAGGAGAGGCAGTATAGGCGTGCATACTTGAAGCATATGCATGAGTTGCTGAAAGGTTTTCTGAGAGAATGCTAGCTGTCGGAGTATATCATATCCTCATGCTATAATATAATTATGGAAGAGCCAAAATGAGCAGATGAAGAGACCTGAGGAGTGCCACACAGGGCCGGAGGATCAGACTCAGAGAGTTGTGCCCAGGTTGACCAAATTTCTCCCAGCACTTTTCGGAGATGTGATTGTTACGTCCACAATTCTTACATTATCGGGGGCCTTCCTCATAGGCACTCTGGTTGCCTTCATAAGAACCACGTTCACCTCCAACAAATTCACATCCTCATCCTCCAAAGTCGTGGTCACGACCACGCCTCTGCCACGCCCAGAAATCATGGTAGACTGCTTAACAGAAGGTGCATAGAAACATCAGATCCAATAGAGACCTGCATAACTTCGAGAAGGTGACAATCAATGTGGAAATATCATCTTCTCCCAGTATCTGACCCCGCATCGGGGATCGTAGCGTAGGACTCAAGCCAGATAAAAACTTTGAGACCGTGAGATTCTGACGATATCCCCTCAGTATCGCCGCATCAGTGACAACATGCTGATGCATTTCTAACTCATCAAGACCTTTAAGTTTACCGTAGAATTCAGGCACAGATCTGTTTCTCTGTTTGAGCTCAAACAGGCACTCATAGATCTCAAACACCCTCGAGGGGTTCTTCTCATTGTCATACATCACCTTCAATGTATCTCACATCTCCTTAGGTAGGCAGAAACATAACACTACCACTAATCTTCTCCTTCAGACTGTTGGAGCCATGTCATCACAAATAATCTCCAATAAGCCAGGTCACATACGTGGGATCTGTAGTAGCAGGCGGAGCCTGAAGTAGGTGAGCCAATTTGTTCTTAGCATCAATGAATATGCAGAACGCATGCGCCCATAATAAGTAGTTTGAGCCATTCAACTTCACTGTAGTTCCCAATATGGTCTTGGGTACATAAGTCTCAACCGTCGATGGCGAGATCATACTGGAGGAAGAACTCGTAGTCTCAAACATAATAGCCAGTTGTATAAATCACCAGAAATCAGCTAGTAGTAGCAGTAAACATCAAGGAAGAGAAATAAGCAACTTTTGAAATAAGCAACTTAGTTACCAGATAGAAGTATAGATAGCCAGATTAGCATCAATGAAACAATTTCTCAGCCAGAGAAGTCTTGTAGAGCATCCAAATAGCCAGATTAGATGTAAAAAACTAATGTTTGAGTAGTAAAAAGATTAGATCTCACCAGATAGGACTTGTAGAGTATCAAAAAAGCTAGATCAAATTTAAAAATCTGATTTTTGAGTAGTTGCGGCACTACTGAGGGGGTGGCAGCTCCTCTTGAAGGCTTTGGAGGGGGTGGCGGAACTGTGGTGGGGTGGCGGCACTTCTTAAAGGCTTTGGAGGAGGTTGTGGCACTTTGGAGGGGGTGGCGGCACTACTAGGAGGAGATGGAAGGGGGGCACTTTGGGAAATCTTGGGAGGGTGATGGTGGAGGAGAGGAAGGGGAAATTTGAGGAAAGAAGAGAGAAGATGGTAGATTTTAGGGTTAGAGTTTCTTATGCTCTTATGCCATGTAGAGAATAGAAACCCTCAAAGGATAAATTTTATTCATAGGGTGTGTGTGTGCGTGTGCAAGACAAGGAGGATATATGGGTAACAACCCATTAACCCGATACTATTAACCCAACTTAACAAGTACCATGAGAAATATTCAGACATGTCAGAAGCGTCTCAGTCTTCATTGATGTTAAGCATGAAAGATCCTTAATTTAGTTCATTATACAGTGTGCATGATGCGGACATCCAAGGGGCGTCACTATTCGAGTTGTTTCAGTTGATTGGAGTCTATATTTTTATTTATTTGAGTTGATGTTGTTTTCTTTGTTTTAACTTTATATTTCTCCTTTTTTTAGTCCTACATCGACTACGTGGAGAAAGTCTTCAGTTTGTAAGCCTATAAAGGCAAAAGTCTAATAAGTTGTAAAGGGATGAAAATTTATAAATAAAATTCTGATTTATTTTCGAAATGAAAATATCTTATTTTTTGTAAATCGGGTGTGAAATCCAATTCAAATAGTTTGGGTGTGAAATCCAAATCTAATTATCCTCTTATCCCCTCTTCAAAATTCTATCTCTTTATCAAATACCACTACCAAATCTTATCCCCAACTCAACCTTATCATCTCCTCAATCACATCTCAATCATCCAAATAAAAAAAACCAAAATTACAAAGCCAAAGAAAAGAGAGAAAAGAAACCCAAATAAAATCTTTTTTTCCCCACATCCTCACGTGCTGCCACTCCCCTGCCTTTTTTCCCCTCACGTGGCCCCACGCAAAAGAAACCCAAACAAAATCTTTTTTCCCCACATCCTCACGTACTGCCACTCCCCTGCCTTTTTTCCCTCACGTGGCCCCCACGCCTTCATCTTCTTCTTTTCCTTTTCTTCATCAGCAAAAAAGAAAGAGAGAGAGAGAGAGACCCAACGGAGAGCCTTTCCTCATTGCCCTGTGATGCAACCCGCGACAGCAAACAAAGAAGAAGAAAACCAATCAAATCCCATCTCCTTCTCCTTTGTTTTGCCACCAGCAAATCCAAATAAAAAAAATTAAAAAAAAAACAACAGAGATCAAAATAAAAATCCCATCCTTTACAATTTGTGTTAGCAAACAAAGACAATCCCTCCACCATTCATCCACTTGTTCTTTGTCAACAAAGCTTCCAATCAACAGCTACCAACATCCTTATTCCCGTGTGTGAGCAACAAATTTCAGCAAAGAAATCCCCACCACTCCCCTCCTCTTCCTCTTGCGTAGACAACCCACCCGCACCCCAGTTACAATGTCTAAATCCCCTCCATTTCCCAGTCTCTACTCTGTAACCATAGCAGCCCAACACAACAGCCCGCTACCTCTTGTTGTGGCGTAGCACCCCCAAGCAACCACAGCCCGAAGCCAAGTCGTGTTGCCTGCTCGTATCTACAGGTTAGCAGCACCAAAGCATCACAGGTAAATCAACAAAGATCAGTACATCAATCAAGTGCCAGTTCAACAACACAAGCATCAATCAGTAGAGCATCAAAAATCTTGAGAACATCAATGGTAATTTTCTGTTTCATTAATCAGATTATCAATTGGGGATTCAGTAGATTTATTCTCTAACTTATTATCATATTAATCTGTTGTCCACTAACATTGTGAGAGTTGTGTGTGTTTACACTTGTTTATCTACTGGTATTGATATTGCGAGTAGGACTGAACAAGCTAACTGATTATTGTTGTATTTGATTTCTTCAAGACTAGATTATCTAAACTTACGCATGCAAATGAGTTGTTAAAATCCATCGTGTCGCATTACTAATTTAAAGTAATTTCCTACCGAAGATCATTATGTTGGTGAAATGTTGCAAATTTTGAGTTAATCACTGATATACCACACCATAGGGTTATTGTTTCACATCAGCGCAACTGCCATCTGCTCTCAAATTTGCCTCGGCCTTGATTTTAGCAATAGCTCATAAACATTGATGTAGTATCACAACTGGTTGTATAAACATGTTCAAATTTTCATTTGGAGTGTTCTTGGCTTTTCAGTGTGTTTTTTAAAGCATACATTAGAAGAGGACTTAGACAAGAATTAGATTCTAAACAAACTTATGCAGCTTCCTATCTGAAAAATGTCTGTTAGAATGGAAACATATACAAAATACTTTTTTATCTACTTAAGCTTGACCACCATGCAAATACTCAAAGAAGCTTGCATTATCATTGTCAATTGCTACAGAGTAAAAAAGAAGATGGATTGTAAAAGGTCTGAAAAAAGGCTTTTTTTTATGTGCCAGAAATGTATGAGTGGTACACCTTTTCAGCTCTCATCAGCTAGGCTAATATTGCTTCCTACAATTAATGTCATGACATACGCCAGGATCGTGGCATGGGTAGGCACTCACACTGGTTAACACATCTTACAAATGCTTGGAACGTTGTGAATGGTATCTGGCAACATGGTTGTCACCTGATATTTGGCACATGTCCAACAAAGAAGTGATTTCTTACAACCATGTGTTTCTTCACGGGACACTGGTGGTTCCCACCTACACGCACCTATAGATGAAGCAATACTCGTGTTCAAGAATTGTCAGATTCGTTTCCCTATGACCTTTAACTTTTTTGGGTTAATTCATAAGTGTCATTTATATAGAGAAGAACACAAATGCTAGTCAAAATGCTTACTCTGATATGTGATTACTTGGCATTATATTTCCTCTTTGATTGGCAACTTTGCAAGGACTATCGGAGATTATCAGAATGAAGTCTGTTGAAATGTCCTGACACTTAACTATTCGTAGTATAATTTTAAGCTATTCGGTTTCTGGTTCTAGGTTTCTTTCTTAATTGGTGATACATACGCTGCAGGTATCATTTAAAATTTTGGGCGGTACGCTCTCCGGAATGTCAATCGATCCAAAATCTGTAAGACCCATTTCTACCAATCTAATTATTCTAATAGAACAGAAGGTATCCTGCTGTTAGTTTGTCTCGGTAAAACCTTGGTTTGTATATTACTTTCTGCGTTAATCTTAAATCCAGTCTTTTAATCGGAGGTGCATATCAGTTATGAGATTCATGTCCTTTGTCCAAGATTCATGGCTTATGGGTTCTTTGTCGAATCATGTTTCTGAAGATCTTGATTTGTATGGAAAGAGACATGGTAATTTCATCAGGTCTACACGTTTTTCTGAGTGAAATTGACACTGGAACTTGGAAATTACATGCAACATAAAAGTCCCACTTGTGACAATCTAATTGGGATGTTCTTTCAAAAATTTGGAATCACACCAGCTGGAAGTTATATTCTTAATGGATGCTGTTTCCAGTGTTCACACTTTGGAAAATACAGAAATAAATGTTCGTTTCAGAGTTTTTGGCAAAGTTTATTTGGATAGTTATGCATGCGGTTTTTGCTTAAAGTGCATACATTTCTGCAGAATTTTAAATGGAAAAACTTCATTATAATTTAAAATCTGACATTATGTTATTACAACCATGATTGATGAAATAGAAATTTTGATCATTACACTATTCTCAATCTATGCGATTTTTGTTTGTTTTCTTTTCCTTATTCTGCATTTAATTTCATGGCGTTTGTTTGTTTTCTTTTCCTTATTCTGCATTTAATTTCATGGCTTACTTTTTACTGTCAATCTCTTAAATCAATGTCTTTGGCTTCTGTTACTGTTTAGGTTTCTTTATTCTGAAACTTTTGAAGTTTAGAACCAAAATATTTTTGGGATTTTGATCTGTATCTGTGCAACATACAACCCCTATATTTTTCTTCTTTTTCTCTTGTATTTGATGAGAGTCCTCTTTACAGTGGACTCTCTTCCTCCGTAGTTGGATCATGTATCTTCTATGTAACAGAGTGCCTAAGTTGCCTAAATCCTATCCCTTTTTTCCCTTTTGTTATATACAAGCACAATTCATACTTTCTTGAATTTGTGTTTGATGGAACCAACCCCGTGAAAGTCTGCTACTAGCACAAGTTGTGAATATTGCTAGCTTTCGGTGCTACATTGCAGATCAACTTGTCTCTCATTTGAATTCCATCATTGCGCTTTCTAAGGCCTAATGATGTATCCTAGGGAAAATGCGGATACTTTCCACTCTTTAGTTAATACGCAATTCTTTATGAGATAGTAGGCAAAGGTAGGCTTTCATGAAAATTAATTGGCAGTTTCTGGACAATAACTTTGACCAGCCTAGTTGACCAATTATCTTGCTATAAGATTGCTTGATATACATTGTGGGCCCACAACCCAGCAACTTAAACTTTGGGTAAAGTGGTTTTCTGTTGCTAGCAATGGGTGTTTAACCAGGTTAATATTGGCTGGTGGATTCCTTTTTGAGGATTTCATAAGATCTAAATAATATTAGACTGCCCAGCCCACTTACTACTATTAATAATTTTGCACTTCATCCATTTTGTGTCTGTTCATCAAAACACACCCAATCATTGTGAGACATAAAATGGACATGTGAATAGCTTGTCTTGACAATGACATTATGTTTATGACAACCTTTCCATGATCAACCTAGTGACGTGTTCCTAATGCACCCAATTTATTAGTGCAAGATGTTATATCTTCTACGCAAGAATCATGATACAGATAATACGAGTACATACATGTGCAATTAATTTGATCGAAGTCTCATGTTTATTTGTAGCCCTGATTTAATATTCTTTAAGGTGCAAGGATATTAAATATCTAATCTCCCTCATCTTTATGATTGTTGGATACTTATATAAGATGCATCATAGGGATCTGTTATCTCATATCAAGTTAATTACACATACTTAATTCAAGAAATAACACTAATGTGCTCATTAAATTATAAATGTTAATTATTGATAATCATCTGGCTATATTTGGTATGTTACCCATGGTTTCCTAGGCTAAACTAATTGTGCATTGATAGATTTACAAGTCCATAAGCTAGTGGAGGCAGTGCATGATGATTTAACTTTCAACTCCATTAATAGATTATTTGTTGACAGAGGAAAGAAAAAGGAGGATGCCTAAAACCCTAAACTACCATTCCTTGTCTCAATTTCTTTGGTTCATTTGGAATAAAAGATTGCATCTTGAGAACAATGTTTATCTGGCTTTTGAAACTAGCACATTATTGAAGATAATTGCTTTCTTTAATTTAATAAAAAAAGAAAAGAAAAGAAAAGAAAAAGCTAGAATATTTCTTTTGCTGGATTGGAACTGTAGTCAAGATAAATTGCCTGTGAATGTCACTTGCCTGATACTCATGTGCCATGCAGGTAAGCATTTACCCTGCTGCCAAAGCACCAGTGGAGTCCTCTATGCAGGTATCTTTAGTTTATATTGTTTTGGTCTTTTCTTTTTTTAGTGGTAAGTATCATATTTTTTACACAATGAAATGTATGCGATTGGTTTGAGTTTTCTAGAATCAATGCTGCCCTTAAGCCTCATTGGATTGTTAGAGAAGGCCCAAGGGTTTTACCAATATGAAGCCGTCTCATAATGTTGGTTTTTCATGGGAGAACAGGGATTATGTAACCATCAGCTTAATATATAATTCCCACATAAATATTAGTGTCATGTAGCACTGAATTATTAGAGAAATCTCAAGGGTATCAAATATGAAGGCATTTCATCTCATGACATTGGTGTTTCATGGGAGGATAGAAATTCAGTCACATATCTTTATGTGCTTGGTACATAATTCCCACATGATATCCATCACGCAGCATTGGAATACTGACAATGCTCAAGGGCTTTACCAATATGAAGCCACTTCATCTCATGAGATTAGCACTTCATGGGAGGATAGAAAGTATGTCTCAGTTACATATATCTATGTGCTTGATACACAATTCCCTTTCTTTTGCTTAAAATTTCATTTGCACAGTGAGTCCAATATCTTCTAGGTTCATATAATCCTTAGTTTTTAGTCTGGAGGTAAATGTAGTATTAATAGCTGGTTTTAAATTCTTCCCTTGTTGAACAACTAGTATAGCTAAAGTGTTGAAAATTTTGAGACTGATTTATCTAGATCTGTGTTGCTGGCTTCTTTTGTTTCAATTTCTTACAATTTAGTCTCCTGATTTTGTAGGCTTGCTCTGGGGATTATATATTGTGGAATACTCTTGGAAGATGCCCATTTGCTGCCTCCTTTTTTCAGCTTCGGTGATATAGAATTTCGTTTCCTTTTCGTAGCCTAGCAACATACAGTTGTCTTCAAAAGATAAAGCCGTGGATCCTTCTTATAATTTTTGGGTCCTGTATGAGAAGGAAAATCATCAATAGTGAGCGAGGAATGTGTTTTGTCCATGGCATCTTGTTTTGACTCTTGCTACTCATTTTTTAAAAAATTAGCGAGGAAGACATTGTTTCAATTAACATCTACCCCCGACGTGCCCTGGCTAGCCCTTAGATTTGCTCCCCGGAAGTCGCCGGTGAATTCCTTCGACGGTTGAGTTAATTGGCCAAAAAAAAAAAAAGTTAAGTAGCCAGTTTATCTCTTTCTATACAATTAGGTTCAGTTGATCTCTCTGTCATTGCTTGTCAATCACTTGTAATAATTGATCTCTTCTTTTCTGGTAATGTTTACAGACTTTATATATTCATTGTTAATGTGATGTTGAAACATGGATCTGGAGTTTCACCAGATACATGCCATCACTTCTGCAGAGATGTAGATGGAGATTCTATTTGGTGATTTAGTCAGTGAGCATATGTTTCTATTTTGTTTATTTTTGCTAGTTAATTCCTGAAGTCCAGCACAAAATGTGACGTCAACTATGGTCTCCCTAAGTTGGGATCCTTCCAGACATGCAGAAGACAGAGAAGGGGGGCCTTCTTCAACTGCAGCAGCGTTGTACTGCTTCGGCTCTTTACTTTTTTACAACCATATGAAGGAGAAGGCCATCACCTTCTCAAACCACTGTCGGAATTGGGTTGAGATATGGCGGCTTCAACAAGATCAACCTTGTGATGATCGATTGCCTGGAAAACATTTGTATTTCAAGGGTTTTCAGGGCTTTGCCAGTGGAGAGGGATCTGATGGTGGAAGCTCCTCTGCTTCAGTTACCAGGAATGGATTGGATTCTACAGTGGGGTAGAGATGATTGGAGGGCTTGACTTGAGGTATTTTCTGTGGTGTTTCGAGTATTCTGATGGGGAGGTGGAGAAGAGTTTCAGTTGGTGACTCTGAATCGAACTTGGACCTCACAAGTTTAAATTAATTGGTATTCTGATAATCAATCAATGGGTCTTCCTCCTTGAACTCTTTTTACGGTGCTGAGGCCATTCTTTTGCTCTCAGAAGGACAAATAGTGAGAGAATGGTCGGCCACCTTTTACGGTGGAGAATTAAGGTGCCCGCGGCAAATGGCCTTGAGTAATCCTATTCTGCTGTTAATCAAGGTGATAGGTAGATCAACTTGATTTTGATTTGAAGACTTTTTTTGGGGGACAAAGCAGAAGAGGTTTTGCATTATTAAAGCTCTCTGTGGCCATTTATCAATAATGGCCTTGAATAATTTCTCTCCCTCTTCACGTGTTTGTTTGTCCAAATTGAAGAAGGAAGAGAATTGAAGAGAGTTTTTTATTATTTTTTGCATAGGAAAGTGTGCTCCTCTCCTCTTCCTCCCAGATCTACATGGGCCTGTTTGTTTTTTTTTGAAAGAGAAGGAAGAGAGAAGGATGGGGTGAAGAGAATGAACAGAGGATTTTGAAAGAGAGAAGGAAGAGGAGTTGTATTTGGTTCTGCAGCTTTTGGAAGAGGGAGTTGGAAGAGGGGGGAAAGAGGAGAGAGAAATAGCAGAAACTAAGCAATTATTTCACCGCCTCAATCTGCGAGCTCTGAGTGCTCCTCAGCAAGAAATCGAGCGGAAGAGAAATCGAAGCTCAGCTGCCCGCGTTGGAGCCAACTCGGATCCCTTTCGAGCTCTTCGCCTCCTCTTCCGAGCAAAACAAACGCCGGAGTTCCTCTCTTTTTCTCTCTTTTCAGTGAAAATAAACAGGCCCATAATGAAGAAGATAAATTGGAAGAGAGTTTTGATTGGATTTCATGTTTTTATTTGTTTGATTGGATTTAATGTTACGGAGTTCATTATAGTCAATTTTAGTTAACTCTGTTAATCACTATTATTTTCTTTATTATTTTAATACAAATTCTATAATCCTAACAGTTGCCTCACAATGCGCTATCAATGTCACTCTCTTATTACGATAAATGAGAACAAAATTGTTAGTTTGCAATTAATATTATATATTTCACATTAAAACTCTCCCATAGCGGGGGTTTAACATTTTAGGGTTATTTAATAGCTTTCAATTATTTTTGTTTAGCTAGTGAGACTTGACTCACTGATAAAATGGAGAGTAGGTCATGGAGACTCCTAGGTTCAAGTCTCAAGAACCATGTTTAAAAGAAAATTGTTTTCGTCTATATTATTACGTCATGAAAGTTAAAAGTTATTTACTTAAATGTTTGACTACTCAGTTAATGAATTATAATTTATTTGACAATATATCTTAAACATTTAAACATCTTTATTTCATCTAACTAGTTTTTTTTTCATTTATATTTTGCAGGTCTTTTGTGTATATACCCTCAAAAAATTAACTTTTTCCTTATTTAAACCCTCAGAAAAACTCTATTGCATGTACACCCCGATAGTCACAATTTATTTCAACATGACCAAAATACCTTTTGCATATACCCTTGCAAATCTGAATTTTAGTACATCTAATTTTTCGTATTAATACAATGTTTTTGTAGATAAGCCATAACAATGAGTTCTCAAGGAGGGTTTGAGCAAATAAGAGGAAAAGGCAAAAAAAGAAAATCTATTCAGAAGACTAAAACATGGATTCACTCGTATATCAAAATATCAATACTTTAATAAATAGCACGGCGAATGTTATAAAGGATATGCAATTTTGCAATTTTTATTAACATGATATGTGCACCACCATCTTTTATTTTATATTTTCTGTTACATGTTCTTTCTTTTACAAATATAATTTTTTTATATAGAAATGTGAAACAACATATATAATTATACTTAACTTAAATTTTTCATAAAGTTTAAATACAATAATGTTTTTAAGGATTTTGTTGCAAATAAGAATTTGCAAGCGTATCAATTAAGGGAAGTACTTGAGAAAATTTTTAACTTCAGGGGCATAACTGCAAATTTAAATAGTTTAAAAGTTTTGTCACAGGTAGAGTTTCTTGACGGGCAGATATGAAAACAACAAAATTTTGGAGGGTACATATGTAAGAAGTCTAACCAAGGAATTGAATGTTTTTGTTTACCCGTGCAGCACACGTGTCAGTAATTAATCCCAGTTAAACTAAAAGTGGAACCCTAATTAATTCGAGTGACACATCAAGTAACTTTTTTTTATCGTTTTTTTGTGCGCGGCCACGGCGCGTCCCAACAACGCAATTAATTAAAACCTTCACCAACTTTGTTTCCTTTATAATTGCAATTGGAAATAAATTCTCACCACAAATTTCAATTCAATTCGCTGCTCACTCTCTCTCTCATCATCCCGATATTAGAGCTCGTCGTCAAATTTTGCTGTCATCGTCGTTGTCAACATCTTCTTCTTCAATTCTCTCGCTTCTCTCTGTCACACCTCGCTTCTCAAAATGCATGGAAACGAAGTCGCAACGAGAGTCGGTGACGTATATACGCAAGAAAAATACCTTACGTATATACGCTAAGCGTAAAGTAATATGAACAAGTTATATAATCACTATGATAAATCAATATCACTGCAACAATACATATAATATCTAACACAAAGATAGCAGATGAATAAAAGAATAGAACAAGTACTGAGTCCAATGCACAGAGTCATGAAAGCGATAAGAATAAAGAAGAGGCAGAAATATCAAGAAAGGAGATCAAGTAAGAGAACTCCAGATCTTCGTAAGGCATGTGAGCCTCTCCAAACTTCTGATCAGTAAGATAGAATATACATGGACCTGGATATGCAAATCCAAGAAGTCAAAACTCCAAATTAAAGTGTAAGAAGAAAGGAAATGTGCATGTGCATATAACATGTGAGCAGATGATGAAAATATATACTGGAATAAGACTGAAATAATATACAAAACATAAAAGGACAGTATAAGGGCAGTCAGTAATAGAATCAGATGTATAATCAGGTCATGAGTACAATCAGGTGTCTATCAGATCATGCATGTATCAAATGTCTATCATATCATATGTATAAACATGACAAGTGAACACAATCAATCACAATATTCAATTAAATAGTTTATCATTATTAATTATGTCAGCGAATACCAATTGTCACCTGTAATAGACATATCTCATACTACGCTTATTACACGTACCAATCGGGGTTCTAAGTTATTGAAATCAATAGAAGAGACATTGTCCATGCTTTGGTGGGTCTCATACATACCCGGGACCACGTCCCAGACTCCTGACTCTGAACCAGGTCGTACTGCCAGGTACTACAGTAACAGTATAGCAGTAAACAATAGGGATGTCAGTCATTCCCAGGAACCCTGCAGTGGAACCCTATCTCGGCTGCGCAACTCGTATCTTAGGTCCACTCAAAATGCAGACGCTATCTTCTCTATCAATTTTCTCAATCCCAGTGTAAGTTATCCATTTATATTATTATTTATTTTAGTTATAACAATCAATATCCATGTTACCTAGAATACTGGAACGATACAGTGACAGTAACAGTACTTAATATATAAGTAAATAGTAATCGTATACACGGTTAATGGTAACAAGAACAGTAAACAGTATGTATACGATGAACAATAGGACTGTACATGGTGTTACGGTCTAACAATACTTTCCCATTGATTTCTATTAACATGAAATAATACTAATAACAGTCTTGCACCGTCTAGTCAATGTACAATCTCATATAGAACTGATCAAGATCTTATCTACTCATACTGTATATAAGAGTAACTGATCTATCGACTTATAGTCTCAATAATCACCGTGAACATCATAAGTCAAGTCCATGTCAGAATATCTGATACTCTAAACCACCAGTCCAGTAAATAGTTAATCAGCTCTTTCATCATTACCAATCTACTATAATTCTCTAGGTCACCAATAACTGAGATCAAATGATAATTGCTGTCAAACTCTGAATATATAATATGGTCACTGATATCAATAAAATCACTTTCACAATAACTCTATCTCTATAATAGAATAACTGAAGTAGTCAAGAACCAATCATGAAATACTGAATATATATTGAGTTTTTCTGCTCTTAAAATCTCTCTTTTCTGATTTTCGCTCTCACTTACATCCTTGAGTTTCAAGTTTTCATTTTACTCTATAGGGTTTTTGTAAGAGAGTTGCAAAGAGAGTGTTTGTGATCACCTAGATCTTGTTATCTTAATTGGCTTTGTGCTGCCTCTGGTGTAGAGGATTGAGTTGGGAAGCTGTGTACTCTGAGTGGTTGTAATTCCTTGTTGTATGGTCCCTTTGTGGAAGATCCAATAGTGAATAGTGAAATCCTTCACGGTGGTGAAGGTGGGGACGAAGAGCGATGGCTTGAACCTCATACAAATTTTTTTGTATGCGACTGATTTATTGTCTCCATTTACTTGTTTATTATTCATTTATTCTTGTCAATCAATACTCATCTCAACAAGATAGCAATTGAGCATCTCAACTCTTATCTAGAGAAATCACGAGGAGAAGTTCAGAGCCTTATACGGGGAATCCGACTTCAAGTCTTGTTTTGAGTGATCGATTGTGTTATTTCATATTACATTGTCTTGAATTTTTATTTGATTAGCTATACACCTATTCATCCCCCCTTTATGTGTAATTTCAGAAGAAGGAGAAGCAGTCTTCTTCTAGTAGTACATCAGCAGAGGCGTTGACAACAAGAGGTAGAATTTCCAATCGGAAGGGCAAAGTCGAGCGTGGGAGATTAAAGTGCAGACCAGGTTTTAGAGATTTGAAGAAGAACCAGTGTGCCTTCCCCAAGAGTTATGGCACTGGAAAGTTGATTGTCTAAGGATCAAAGATAAGAATAAGAAGTCGAAGACCGAGGAAAATCTCGCACAGGCGATCAGTACCTAATCGAGTAGTACTTCACTGGCAGGTGGATTGGTCTCAGAATAATAGTATTCTCTTTCTCTGTCACTATTTCTACCATTGGTTATTCAGGTGAGTCTGAGTGGATGCTAAATACAAGAGTAATCTGTCATGTGTGTCCCAACAGAGATTGATTTTCTAGCTTTAAGAAGTTAGATGGATGTTCTGTTGTTATGGATAATGATCGTCCATGCAACATGAAAGGGATAGGTATAGTCCTTATCAAGATGTTTGATGAGATGGTGCGGGAATGAAAAAAAGTAAGAGTATGTACCTCAATTGAAAAAGAAAATTATCTTTGTTAGTGCCTTGAAAGCATTGGGTCTTGGTGTATCTATTAGAGAAGGTGTTCTCAAGATGACTAGAGGCTCGATGGTAGTTTCAAAAGGGCGTCCAGTGCAATAACTTTTACTACTTGAAAGGTAACACGGTTACAGGGCAAGTGGTGACTTCTACAAATTCAGATGATGATTGTACCCGGCTTTGGCATATGAAGTTTAGACATGCAAGAGAAAAGTCTTTGCAAGCTCTTGCAAAGTAAGATTTACTGAAAGGTGCTAGTACCTGCAAATTGAAATTTTGTGAACATTGCGTCATCAGAAAGAAGATCAAGGTGAGATTCGACCGCGACTCATTGCACTGAGAAGATTCTGGATTATATTCACACTGATGTTTAGGGACCTACTAAGATGGCATTTATTGGAGGTAACCACTATTTTGTGTCTTTTATAGATGATTACTCTAGATGATGTTGGGTATATATCATGAAATACAAAGGAGAAATGGAGTTGTTTGTGGAGTAGAAGAGGAACATCGAGAAGAGTACGGGAAAGAAGATCTAGGTACTCCGTACAGGCAACAGAGAAGAGTATACAAGTGATCCTTTCGTACTGCTATGTCGTGATAAGGGCACAGTAAGACAATTCACAGTAAGAGAAATATCGCAATAAAATGGGGTAGCAGAAAGGATGAACATGACCTTACTGGAGAAATTCCATTGCATATTATCCAGTGCCAGTTTACTAAAATATTTTTTGGCTGAGGCATTGGCGTATGCTTGCTATTTCATTAACAGGTTACCTTCGTCTGGGATAGGAGGTAAAACTTCTTTAGAAGCATGATCAGGGAGAGTTGCTCAGGATTATGATTCGCTATGGGTATTTGGGTGTCTGACCTACTATCATATCAAGGAAGACAAGATTGGGCCCGAGAGCGAGAAAGAGTGTGTTCATAGGATTTAAGAAAAGTGTAAAAGGCTACAAAAGTTTGTCTTGAGTAGAAATGACACATTTAACGAGGCTTCAATGATGAAACCTACAAATTCTCAGCAGGTAGAGAGTGAAATGACCATAGGGATATTACAGCAGGTGGAGAGTGATGCTATTTCACCATCCACAGAAAGGTCAGTATCACTTGAGACCATACCCTTGGTTACAGAGGGTAGTGGTCATGTAAACGAGCAGGATGCTGATGATAAGGATGAAAGACAGGCTATGGGTGATGTCCAAAAATCCATTGCAGTTGGAAGAACCTGGAGAAATTCACGTAAGCATAGTGTAATATCCCTTAACAAAGGATACTGTATTTCTATTCTTATAAATTATTTGGATTACTTATCATTATTATTATTGATTTATCTATTTTTGCATATGTGTATAAGTATATGTACATGTTATATTTATATATTATTATTGCCATTATTATTATCCTTATTTTTATTATTGCTTATTAGTATTAATTATTATCATTATGATTATTTCTTTTTATCCTCTCTTTTTTATTTTGGCCAAACCTAACCCATTAATTCTAACCCAATATCCATTAGACCCACAACCCAATCTTTATAATCTTAACTACAAAATCCTATAATCTAACAAACAATCTTATCTAAACCTAGTTAATCTAATCTCCTTCTTTCTTCCCTCCCCTTTCACAACCGTCACCCCCTCTCACTACACCATCATCTTCTTTCCTCATCCCTGTGCACCTCCATCCAGTCGTCATGCCAAAGCTTCCACCATGACAACCTTGTGCGCCACCCGCAATCGTACCTCCTTGTGCTCTCCCCATTGGCTGCATCTACCTCAGCCCATACACTGCCCTCATCTACTCTCCTTGGCCGCTTGCCTCCTCTAAGCCCCCTTCGAGCCGCCAGAGTCGTGGTCGTGAGCCCCTTTCTTCACCCAAGCCCGACGCACCACTCGGCAACACCCCACCCCATCGTCGAGTGCAATTCGGACCCAAGGCCGAGCCTCTCTCTTTTCGGCGAGCACAACCACCACCTGCAAGCTCTTTGACGTGCCAACCCTCTTCTCTCTCCCGGTTTTCATGAAACCCAACAACCATAAACACAAAATCCCTCATCAAACATTGTTAACTAACAAACCCAAACTTGTTACAAAATTAAACACTCTGCTTTTCCCCTTGCACGAACCCCTATCGCTTCCCCTCTCTTCTTTTTTTGCATGAGCTCGGGCACCCACCAACTATCGGGCCGAGCCACCCCCTTCAGCCGGCTACCCGGAGCGGCGTCGTGGCCAGGACAAGCTTTACAGCCCTGTGCTCTTCTCCTTCTTTTCCGGCGAGCGTCGGCAGTACCCCATCAGCCGATTACTCCTCCATGCCACCATTGAGTTTTCCTCCTTGCCGGAGACCCGCAGCGGCCTTCATTGGAGCCCGATCTTTGCCCTCTATTGCCTATGAACTTGTTCTCCTCCTCTGCAAGACCCGCCAGAGTTCCGACGTCGACGGCCGTGGACGGCCGTGAGCCCTCCCTGCACGCACTTCCTCTTTCTCTCTCAGGTTATTCCCCTCTCTTTGTTTTAGTATTGTGTGTGTGTGTTATTTGCGTGATTGAATATACTGTGAATGGGTGTGTGATATTATTTATATGATTGGGTGTAGTAGGTTTGCATGCATATGAATGTGTGTGTGTGTGTGTGTGTTTCATGCATGGATGTATGGGTGTATGATGGGGATGTATGCATGTGTGGGTAGGTATATCTAATGTATATATATGTATTATATGTGTGCATGAACTAGAGTGTATGCAGTATGCGTGTATGTGTACGTATTGTGTACGTTTGGGTGTATGCATGAGTACGTGTATGGTACATGTATATGTATGTACGTATGCCTGACTGTGTACATGTATGTGTGTATGCATGTGTGTACATGTGTGTGTATGTGTACGGGTATATGTTCGTGTGAGTTCATATGTTTGGTTGCGTGCTGCAGTAATTTAGACGCATTGTAGAAGGCTCAGATTTATGTCGTTTGGACCTGATACACAGGCAATTCGAAGACCAATCTATGGAATGATCAGAAGATCCATACCAGTTCATGCAGTAAAGACCAGAAGATGATTCGGATCCAAAATCGCGTTATTTCATTGGAATGTTTGCTCTTGTATCATTTCCTTATTTATCGTTGTCAGTATTATCTACATGTTACTTGTATCATTTCATGTGACTGTCTGAGATATTTTACCAGTATGACTATTCGTATCATTTTATTAGATATCAATGAGCATCCATTTTAATTATATCGTTGATTTGAGTATTTATCGACGTCATTTCATGTGTTAGAAATTTCTCATTGTTGGCTTAGACCTACTATTGACGCATCTTAGATTGTGACTTGTTTCGATCTATAGATTGACTGATCTAGTTCATTTTTTAGGATAAATAACATCACTCATGTGTAGTATTTATTGGACAATTATTTGGTGTATTAGAACTTGAAAAATAATTATATGTTGATTGATTGGTCAGTCGATGAGGGCTAAATTGTCAGGTATCATTTTCTTATATACTTGGTGGTATTTAGAGTTAGTTGGCAGTTTTTGATGTTACCCTATTGATATTGAGCATCAGACGTATATGTACATTGGATTTTGGTGTTGAGATATTGGACTTACGTCATTTCATGTGATGGTTGGTTACCACTATTTATTTATGACTAGGTGTGATATACCTTAGACCAGACTTGATCTTGTAATTATCCTAGTTGTGATAAATCTTAGAATATAAATTAATTGATCTTGAGGTTGATTAGTTCGTAATTGAGGATAAAGGTTCATATTTATGTGCTCTTACTTATCAGACTTGATATTCATGTATTTGGTGATAAGTTAGATGGGGATTCATGGTATTCTGAGAAGTGGATTATATATGAAGTTACTTACTAAAAGACTGATCTTTTGATACTTGAACTGATATGGACTTAGTCAGAGTTAGAGTTGATCGACATGAGGTTAGTATGAAAGTACACCTAGAGGGGGGTGAATAGGTGTACGGCTAATCTAATGAATAAAATGCGAAAATTAAAACTAAATTGCAACATACTTAGTGTAACCAACGAGTGTAGCCGAATTCCTGGTGAATGGCTCTGAACTAACTCCTCTTGATTCCTCTGAATAAGAGTTGAGGTGCTATATGAAGCTCTCGTGGTTAAACACAAGTGAGGCACACACAAACAACACAATCATATATATGATATGGCAATATGATGCAATGCTAAAAGTAATAGAGAGAGTTTAGAGAAAGTGGATCAATCGCTAACACACGGATATGTTTCGAGGTTCGAGTACACAGCTCTACGTCCCCGCCTTCACACAGAGGGATTTCCAATTCACTAACTAGTCCACACAGGACTCCCACACAGGGAACCTCCACTGAGGATTTGAGGCAAATAGAACCGGGAGTACACAACTCCTCTCTCAACCAAATACAACCTCTTATTAGAGGCAATGCACAACCAACACAAAAACCACCTCACACAAGAGGGGTAGACACTTAGCCAATACAAATCAATCACCTCACACTTGAGGGATTCCAACACAAACTCCACCTCTCACTAGAGGGAGCAAAACACAATCTCCACCTCTCACTAGAGGGAGCCAACCACCACTCCAAAATCAACCTCTACACAAGAGGGATATCACAAATAAGGAGGGTTACAACTTGGTGGTCTATCTCAACCACAAACTACTTTTTTCCCACAAAACAAAAAGATCCTAATAGATATGATAGAATGATATGGCTCAAGCGTGAGAAATCAAGATGTTGGAAAACAAATCACAAGGAAAAATACTTGAGAAAACAACTTAGTATTTGATAGAAATGAAGAACAAAGTAAATATCCCAAATCTATATTTTTCTTTGATTTTTTCAACTCTTGAAAACAAATAAAGAATGATCTTTAAAACCAATAAACTCTTTTGAAAACTTGCTTTTAAAATACTAAAGAATAGGAGAAATTTTGCTCTTAGAAGTCTTTTTAAAAACCAACCTCAAATGGGGTATTTATAACCCCCAAAAGAATTCTGCCCGTTGGCAGCTGACTAGGCCAATAATGGCCGGCCGGTCGACCGGCCAACGGTCAAATTTTTTACCGTTGAGCTTGCCGGTCGACCGTCCGGTCGACCGGACCCTGAACTAGGGAGCAACGGCTCTCTGGCCGGTCGACCGCTCGATCAACCGGGGTAACCCGAGAGTGGGTTGCCTTCAGTCGGTCGACCGCTCGGTCGACCGGCCCAAGGGGCTGGCTGCGTGCACGTTTGTGTGCACGTCCGGTCGACCGATGCGGTCGACTGGCTCCTGGTCCGGTCGACCGGTCGGTCGACCGCCAGAGCCTGGCAGACAGGTTTAGGGACTTGAAAAACTTGGTTTTTAATCATCAAATAAATCTCATAAATTCTCTAAAAATCCACAAAAATAGTTTCAGAATAATACTTTGATAAACAAACATGTGTGAAAAAATTCAACACATATTTCAAACAATTTGACCCATTTTTGTGACTTAGAAATTTTATCAAAAATCAAAATTTGTATTTTCGAAAACTTGGATTTTTGAATTGAAAATTCGTTTTGTCCAAAACTTATCCAAATACAAAAACATGATATGAAACAACATTTAGGCATGTAGTATGGATATAATCCAATATACATATAAAGATATATATCAATGTTTTTGACACATAAATCCAAAAATAAGTTTTTGTTAAAACACCAAAAACTCCAAACTCATGACATAGACTATCAAACTAAGTTTGTTTAAATAGATGAAGCATGCATGTATATAGAACAAATCTAATATACATTAAACCATGTAAACTTGTTGATTCTATCTATTCATGAAAACCAAGATCGGTTAAACCAAAAACCGAAAACCAAAACATGAAACTTAAACAAGTGTGTGTGTTGTGAACTTGAGCATATCACACTATCTAACTTTACAATGGATCTAAAACATAACTAAACTATGTACCAAAGTCTTCTTGTAGAGCGCCGTCTCCAAGTCGACTCGATCCAAACGTGATCCACCGAGCTTGACTCCAACGAGTGCTAGATATGAACGTTGACGCTCGGCTCTTGAATCACCATGTGAAAGCTCCAAAATATCTTTGTTGAAGCTAATCACCTACTAATATCTTGATTAAGTATCTGAAACTAAACATCACAAGATTATTAGTAAACATAACTACATGAGTTAATCATCATCAAAACTAGAGTGGAAGGCCTCTGGGCCAACAATCTCCACCTTTTTGATGATGACAAAAGTCATGGAGTTATATATGCATGGATTAAAGTTAAGCTTCAAAGAAACTCCCCCTTAACTCATGCATAGCAATAAACAATAAATATATGTGATGAATACTAAACATGGATATGCATCAACATGCATAAAAATAATGAAATGAACATGCTCTTGATACCAAACATGAAATAAATATGCTCTTGATACCAAACTTTTAAAATAAATTCCTTTACCTTTTTAAATAAACATGTTCTTAAATAATTGCTTTGATACCAATAAAAATTTCAATAAAAAAACTTAAGCTCTTGATACCAATCAATAAAATAAAATTCTTGATACTAATTGGAAAAATAATCACTAAAAGCTTTTGATACAAACAATAAAAAATATCAATATGAAACAACCTTACAAATAAACAAATAAACAATAAACATACATATTAAGCAATAAATATGCATATTAACTCAAATACTTCTCCCCTTTTTGTCAATCATCAACAAAGGGGTGAAAGAAAACAATATTCTCCCCTTTTTGTCTTAAATAAAAAAATCAATGAGGGATGAAATCTAATCAAAACGTTATGATACCAATTGTAAGAAAAAATATATCAATTTAGTGCATCATGATATTAATAAAATATACCAATTGAAAGTACATAATGTGGTACATAAAATAAATGTTTTAATATAAATTTAAATACCAATTGATATCAATTGTAAGTAAATACCAATTAAATACCAATTGTAAGTAAATAAATCATTTTGAGGTATTCAACCAAAAATTTTGATATCAATAAAACATACCAATTGTTAATATTGTTTTATTGTTTTCTTTATTGTAAGTAAACTTATAGATAATCTTGATACCAATATGTAAAGATTAGTACCAATTAAAAGTAATTTTTTATTAAAAGCAAATGATACCAAAAATAATCAATATCATTTTTTTAATCATATTTCAACATAAAGTGTGGGAGTAAAATATCAATTAAAAGATGAAATATAAATTTCTCCCTTTTATGAAATACCAAATAAAATGATGCATAAGTTTGTATAAGATACCAATTGAAACATAATTAATTGAAATATAACAGTCATTTGAAATCAAGCTTAGCATAAGTAAAATTTGTGCTCAAGGATATAGAGATATAGTAAGCACAAATAAATCATATATATATGTATGAAAAATTGAATACCAATCGAAATTGATACAATTTGAAGTGTAATCATACATATATAGAAACATATATGAGTATACAAAAAGAATGTCAATAGTGATAACAATTAAAAAGATCCAATGATACCAATTGAAACATAATATGATCAAGTGTATAACTCATATTACCTACCACCCAGTTCATGCACATGGTTAAAAGGATTTTCAATAAGAAGCATACAAGGCATGGTCGCCCAACCAACCGCCCTTTAATGGGTAGGTTTTCAAAAATAGGTTTGAAAATATAGTATGTTTGAAAAGCTCTACCATAATGAAGAATAAGAACTAGTTTTAAGAAAAATTTGAAAATTAATACGAAATCCTTCAAGTAAGGAATAAAACAAAAATATATTCCATGAAAAATATGTAAATTACATGATCACCAAACACTCGAAATCTATAAAGCACAAATTATACTCATGAAAACAAAATCATGAGAAAATATTGAATAAAGTGAGTGTATAAGAATTATGTGAAATACATTATCATGAAACTAGGCAATCGAGCTCAAAATGAAATTCCTTAAAAAAAAACATGAAAATCATCAAAACTAGAATCCTTCAAGGTATATGTATGTCATGTACAAACTAAAGTATACATACATATCCAAATATAAACGAGTCCACAAAAGTATATGCATGAAGGCAAGTGGCTCAAGGATGTATATGTATAGCTAATAGTTTAGACAAAATGGACATATACATGAAGTTAAACATTCACATGAAAATATGTAAAAAATGAGAATACAAGTTAAATGTATGAATCATCAAAACTAGGCTATACTAGTATATCTAATGGGTACAAATAAGCGTTCAAGTACAAACATATAATAGTCTATTTGTGGCTCACTAGTTGTACAAGTATATACCTAAGTTTTAATGAAAACTAACATCTAAACATGTAATCAAAACATGAAGCATAGAAATCAAAACAAAAACTCATATGATCATTATGGCAAATGCACATGCATTAGATTTAGGATATACACATTAGTTAAACTAAAGTGAGAACACTAAATATGGGTCCATATAAACATGGGTGTCTCAAATACTAATCATGCATGTCATAGGACTAATAAACATGGCATATGGCATAATGAACATTAAAACAAGATATGCTAGAAATCAACAATATGAAAAGCATGTAAACAATAAATGAGGAGTAAGAGATTATTACCAAAACCGAAGAGGTAACTCTCCATGTCTCCAAAACAAGGTGGTCTTCCCACCAAACTTTCCTTGAAAGTGATGCATCCAAATTGTCCTCATAAAGCTTAGAACGCATCCACCTCAAGACACCATTACTCTCACGTCATGTGAGAGCCCACACCTACATCAAATATAATATGGATGGTCTTTAGTACCCATAATCTTTTGGGTCAATGGGGTTAGTTCCTTTCCTAACCCAAACAAATTTAGTTGCTAAATTTGAATTATGTATACGATCATAGCAAAACTTAGCAAGGTGGCCCTTACGTCCACAATGTGTACAAGTGTACACATGAGCATACATAGTATTGTGTACAAGAACTTGCGAAGCATGTGTATGCCATGTATGGTGTGCATGTAAAGATGGAACTTGTTTCTTTCGATACATGGATTCCAAACGTGAGTGGTTCATGGCACAATGGCTCAAGGTGGAGTCCAAACAATCCACACTCTTCTTTAAGTAGACTGCTATTCATGATTGATTCCTAATTATTATCGTTATTCCAGTTATAGAGATAGAATTACTGTGAGAACGATTTCATTGGTATCGGTGACCATATTATATGTTCAGAGTTTAACAGCAGCTATCATTTGATCTCAGTTATTGGTGACCTAGAGGATTAGAGTAGATTGGTAATGATGAAAAAGTTGATTAACTATTTACTGGACTGCTGGTTTACAGTATCAGATATTCTGGCATGGGCTTGACTTTTGATGTTCACGGTGATTGTTGAGATTATAAATTGATGGATCAGTTATTATTATATGCAGTACAGGTAAATTAGATCTTGATTAGTTTTTATAAGATTGTACATTGACTAGACGATGCAAAACTATTACTGTATTAACTCATGTTACTGAAAGTTACTGGAAAGTATTTTTAGACCGTAACATCATGTACAGTCTTGTTGTTCATCATATACGCGGTAACTGATATTATTTATTGTCTTTATTATTTTTCATCGTGATACGATTACTATTACTGTTACTGTACTATTACTGTTACTGTTACTGTCACTGCATCATCCCAGTACTCTAGTAACATGGAGACTGATTGTTTTAACTGAATTAAATAATAATATAAATGGATAACTTAAACTGGAATTGCGAAATTGATGAAGGAGAGCATCTGTATTTTGGGTAGACCTAGGATACAGGTTGTGCAACAGACTTACGGTTCCACTACGGGGTTCCGGGGATGACTGACACCCCATCTGTTTATTATTCCACAGTGTTACTGTGAGTATTGTTCCACAGTGATACTGTGAGTACTGTTACTGACTACCTGATGGTAGGGGTTGGTTCAGCGCCAGGCATTTGGGCCGTGGTCCCCGGTATGTAGAGACCCACCTAAAGCATGGACAATATCTCCAACCGACCAGTTTCAATAACTTCAGACCCTAATTGACACGTATAGTAGGCGTAGTATGGGATGCATCTATTACAGGTGGCAAATGGTGTTCGCTGACATAATTAATAATGATAAAATGTTATTATGTATTGTAATTGATTGTACTCATATATGAAATGATAGACATCTGATACATGTATACCATGATAGATACTCGATAGTACACATGACCTGATTATACATTTAACTCTGTTACTGATTGATTTTTATTATTGTTCAATGATGATATGCATATTGTCTCTTACATGTTATAGTTTTATAGTTTCATTTCATATTGCTCATGCATTACATACATGTGCACTTTTCACTTTTATTTTACGCATTCATGGGTCGCTTTCTGATGATCCTGAATTTGCATGTCTAGATATTGGATGTTTTGTTTATTTGATCAGGTTTCGTTAAAATCGTACATGTTGTGATGAGCTGGAGTCTCTCTACCTATTCTGGTATTTTTGTCTTCATTTATTCCTGCTATTATTTTTTGATTCTTGTATATCAGACTTAGCTTCTATTTCATTTTTTATTTCATCTGAGATCATGTGTAGATATTATATGTATTATTGCACTGATATTGATTTACGTAGTAGATTTTATAGCTTGTTCAGGTTACTTTAGGCTTAACATGTATACGTGGGTTATTATCCTTGCATATATACATCACGGACTCTCGTCGCGACTTCATTTTTACATATTCACACTATGCTCTTCCAGTTATTGAGGAGGCGATCCCATCTACATATAAGAAAGCTGAAATCAGCTCAGAGTCTAAGATGTGAAAGTATGTCATGATATAAGAGATGAATTCTCTACACAAGAATAATACTTGGGAACTATCAGAATTGCTCAAAGGAAAGAAGACAATCGGCTGTAAGTGGGTGTTTACAAAGAAGCAAAGATCTAGCAATGATGATATTGTACACTACAAATGCAAATTGGTAGCTAAAGGCTACGCTCAGCGAGAAGGCATTGATTACATTGAGATATTCTCACCAGTTGTAAAGCACTCATCTATTCAGATTTTGCTGGCATTGGTGGCACAGTACGAGTTAGAGTTTGATTAACTCGATGTGATGACCACTTTTCTCTATGGCAATCTTGAAGATGAGATCTACATGTCTCAACCAACGGGGTGCAAGACTGAAGGAAAGAAACATATGATATGCAAGCTAAAAAATCGCTTTATGGATTAAAACAATTACCAAAGGAGTGGTACAAGCATTTTGATAGCTTCATGAGAGGCAAGAGGTACATACAAAGACATTATGACGCATGTATGTATTATAATAAGCTAACGGGTAGAGAGTACATCTACCTACTATTGTATGTAAACGATATGCTCATTGCTTTTAAGAGCAGATCCGTAATTGACAAATTGAAGAAGGACTTATCTTCCTAATTCGAGATGAAGGATCTGGGAGAAGCAAAGAAGATACTAGGTATGGAGATTGAGAAAGACCGAAAAAGTGACAAGGTTAGCCTGACAAAAAAGGAGTATTTGAAAAAGGTAATGCAGAGTTCAATATTAATGGTGATATGAAGTCTGTAAGTACACCATTGGCTCCTCATTTATTTCAAGTTAAAATCTACTATGTCTCTTATTTCTATTGAATTAGTAAGTACATGACTCATGTGCCTTACACTAGAACAGTTGGTAGTTTAATGTATGCAATTGTGTGTACAAGGCTCAATCTGTCACAGGATATCTCAATGGTAAGTAGATATATACACGATCCCAACAGGGGTCATTGGGAGGCTGATCGAGCCAAACCTGCACAGAAAAATACAGACTTTTTAAAATAGTACGAGGTCCTCAATTCTACCGTGTAGCTTAGGCCTAACGGGTCGTGATCTAAATGGAGGGACAGCGATGGAAGTATTATATAAGTTTCTTTCTTTAATTTATCAAAACTAGTTAATATTTATTTTTCAGTTTTATAAAAAGAAAATAAAAATGTTAAGTTAAAAAGAAGATTGTAGAAGAAAAGATGGCAGTGTTGTCATTTTATTTACAAAAGAAAAGAAAACAAATAAAGAAGAGTGTTGGTGCAAAAATCAGAAATAAAAAGAAATAAAAAAAGTACTTACCTCTACTGTTGAACCATAATGAAAATTACCTTAGCATCAAATAAAGCGAAGTAGTAAAAAGAAATAAATTGAATGCGGTGCTTGGCCAAATTGAGTACGATGAAGAAAAGTGGGAAGCCTCCATTGATTGTCACCTTCAATATAAGTTTCTTGAGAAAGGATTACAATAGTATCACTCTACAATAACTCTTCCTCTCTTTTAATCATGTAACTCTTCTTAATCCAAGCTAATAAAAAGGCATAATTAAAAAGAAGGCATAAAGAAAACAAATAAAAATAAATAGAGCAATTGAAGCAAGTAAAATAAAAAAGGAAAAACTGAAGAAAAAATTGAAGAACTTTTATTGAAACTATCATCGTCAATTACAAGAACTCCTTCTCCATAAAATAACTCTCAAATTAAATCATAGAAATTACACTTGAAATTTGGAAGAATTAAAGAAAACTATAAGCTTTGATTTTTCCTTAGAGATGCCCTTCCTCCTATGCTCTACCTCTCTATTTATAGTAGAAGTAGTGGATAGACTCCTGATAGTTGTGTACCCATCAAGAGATATATCTTCAAAATTTAAATTTGAACCTTGAATATTATGATAATATTCTATCTCTTGACTTAGGGAGTGAGCTATGTTGACCCAAAAGTTACAATCCCCGGGTTATGTGTTTTGATGATAACAAATCATATAAAAGCTATTTGGACTAATAGATGTTCAAGAATGAATTTCAGATTGATATAGGTATTAATGGCTCAAGAGTTCTCAAGTATGGGATATTATGGTCTATCTCAAACGTTGCTCAACATCAGCTATCAGAGACTCCTGCTTGTAGACTCATATAGTTTATTTTGTTAAAGAATAGTATATACATTTGAAACTCAAATACACATACACCAATTCAATACGTTTGGTTTTCGGTTTAACCGGTTTTGGATTTCAAGTACATATATCGGGTTTTAGATTTGAACCAGTTTTAGTTCTGCTGATATGCTTGACACCTTTTAACATTTCTTATCATTACTTTTTATTCTTATATTTAAATAATATGATTTAACTTGAATTTCAAAGCTAACTCTCAGATCGACATTTCTTATTCAATAATCATTTTCGGATTCAAATATTAAACATGTTAAATATTTGGTTGAAATCTGTTCTTGTTCTAAAAACAGTTTATAGTTTTTGATTTGACACCTGTCAGTGTTTTATTGATAACTTTCTAATCCAAAATGATATTAAGTTGATTCTAGTTGTATGAAAAAGAATACTTAAAGATTTACAAATTATTCCTATATACCTAATTCTGAATTCAGACGTTTGCAGCCTAAAAATGTGCTTAAAGTTGACCAATCTGTCAGATTGACAGTAATGGCTAATTTTCTGGAGGTTGATTTTTAACATATTTTTAAAACGTGTTTAAGTTTAAGAAAAACGTGGTTAGCTGTATTAGAGGGTCAATTTCTTCCTCTTTTATTCAGGTAAAAGTTTTCTATGTTTACTCTTCCTAAATCCTATATAAAAGGGTCATTAGGGTAGAGGTTTTAACAACAACAAATTCAAAGATCAGAAATTTTGAGTTTTCTTGAGAAAGAGCTTTTATTTAAGTTTTGGGCTACTATTTTCAAAAGTTTTCTGAAAGTTTTTGATTCTTAAAATCTCTCTTATGTTTTTATATCACTTACAAAATCTTGAGCTTAAATCTTATATATAATACTCTAGGGTTTTATAAAGAAGTGTCTTTCAAGAGAGAGTTTGTGGTCTTTTTGATCATCTAGTGTTTATTGTAATTGTTGCTATGCTACCTTTGGATTAGAAGAGTGCGTTGGGGAGTTGTGTACTCCATAGTGGTTGTAATTCCTTTGGTGGAAAGTTCTAGTGGATTGGAAATCCTTCACGGTGGTGAAGGCGGGGACGTAGAGCGGTGGCTCGAACCTTGAAACAAATCTCTTTGTTTGCGATTGATTTCTTGTCTCTCTTATCTACTTTATTTTCATTCATTTATTATCGATCTATACTCTTACAATAAGATTGTATTTAGCACCTCAAACTCTTATCTAGAGGAATCACGAGGAAGAAGTTCAGAACCCTTCACAGGGCATACGACTTCTAATCTTACTTTGAGTAATCGTTTGCATCATATCATTTTTATTTTGCATTGGATTTTGAATTGATTAGCCTTACACCTATTCACCCCCCTCTAGGTGTAATTCAAGCTATTTCTAAATTTGAATCCTTCTCTTATTTTCAAACTAGATTTGATTTATCCAAAATTTTATATGAAACTTCAAATCTAAATTGGTCTGCAGCTAGTTGGCATATTTATTGCTGAATATGACTGATCAAATGATAAAATTGAAAAAAATGGTTAACATAAAATTATATCCCTTTAAATCTTCTTTCTGGATCATCTCAAATCATCAAATTTGAGATTCTGTAGCAAAGTTATACTCAAAATACTAAAACATAGCCAGTCTGAATTCGAGTTTGAATTCTCCCTTTTTATCTTTAACTTGGAGCTTAAACAACTTGAATTTAAGTTGATTTTCTCCTTTATCTCCAAGTAATATTGACATTATCTCTGAATTTCTTTGACTTGTTAGGCTTTTGAGCTTCTTTTCTTTTCTTCTTTTAATTGTAAAGGTTTGCACATTTAACAACAACTAAGCCATTTGTCCCAAGTATTTGGGGTAGGCTACATGAACCAAAGAGAATTACGCTGGATCGGGCACATGGATCAGCTTTCTCCACTCATTCCTATTAAGCAATATGCCTTCACTAAGACCTTTAGCCTTTATATCTTGTCGTATTACCTCCATCCATGTTTTCTTCGGTCTCCCATACGCTCTTTTAACTTGTCCTAAATTGACACGCTCTATTCGCCGGACTGGCGCATCTACAAGTCTACGTCGCACATGATCAAATTATCGTAGGCAGTTTTCTCTTATCTTCTTTTCTATAGAGGCTACACCTATCTTAATACGAATATCCTCATTTCTCATCTTATCTCTCCGCGTGTTACCACACATCCAACGAAGCATGCGCATCTCTGCTACACTCATCTTCTGGGCAATGATATCTCTTTATAACCCAATATTCTGTACCATATAACAAAGCTGGCCTAATAGCAATCTGATAAAACTTTCCCTTTAGCCATAACGGAATGTTACGATTGAAAATGCTCTGATACCAATTGAAGGTTCACCTAGAGGGGGGTGAATAGGTGATGGCTAATCTAATGGTCACTTAATGCCAAATAATGCGGAAGTTAAAAGTAATTATGACCTTAACAAACTATTTAAACTAAACACCACGTATAACATAAGAGTGTTGCCGAATTCCCCGTGAAGGGCTCTGGACAAACTCCTCTAGATTCCCCTTGAATGGGTTGAGGTGCCGCGTTGGCTCTGTTGATTGAATACAAGTGTTAGCAAATAATCCCAAGCAATTGTATCAATGAGCACAAATGAATATATCAAGCATATAAAGATAGACAATAAAAGTATGCAAGATATAAACAAGAGACAAAGAGAGAGAGAGAGTGAGCAATCGCAAACACAAGGGATTTGTTTCGAGGTTCGAGCACCCTTGCTCTACATCCCCGCCTTCGACACACGAAGGATTTCCACTATGATCGATCCCAATGGATCACCCGGTGCCGCAACACCTACAACTCTCGGACTCCCTAGTCCGTACACACCGCAAGCCCACCAGCTCGCCGAGGCCGCACCTCAAACAAGAGTTCGCACCCGAACCCGAAACACCGAGTCCCCACTAGGACCCGAAATAATGCGAACACAACCGTCCGCCTCCTCAAAGGAACAAAGTAGAACTTTGATGATCACAACTCTTAATCACCTAAAATCCTCTCACAACAAATCCATATAGGTAGATATAGCAATGGATAGCTCAAGTGGGTGTGTGAGAAAACAAGGATGGGAATTATGGAGAAAAACTCAAAGAATCACTTTTAATCACTCTTGATAAACTCTCCTTTTGATTGGAAATATTTGCTCTCAAATATGTGGAGAAAACCTTTTGAAAGGATAAGAAAAACTGGCTTGAAAGCTCTCCTCAAATCTTATGTCAAAACAATGACCAAAGCCCAAATTTATAGGCTGTCAAAACTAGCTGTTGGGGTCTGTCAGACCTGTCGGTCGACCGCCCGGTCGACCGCCAACGGTCAAAAATCAGACCGTTGGAGCCTCCGGTCGACCGCCCGGTCGACCCAAAAGAACAGAGAGCACTGCTCTCAGTTCCGGTCGACTGTGCCGGTCGACCGGCCAACTGCCAGGACAAGGCGTGCACGTCGTGCACGTCGGTCGACCGAGCCGGTCGGCCGACTTCAGCTCTAGTCGACTTGATAGGTCGACTAGTCGACTTGGCTGAAGCCTGAAACAAATCCTGATAAGGGATTTAAAACTTGGTCTTTTTGATTGAAATAAAATCCCATAAAATACTTAAAAAATCTACAAAAATAGTTTTACCAATATTCTTTGATAAACAAACATGCTTGCACAAAATCAAGGCATGTTATAAATGACTGGACTACTTTTGTAAGTAGGAAAATATTGGCTCAAATGAAAACTTGTATTTTCCAAAATCTTGTTTTTTCAAAACTCCTTTAAATACAAAAACTAGATATTTGAATTCATTAAAGCATAGTGTGTATGGATATGATCCACAACACAAATAAGATGAAATATCTAAGTTTTTGACATTAAGCTCTAAACATGATTTTGGATAAAAAGATATGTATATAAGGAATTCCAAAAACCAAAGTATTTTTCCAAAGTAAAAATCTTTTGTAAAAACAAAACTATCAAGAGTGTGTGTGTATATGTACTTGAGCAATCCACCAACTACTCTATCCTTTACATTTTAACTAAAACAAAATCTTATACCTAGATACAAGTCTTGATCTTGAAGTCTTCCTTGAAGTCTTCTCATCATCTTGACTTGGTCCAAATGCAATCCAACGAGCTCGACTCCTCTTGAGTACTTGATGTGGTCTTGATGCATAGGCTCGTGAATCAACCGGTGCTAGCTCCAAAACTTATCTTAAAATCCTTTGTTGAAGCTCCACACCTACTAAGATCTTGATAACAAATATGTCACTAATTAAACACAAGATCATTAGTAAACATAACTACATGAGTTGATCATCATCAAAACTAGAGTGATGGGCCTTTGGGCCAACAATGATCACATAAAACTCCTATTGCGCTCCTCTATTTCAACCAACCGACTTGGATCCTATAGTTGACATCACTATCGATCTCCCCATCCTTTTATATAATAAAACCCAAGTATTTAAAATGACTGTTCCTTAGTATTTTTTGTCCATCTAGTCTCACAATACTATAATCTCGGATTTTCTGTTTACTAAATTTATACTTCATATACTTTGTTTTGGCCCTACTTAATCTAATCTCGAGATTTTAGAGTTTGCCTCCATAACTCCAATTTGGCATTTACCCTAGCTCTCGTCTCATCGAGTAGGACAATATCATCAGCAAATAGCATACACCTCGGTATCTCATCCTGAATAGCTCTAGTAAGTTCATCCATCACTATAGCAAATAAGAATTGACTCAATGCAGATCCTTGATGCAATTCAATTGTGATAGAAAACTCACTTGTTATGCCTCCATAAGTTCTGACATTTACCATTACTCCATCGTACATATCCTTAATTATGTCAATATATTTGATGGGGACTCCCTTTTTCATCATTGTCCACCATAATACCTCCCTTGGTACCTTATCAAAAGCTTTTTCTAAATCAATAAAGACCATATGCAAATTTCTCTTCCTCTCTGAAAATCGCCTTATAAGTTGACGAAACAAATGAATAGCCTCTGTCGTCGATCGCCCCGGCATGAACCCAAACTGGTTCTCTGATATTGTTACATTTTGTCTTAACTTGTATTCAATTATCCTTTCTCAAAGTTTAATGGTGTGACACATGACTTTTATTCCACGATAGTTTGAACAACTCTAGATATCACCCTTGTTCTTATAGAGATGTACTAAGGTACTCTTCCTTCACTCATTTGGCATCTTTTAATTAGTCAGATCTTATTAAAGAGGTTTGTGAGCCATCTCACGCCCACCTCTCCTAAGTATCTCTATACCTCAATAGGAATTCCATCCGAGCTAATAGTTTTCCTTGAATTCATCCTCTTCAAGGCCTCTTTAACTTCAAATTCGCTAATTTTGCGCATATAATTATGGTTCATATCCTAACACTAAATGGTAAGGTCATCCAAGTCTTTAGTGGAACTGCCATTGAATAATTTGTTAAAATACTCTCTCCATCTTTTTTTGATTTCTTCATCTCGAACTAAGACATTCTGATCCTCATCTTTGACACACCTCACAGTATATAAGTCCCTAGTCCTCCTCTCCCTTATTCGAGCAATTCTATATATATCTTTTTCAACCTCTTTTGTGTCTAACTTCGCATATACTTCTTTATACACTTTAGCTTTTGTATTCTGAACATCTTTCTTAGCCTCCTTCTTGGCTAGCTTATACATCTCAAAATTCGCTCCATCACAATTTTTCTTCAAATCTCTATAAGAATCTCGTTTGATCTTAATGGTAGCTTTTACCTCTTCATTCCACCATAATGTGTCCTTACATGGTGGAGCACCACACCGTGACTCACCAAGTACATTTTTAGCTACTCTTTTAATACAACTAGCAATTTTATTCCATGTTGTATTTGGATCATCTTGGGCTTTCCAATCTGCTCCATATATTACTCGATTTACAAAAACTCTTTAGTTACTTTCTTTTAGTCGCCACCACTTAATCTTAGGACCTAACTTATGCTTAATCTTTCTAAATATCCTTCTAATCTGTACATCTAAAATTAAGAGTCTATATTGGGTTACTACATTCTCACCCGGTACTACCTTGCAATTCATACAACAACCTCTATCTACTTTTATAGTTAAAAAGAAATCTATTTGGCTCGCACTTGATCTACTTCTAAAAGTGATCAAGTGAGACTCTCTCTTCTTAAATCAAGTATTCACTAAGATCAAATCATATGACAAAGCAAAATCTCGAATCGGGTTACCTGGTTCATTTCTTTTCCCAAAACCAAACCCTCCATGTACACTATCAAACCTGTAACGACTAGTTCTTATATGCCCATTGAGGTCACCGCCTGTAAAAAGCTTTTCTCTAATGGGTATGTCTTGCACAATCTCATCTAAATCCTCCCAAAATTGACGCTTACTTTACTCATCAAGTCCTACTTGAGGTCGATAGGCACTAATAACATTAAAATCTCCCTACCTAAAATAATTTAACTAGTAAAATCCTATCACCTTTTCTCCTAACCTCCACTACATTCTCAAGCAATTGTTTATCTATGATCACACCTACCCCATTACAATTTCTATTTTTACCAGTATACCAAAGTTTATAACCCCAAGGCTAATTTTAACTTTTTCACCTGCCCACTTAGTTTCTTGCACACACAAAATACTAACATTATCTCTAACCATAACATCAACTAACTCTGCTAATTTACCTATAAGAGAATCTATGTTCCATGATGCTAACATAATCCTATATTCATGTGCTAACTTCTTTACCCTCACCCGCTCATAAAAGTGTGGGAACCTTTACTCATTTGACAGCACATCTAGGCGCCGATGTGGCACGTCATTTCTGAACGACGACCTAGCAACCCTTATCCACTTTTTACTACACCCGGGCTCCGATGTAGCGCGTCACTCAATATGGAACGCCCCAACGAAATTTAGTTCTTGGTTCATATTCATAGTATGTAACAATATTTTACGTTGGCTATAACAGGCCTACCACAACCCTCCCCCTTTATCTTGACTTGGGACAGGCAGTGAACGATGCACGGAGTTAAAGGCATGCACAGAAAAAAAATAAAATTACATAGCATTGTTTTATAAGAATAAATATGAAAACATGACTAAAAATATACACATTTGATGAATAATCACACCCCCACACTTATTTTTTTGCTCTTCCTTGAGTAAAACAAAGAAAAAAAATTACACTAAGCTAACTCACTTTCGTAGGAATCACGGTTGCACTTAGCACGTGTAACAAGTGAAAACACCTAGAGGGGGGGAATAGGTGTATATGCTAATCTAACAATCTTTTTAAAACAAGTATGAATGAATGATGCAACGATCACTCAAAACAAGACTAAGAGCCGAATACCCGGTGAAGGGCTCTGAACTCCTTCCTCGTGATTCCTCTAGATATGAGTTTGAGGTGCGTATTGCAATCTTATTGTATGAGTAATGATCGACAATGTAACAAGAAATGAACTTGAAGCAATTATGAAATGCACACAAGATATATCACAAGGTATGAAAGAATAGCAATAACACAAGCAAAAAAGTAAGAGCAATAGAGAGCAAAGAAAAAATCAATCGCAAACACAAAGTATTTGTTTCGAGGTTCGAGCCACCGCTCTACTCCCCGCCTTCACCGCCGTGAAGGGTTTCCACTATCCACCGAGGACTTTACAAGGTCTACCGAAGACCGGAGTACCGAACTCCACCACTTACAAACCTCTACCGAAGAGGTATCTCAACAAGAACAAGAAGAAGGAACAAGTAGCCAAGTGATCACCAAAAGAATCACAAACTTCTTACAAACTTTCTCTTTACAACTTCCTTATATAATGAGGATGGGAATTTTGGCTCTAAAAGTGTAGTGAGAAAAACAAACTCAGTTGTAAATGAAACTTGCTTGAGAACACAACTGAAAAACAAAAGCCAAGAATGCAAGAGAGAATTGAGAGCTTTGAAACTTTTTCTTTCTTTTGAAAACTTGTAAACTAGGGATTTTTCTTGGTATATTTGCAAGAGACCTATCTCCTCTATTTATAAGAAGAGGAAGGGATTAAAACTCATTTTAATTAAGCTCACATGATCCAAAATAAGTCCCAAAAAGATCAAGAAATCTGCCACCCAAAAGTTCTAAAAATAGTTTTTTCAGAAAATCACCAAAGAGGAAAGAGCCGTTGGGGCTCTGGTAGGCTTGGCGGTCGACCGGCCCGGTCGGCCGTCCGCCCTGCTGGCATATAACCGTTGGGCTCGGGTCGACCAGTCGGTCGACCGGCCTCAAAAAGGAAACACAGTTTTGTGAAGGCGGTCGACCGATCGGCCGACCGACAAAAAACAAAGAGCAGATGTTTTCTGGCGGTCGACCGGTCGGACGACCGTCAGACGTGCACGAGCGTGCACGTCCTGGATACAGGATCCGGTCGGCCGGTCCGGTCGGCCGTTCCAGCCTGAAACAGAAAAACTGGGAAGACATTTTTGGACTTAGAAAATTTTGTGAAATAATTTTAAATGGATATATGACTAAGTATCATACTGGAAGAATAAACATACATGATTTAAACATGATATAAATTTTGTAAGATTTAGAGTCATGTATATTTATCAAAGCATGAAACTTAAAACAAATACTAAGAACACAAACTTGTATTTGAAAATGTGTGTGTGTATCCTAGAGCCAATATTCTACAACCTCAAACTTTAACAAACTATATCTTACATTGGTTCTAAAGGACTACAAGATTTTCAAGTGGGCTTCTCCATATGATCTTGCAAGCTTGATACTTGAGCCCTAAATGGGGTGACTTGAGTCAAAACACCTTCCTTTAGGGAAGAATGCTCCTAGAATCATTAGAACCCTGAAACACACTAAAACAACAAACATGATTAGTACAAATAACTATATATGTTTGTGATCATCAAAACACACTAAAACGGGTGATTATAACCTTGGGCCAACAATCTCCCCTTTTTGATGATGACAAAACATATAGTTATTTTAAACATGGGAAAGGAGCATGGAAGCTCCCCCTCAAATTATGCTATGTATAAAAGAATGACTATGTATAAAAAGGAATGGCTATATACATAAAGCATAAAACACAATGCACAAAACAAAATCCAAAGTGCATAAAAACTTAAAAACTCTAAAGTTAAAATAAACTAAACTAATAAACTAAACTAAACCTTTTCTCCCCCCTTTTGTCATACATCAAAAAGGGTAAACAAAATAAGAAAATTTTCTTTCAAGAATCTATAATACAAACATTCAACTCACCACAAATAAATGAAAATCTAGCATAGTCTAGAGGTTTTGTAAAAATATCGGCAAGTTGAAAATCGGTAGAAACATAATCAATATCAATATCACCTTTCTCATAATGATCTCTAAGAAAGTGATACCTAATGTCAATGTGCTTAGTTTTACTATGTTGATTTGCATTCTTTGTCATATGAATAGTACTAGTATTATCACAAAATATTTTAATATGATCAAAATGCAAATCATAGTTAAGGAGAGTATGTTTCATCCAAAGAACTTGTACACAACAAGCTCCGGCTGCAACATACTCTGCCTCGGCGGTTGAAAGGGCTACCGAATTTTGCTTTTTGGAAGACCAAGAAACAAGACAATTACCAAAAAATTGACATGTTCCACTTGTACTCTTCCTATCTACCCTACAACCCGCATAGTCGGCATCCGAAAAACTCTTCATTTCAAATAGTTCGGTTTTTGGATACCACAAACCCATTTCAATTGTGCCCTTAAGGTATCTAATAATGCGTTTTACCGCTACTAAATGAGACTCCTTAGGACATGATTGAAAATGAGCACAAAGACATACACAAAACATAATATCCGGCCTACTAGCCGTACAATACAATAAACTACCAATCATGCTATGATAAAGCTTAATGTCTACACTTTTACCTTGTTCATCCTTATCAAGCTTGGTGGTTGTTGTCATGGGAGTTTTACTAGTTCTAGCTCCTTCAAGTCCAAATCTCTTGATAAGTTCCTTTGTGTACTTGGCTTGATTGATGAAGATCCCATCCTTTCTTTGCTTGATTTGGAGACCAAGGAAGTAGTTGAGCTCACCCATCATAGACATTTCGAATTCTTCCTTCATGCATGATTCAAAAGCTTGGCAAAGGGTTTCATTAGTAGAACCAAAAATGATATCATCCACATAAATTTGCACAATAAGAATATCATTTTCTACATGTTTTGTAAACAAAGTTGTATCAATTTTTCCTTTCTTAAAACCATTTGAGATTAAAATGAAGAAAGCCTTTCATACCAAGCCCTAGGGCTTGTTTTAAGCCATAAAGAGCTTTGTCAAGTTTGAAAACAAAATCCGGATGTGTAGGATCAACAAACCCGGGGGTTGTTCAACATACACCTCCTCTTCAATAAATCCATTTAAGAAAGCACTTTTAACATCCATTTGAAAAAGCTTAAAATCTTTATATGAAGCAAATGCAAGTGTCATCCGTATGGCTTCAAGCCGTGCTACGGGTGCAAAGGTTTCATCAAAATCGATAGCTTCGATTTGAGTGTAACCTTGGGCAACTAACCTAGCTTTATTCCTAACAACGTTACCCGACTCATCCAACTTGTTGTTAAAAATCCACTTAGTACCAATTGTTGGTCTATCGTGGGGCCTAGGAACAAGGTGCCAAACTTAGTTGCGCTCAAATTGATTGAGTTCCTCTTGCATGGCTAGCAACCAATATGAGTCGGCCTCTGCTTCGAGGACGCTTTTGGGTTCAACATGAGAAATAAAAGCATAGTGTCCACAAAAGTCATGAAGTTGAGAACGAGTAGTTACTCCTTGAGATATTTCAACAAGGTCCTTGGGATGATGTGGATTGTATCTCCAATCCTTTGGAAGTTGATGAGTAGGCTCCACTTCAATTCTTTGAATTTCATTTCCTTGAGCCTCTTGATCCATAGTTGCACTTCATCATCCTTTGGCATGCCTTCAAGAGTAGGTGAGTCCTTCAAAGTGACTTTCTCCATGTCTTCATGCAAAGAATCTATTTCTACAACATTCTTAACAAACACATTAGATTCCTCAAATTTTACATGTATAGACTCTTCAATAGTTAAGGATGACTTATTGAAAACTCTATAAGTTTTACTAGTATTTGAGTAACCTACAAAGATTGCTTCATAAGACCTAGCATCAAATTTTCCCAAATTGTCTTTTGTATTTAAAACAAAACATTTGCATCCAAAAACTTTAAAGTATGAAACATTTGGCTTTCTAGAAAAATAAATCTCAAAAGATGTTTTTGAAGTATTTTTGCATAAGAAAACATGATTTGATATACAGCATGATGTATTAACGGCCTCGGCCTACAAATAATGTGGGAGACCGTATTAACTAATCATTGTCCTAGCCATCTCTTGTAATGTCCGATTTTTCCGTTCAACTACTCCATTTTGTTGTGGAGTTCTAGGACAAGATAGTTCATGATTAATTCCATGTTCTTCACAAAAAGTGATAAAGGGTAGGTTAATGAATTCACCTCCTCTATCACTTCTTATTCTTAAAATTGAAGAATCTTTTTCCTTTTCAACTCTTTTCTTAAAGGCTTGAAAAATGTGAAAAGGCTTGATTTTTGTGCTCTAAAAAGAAAACCCATGTAAAACGCGAAAAATCATCAACCAAAACAAATGCAAAACGATTCCCACTTAGACTTTTGGTTTAAGTAGGACCAAACAAATTCATATGGATCAACTCCAAGGGACGTGATGTCATGATATCCTTAATTGACTTGAAGGAGGACTTGGTTTGTTTCCCAAGTTGGCACGCGTCACAAACGCGGTCCTTTTCAAAGTTCAAGCAAGGAATACCCTTCACCATATCCTTGTTGTTTAACCTAGATAGATGGTCAAAAGAAATGTGGCCTAATCTTCTATGCCATAACCAAGAGTCATCATCGAGGGCTTTCAAACAAGTAATATTGCAAGACATATTAGACAAGTCAATCATGTACATATTGCTTTCACGAAAACTGGAAAATATACATGTGTTAGATTGTCTATCAAAAACTCTACAAGCTATGTTATCAAAAACAACATCAAAACCTTTATCACAAAGTTGACTAATACTCAAGAGATTATACTTGAGTCCATCAACTAAAACAACATTTTCTATTAAAGGGGATGTACCAAGTTTAATATTACCAATACCGATGATTTTACCCTTGGCATCATCTCCGAAGGTGACGGTGCCACCTTCATGGTATCTTGATAGGGTTGCAAAGTTGTTGATATCCCAAGTCATGTGCCTTGAGCAACCACTATCAAGATACCACAATCCTTTACGTCGTTGCGTCTTGGAAAGTACCTACATCATTTAGCCAATTCATTGACTTTGGTACCCAAATTTTCTTGGGTCCTTGAAAGTTAGTGTTTCGAACCCAAACATTATGATGAGATGCATTAAGTCTATCATAGCAAAACTTAACTAAGTGACCTTTACGACCACAATATGAACATGAAAACACTTTACCATACATGAATGCATGATGTGTGTGTGAAGTGTGAGCATGTTTGGGGGGTTGGTATGATGTAAAGGTTGTGAAGTATGAACATGAGCATGAGCATGAGCATGAGCATGAGCATGAGATTGTTTCTTAGAGGCTTGTTTCTTAGGAAACATAGCCTCAAGTCTATTCTTATCAAATTCACACTTTTTCAAAACTACTCCTAATGAGTCAATTTTATCTTTAAGCATGGAAATCTCATTTTCATTAACTTGTGGAAACTTGCCTTTACAAGAAATCTTATATTTATCAAAACTTTTTGTGTAGAAACTAGTGTGGAAAGTAATTCATCTTTTCTTTAGTAAGAGTAAAAACATGATGATTAAGAGACTCATTTTCCTTTTTCATATTTAAATACTTTTTCTTAAGAACATCATAGTTATGTGAGAGTTCTACAAATGCTTCTCCTAATTCATCCATGGAAAGCTCATCATCAAAAGAGGTGGAAGGGGTTACCTTGCTTGTGCTTTCATTAGCCATGAAGCACATGTTGGCGGTGTCAACTTCTTCCTCGGATTCACTCTCGGAATCCCATGTAGCCTTCAATGCTTTCTTCTTGTAAGGCTTCTTGGAGGTGGAAGGCTTGACTTTATCCGGGCATTCCGCAACAATATGACCCGATTTTTGCAATTGAAGCAAATAATTTTCCTCTCTTCTTTGCCTCCTTGCCATCTCCTTCTACCTTGGAACTTTGCCTTGTTATATATCCTCCGAATGTTCTTAACAAGAAGTGAGAGCTCTTCGTCATCTTCTTCTTCATCGTCTTCGTTGGAGTATGAGGATTGACTCTTGAAGGCAATAGCTTTTTTCTTGGAGGGGGCCATTTCTTCTCTTGCTTTTCTTTCCATCTCATGGGTCTTGAGGTTCCCAATGAGACCTATAAGCTCCATCTCCTCCTTGTTGTTGAGTTCCTTCAAGGTAGTTGCTTTGACTTCCCATGAAGGAGGAAGAGCCCGGATGTTCTTCCTTACTCTTTGGTCGTTGTCAATACCATCACCTAGAGAAGAAAGTCCATTAGTAATCTTGGTAAATCTAGTAACCATATCATCTATGGTTTCATTTTCATTCATAGAAAAATTCTCATATTGGGACCGAAGAAGGTCTATCTTAGCCCTCTTCACTTGTGAGGTCCCCTCATGTGTAACAAGCAAATGTGACCAAATTTCAAATGCGGATTTACAATGTATTACTCTAGCAATATCATCATCATTAAGTGCTTGAAGTAATGCATAGTGTGCTCTAGAGTTAGCATCAAATTCTTTGGTCTCAATTTCGGACCAAGTGGACTCATCACCGGTGGGTGCACTAAACGGTTTGGTCACCGCCTTTGCAACCCGGCTTCCTAAGGATTGCAAGAAAACGGTCATCTTAACCTTCCATATGGGAAAGTTAAGGCCATCAAACTTTGGGGGGTCTTAATTCCATCGGCCATTTTTACTAAGTGAAAGAGTATGAAATGATTGTGGTGATTAGCAAATAAAGGATCTCTCTAAGGTTGTTAAGCCAAAAGCCTAGAGACCTATGCTCTGATACCAATTGAAAACACCTAGAGGGGGGTGAATAGGTGTATATGCTAATCTAACAATTTTTTTAAAACAAGTATGAATGAATGATGCAACAATCACTCAAAACAAGACTAAGAGCCGAATACCTGGTGAAGGGCTCTGAACTCCTTCCTCGTGATTCCTCTAGATATGAGTTTGAGGTGCGTATTGCAATCTTGTTGTATGAGTAATGATCGACAATGTAACAAGAAATGAACTTGAAGCAATTATGAAATGCACACAAGATATATCACAAGGTATGAAAGAATATCAATAACACAAGCAAGAAAGTAAGAGCAATAGAGAGCAAAGAGAAAATCAATCGCAAACACAAAGTATTTGTTTCGAGGTTCGAGCCACCGCTATACTCCCCGCCTTCACCGCCGTGAAGGGTTTCCACTATTCACCAAGGACTTTACAAGGTCTACCGAAGACCGGAGTACCGAACTCCACCACTTACAAACCTCTACCGAAGAGGTATCTTAACACGAACAAGAAGAAGGAACAAGTAGCCAAGTGATCACCAAAAGGATCACAAACTTCTTACAAACTTTCTCTTTACAACTTCCTTATAGAATGAGGATGGGAATTTTGGCTCTAGAAGTGTAGTGAGAAAAACAAACTCAGTTGTAAATGAAACTTGCTTGAGAACATAACTGAAAAACAAAAGCCAAGAATGCAAGAGAGAATTGAGAGCTTTGAAACTTTTTCTTTCTTTTGAAAACTTGTAAACTAGGGATTTTTCTTGGTATATTTGCAAGAGACCTATCTCCTCTATTTATAGGAGAGGAAGGGATTAAAACTCATTTTAATTAAGCTCATATGATCCAAAATAAGTCCCCAAAGATCAAGAAAATCTGCCACCAAAAAGTTCTAAAAACAGTTTTTCAGAAAATCACCAAAGAGGAAAGAGCCGTTGGGGCTCTGGCAGGCTTGGCAGTTGACCGGACCGGTCGGCCTCCCGTCCTGCTGGCATATAGCCGTTGGGCTCGGGTCGACCGGTCGGTCGACCGGCCTCAAAAAGGAAACACAGTTTTGTGAAGGCGGTCGACCGATCGGCCGACCGACAAAAAATAGAGAGCAAATGTTTTCTGGCGGTCGACCGGTCGGACGACCGTCAGACGTGCACGAGCGTGCACGTCCTGGACACAAGATCCGATCAGCCGGTCCGGTCGGCCGTTCCAGCCTGAAACAGAAAAACTGGGAAGACATTTTTGGACTTAGAAAAATTTGTGAAATAATTTTAAATGGATATATGACTAAGTATCATACTGGAAGAATAAACATACATGATTTAAACATGATATAAATTTTGTAAGATTTAGAGTCATGTATATTTATCAAAGCATGAAACTTAAAAACAAATACTAAGAACACAAACTTGTATTTTGAAAATGTGTGTGTGTATCCTAGAGCCAATATTCTACAACCTCAAACTTTAACAAACTATATCTTACATTAGTTCTAAAGGACTACAAGATCTTCAAGTGGGCTTCTCCATATGATCTTGCAAGCTTGATACTTGAGCCCGAAATGAGGTGACTTGAGTCAAAACACCTTCCTTTAGAGAAGAATGCTCCTAGAATCATTAGAACCCTGAAACACACTAAAACAACAAACATGATTAGTACAAATAACTATATATGTTTGTGATCATCAAAATACACTAAAACGGGTGATTGTAACCTTGGGCCAACAACAAGCCATTAAATCTCTAGGTTACCCCTAAAGGATGAGTTTTGTCTCGTGAGGGTTTTAAGTGGATTACACTCACAAAATCCATAAAGAAAAAGAAATAAAGTGTTGGCATTTTTGAAAATGCATTTTAAGGGAAAACAAATATTTGAAGTATTAATATAAAATTTAAGTAATATATAAGTCATATGATTATCAAAACTTAGTCATTCCTTAACTTTGTTTCTATTCAAAGATTTGTTATCAATCAAGATAAGGATTAAAATTGTATTTCTCATTTAGTCTATTATTTTACCCTAAATCATATGCACCTTGTGACCATGAAAATTTGACTCGGGATTCTTCGACTCTATCTCTTATGTCTTATTATTTTCTTTATTTATTTTTTAAATTATTTTTTACATTTATTGCGGCAATATCCCTTATCTCTATTAGGCTTTCTAATTCGCCCATGTAATGAACCTTAGTCGGTGACTCTCAAATCGGACGGCTTTAGGACACCAGGTGAGAAAACACCCCAAGGACTTAGGACTCGAGCAAATAAGACCACAAAACTAAGGGTTTTATTTATATGAACCACTTTTAGGCGTGAATAATTATGCTTTATGAGGCACAAATACCCAGCTTTATCATAGAATTATATATATATATATATATTATATATATATATATATATATATATATATATATATATATATATATATATATATTATATATATATGTATATGTATATATGTATATGTATATATGTATATATGTATATATATATTTTTATAGGACATAAGAATCTTTGTTCTAGAACCCTAAGTGTGTAAGTGTATAAAGTGGGCACATCCCATCAAGGTAAAAATCAAGATTAAATTACTTTTTCAATCTTTCTTCCTAACCTCAAAGTCAAAGAAATAATTTCATTTTGACCAAGTATAAGAAATTCTAATTATGATTCTCCTATTCTTTAAAATTAACTTAATTTCTTACAAAAATGAGTCAAAGTATTACTTTCATTTTCAAAAAGTTTTTAAAGCAAGGATTTATTTTTTTAGTAAAGTTAGTATATTAGTAAATTCTCTCCCACACCTAACTCATGCATTGTCCTCATTGTATGAATGAAATGTAAGAATACATGAAAAAAGAGAAAGGGAACGAAAATTTTCATGTTAAGGTGGTGGCTCTGGTGGTGTCTCATTGGGCCAAGCGTTTCTACCCAATCTAGATACTGTGAATTTTCATGTAACTCACCTTTTATGACCTCTTTCTTATTAGCATTTTTATACTCCCCAATATGAATAGGATCATGCATAATCCTAGCATAAAATTTTTTCCGTTTATATGACCAATCTTAGGGTATCATCACGGATATTGATCTAAATTTTGGTCCAACAATGGAATATGATTTTGTAGTATTGTTCTAAAAATCGGATTAATCGGTCGATTAATCTTATTCAGTGGCAGCCCGCTTAATATTACATTAATCGCTCTGATTATGCGCTTGAGCGATTAATCGGGTCCAAAACGATTAATCTCCGATTAATCCCCGATTAATGCGCGATTAATCCGATTAAACCCCATCAATCCGATTAATCCCTGATTAATCATTTAGGTATTTCATATGTTTTTTATTTAAAAAACTTATCACTTTGTGTGTGTTAGATCGCTAAGTAGTTTATGTTGTAATATTGATTATTGGATAATGATCTTTTATTAAATAGTAGACGAACTGTTATTTATTAAATAGTAGATGAATTATGATATTTTATTATTGTATATTTTGCATAAAGTGATACTTATATTTTATTATTTTTGATTATTTTCAAATTAACTTATTTAGCAATTCTTCTCTATCATTCTTTAAAGCTCATTATTTTGATTGATAAATTGACTATTTTTTGCAAGTAAGTTCTTTGATTTATATTTATGTTACAAAATTTGAAATATTGGATTACTAAAGTAAAGAGATAAGTTCTTTTACTTCATTTTTTTTACTATTTTTCATATTTTTTTGTTCATCATATCATGGTTTATAACTTCACATCTAGATATTGTCTTGTATAATATTTAGGTATTTTTCAATAATTAACTATATATATATTCATATGTAGTTGTGTATAAATATAATTAAATATACTTAAAATTTTAAAAACGATTAATCCCCGATTAATCTCCGATTAATCCGATTAATCATTATTCAGTGTTGGACCGCACGATTAATGAAACCGATTTTTAGAACACTGTTTTGTAGAATGGATAATTTGGGCTCAACAATGAAAGGAATAGGAACCGATACTGACTCGGAAATAAAACTCAATCAAGTTTAGGTTTGAGAGTCAGAGTTGGTTCAAGAGTTTAGATCAAATCAAAGAATTGAATTTCACATTCATTTCCCAAAAATGGAATGTGACTATCCATAATAGGTGGTTCATGTTCAATCTCTATAGGGAAAGTAATCAGTGTTGGGTTCAAAATTGGTCCAAAGCATACCAGAGTCAGTATAGATTCAAAAGTGAAACTGAATCACAAGATTGGAAATCGGTGTCAAATCCATCTTTAAATTCAATCTCATTGAAATGATAACTTGCTAATTTGTCAATGGGTTGGTATTGGTCAAGTTCAAATTTTTATGGTGAAATTGAATCTAGGTTAAAATCTCTAAAATACCATGATTCTTTGTCAATATGGCTAGGAGAATCAGGAATTATCGAAAATGTGTTAGGCAGAGGTTCCTCATTTCTATCATTAATTGTATTGACCAAATGACTCACTTTTACTTCTAACCTATTGAGAGATTGGGTAACATTATTTCTGAACTAAATCAGAACTTCCGTACTCTTTTTTAAGTCAATATATTCTTCTTGCTGTGGTTGGACTTGAAAATTAGAGTAAGGATCTTGATTTGGAAATTATTTGGGAGCATTGAGTTCAATTGAATTTATATTTGTCGTGTGGACTCAAGGAGGACTTCAAAAGTCTTTTCTAAAGAAGATTTTTCTTCTATAGGTTGGTCTTGGTATGGAGTATATGAAGTTGTTTGTTGATAAGGTTATTGATAGTAAGACTTAGGGGAGTTGTATCCTCACTGACTCAGTGAAAAGTGGTGATGATTATTCCATTTTTGTTCATAATACTTGGATTGGGACATATATTGATTTGGACAAAACCAATCTGGCATACTTGATTGGTTAAAGTTATGTAATGTTGGGTTGGTAATATTCGAATTGAAAGAGGTTGGGTTGAAGTATGGATCACTATATGCTTTGAAAAAATTATAATTGTAATCCATATCACAAAGATATCAAAAATAAAAACAAACAAAAGAAAGAAAGAAAAATCTAGCATAAGTTAGGGTAAACCTTTAGACGTAGACAACTCCTAACTGTTGATTATCCACAGGAGGTATATTGCAGAACCTGATCACAAGTTAATCGGCCAGGTAGAGGCAAGATTGGTGGGAGGTATCCGCGCTTAAAGCGATAGGCCTAATTATGCCAAACCACCAGCGTTCGGGGTTTCACCCCTCAGCCCCAACTTTTGACACTGATTTGACAAGAGTCAACTTCTAACAACTTTTCCCTTAGGTCAATCACTATTTGAGTTCGAGATGTCTCTAGGGCCAACTTCTACTCAATTTTAAGTTAGGCTGGGTTAGTAAGTGAGGAGGTAGTTTTTGGGTTAAGGAAGGGTAATGACTTCCCTATCTTATCTTGTTTAAGGATATGCCCTATATTTTTAGTGCAGTGTACAAGTATAAAGCAATAGGTAACACTCAAGTAATATGAATCACTCAAAATATGTTTCCTAAACTATATACAATGCACACATACTTTTGCTCCAGCACTCTTCAATAGTAATATAAAAATAGATAGATGCCCTTAGATGCAAGAGTCGGAACGTTTTTTAGCATTTATAAAGTAACAAGTTATTATTGATTAGAAATATATACAGAGTGAGTTAAACAGATAAACTAATAACTACATAGAGCTAATCTCTGAAGATCAAGCAACCTGTAAGAAACAACAGTTAGTAGTTATCCACAATTGTGGGCTCTGATGCTCTACCTTATTGGACAGAGGCATAGGGTAGCAATATGTCCGCTGCAACTCCTAGTTTTCTGAAATTAGGCACTGTACACAAAAAAAAAAAGAATAAAAAGGAATTAAATTGTTAAAGTAAATCAAAAAGGAAATAAAACTCATCGTCCCTCCCCGGCAACAGCGCCAAAATTTGTTGATCGATTCCTGACCTTACAGAAAAATACAGAATTTTTAGAACGGTGCTAGATCCTCAATTCTACTGTGTAGTCTAGAGCTAACGGGCCGTGATCCACAAGGAGAGACAGCGATAAAAACATTGTGTAAGTTTCTTTCTTTTAATTACCAAAGCTAGTTAATATTTATTTTTTCAGTTTTATAAAAAGAAAATAAAAATATTAAGTTAAGTTAAAAAGGAGATGGTAGAAGAAAAGATGGTGGTGTTGTTGTTTTATTTACAAAAGAAAAGGAAACAAATAAAGAAGAGTGTTGATGCAAAAATAAAAAATAAAATGAAATAAAAGAAAAGTACTACCTCTACTGTTGCACCATAATGAAAATTTGCCTTAGCGTCAAATAAAGCGAAGTAGTAGAAAGAAATAAATTAAATGTGGTGCTTGGATAGATTGAGTGCGATGAAGAATAGTGGGAATCCTCCATTAATTATCACTTTCAATATAAGTTTCCTGAGAAAGGATTACAATAATGCCACTCTACAATAACTCTTCCTTTCTTTTAATCATGTAACTCTCATTAATCCAAGCTAATAAGAAGTCATGATTAAAAAAAGCATAAAAAACAAATAAAAATAAATAGAGCAACTGAAGCAAGTAAAATAAAAAAGAAAAAACTGAAGAAAAGAATAGAGGAACCTTTATTGAAGCTGTCACCGTCAATTACAAAAAACTTTTTCTTTTCCATAAAATAACTCTCAAACTAAATCCTAGAAATTACACTTGAAATTTGAAAGAAAAAACTAAAGAAAACTATTAGCTTTGATCTCTCCTTGGAGATGACCTTTCTCCTATGCTCCGCCTCTCTATTTATAGTAGAAGTAATGGATAGACTTCTGATAGAATTTATGCACCCATCAAGAGATATATCTTTAGAATTTACATTTAAACTTTGGATATTAAGATAATATCCTATCCCTTAACTTGGGGAGCAAGCTATTTCTGAATTTGAATCCTCCCCTTATCTTCAAACTTGATTTGATTTATCTAGAATTTTATATGGAACTTCAAATCTGAATTGGTCGCAGCTAGTTGGCGTGTTGATTGTCGGATATGACTGATCAAATGATAGAATTAAAAAAATGATCAATATAAGAATTGTATTCCTTTAAGTCTTCTTTATGAATCATTTTAAATCATCAGATTTGAGATTCCGTAGCAAAAGTTATACTCAAAATGCTAAAAAGTATCCAGTCTGAAACCAAGTTTGAATTCTTCCTTTTTATTTTTGACTTGGAGCTTAAGGAGCTTGAATTTAAGTTGATTTTTTCATTTATCTCCAATTAGTATTGGGATTATCTCTAAAAATCTTTGGCTTGTTGGGTCTTTGGGCTTTTTTTAATCTTTTGGGTCACTTTTCTTTTCTTCTTTAATTGTAGACGCCTGCACATTACTTAGCAAAAAAATACAATTACATAGCATTATTTTATAAAAATAAATATGAAAATATGACTAAAAATATACACATTTGATAAATAATCAAAGGCATTTGTAATATCTCTAATTAGTAGTACTGTATTTTTATTTCCTACAACATATATTTTACTTTACTGATTATTTTATTATTATAAATTAATTAATTATTTTTCTTCTTATGATTATTATTAAATTAAATATACAAATTATTTTGAGAAATTAAAAATTTATTTGGCTTTATATTTACTATTATTATTTATTAACATTTTTAATTATTAATTACTCTTATTTCTATTACTATTACTATTATTCTTGTTAATTACTATTATTATTGTTATTATTGCTATTAATTATTATTATCAGTGTTATTACTATTAATATTGTAATGTTGTTATTATGGTTATTATTAATTAATATTAGTGTTAGTATTATTTTATTTATTTATTTTAATATTAGTATTAGTAGTAGTTTTGTTACTAATGTTATTTTATTGTGATTATGATTATTAATATTATTGTTAATTATTATTAATTGTTATTATTAGTAATAGTTGTTTCATTATGATTATAATTATTATTTTTATAATTACTATTGTTATAGTTATTTTAGTTATTATTATTAGTATTGTTAATTATTGTTATTAGTGTTTATTATTATTATTTATTATTATTATGTAAAGTTATTGATATTGTTATTATTAATATTATGGTTAACTATTGTTGTTGTTAATTTTAGTATTATTATCATTTTATATTGATATTCATTGTATTCTTTTATTCTTTTACCCAAACCCGAAACCAAAACTCTGTATCTAATCCCCTATATAATCCTCTATCTATACCCATTACTTATACCATGCCCATGGTCCAATCCATGCCCATTAGTATAACCCAATACCCATTACCTAAAACCCATTACCATATATCCAACCCATTATCTATAACCCAACACCCATATACCCATAACCCTATATATATACATACATATATATATATATATGTGTGTGTGTGTGTGTGTGTGTGTGTGTGTGTGTGTGTGTTCTCTAAACACAAACCCTAATATCTTCTTGTCCTTTCCCCTCTTGGCCGCCACATTCCCTTTATCATCTTCATCGTGAGCACCCCACCTCCGATAAACCCAGATGTCTCTGCGGCAATCTCAACCGAGCCTTCATCATCCCTCCACGGCAACACCCTTGGCCAGCCATCCACCGTGCCCTACCTCTCCGGCGAGCACAAGCACACAACGTCCTCATGGTTGTTCCTCCCCTCACCCTGCCGCCGAGTCCTCCCTCTCCCCATCATGTGCCACCAGCCTATGCACAGTCGTGGATACCCCAGGTCACACACCACCCTCCCGCCACACCTGGAGACCTTCTTGAAGCCGGAGCCCTGCCGTGGTCGTGGCCCTCCCTCTCCAGCCGTAGGTCGCGAGCAACAACACCCCCGGCAGCCCCCATGCGTGCCTCCCACCTTCACGCACTCCCCCTTGCCGCATCTACTCCTCTCCTCATTCTCCTTCCTATGGTGACGCCAGAACCGAGCACCACCTCCGTCGGAGCCGCATCCCCTCGCGTCCTCCGCTATGCCACCTCGGAGCCATCCATGCCCACGGTCGAGCTTCCCCCAGTGTGTGAGTGTTCTTGTATCTCACTCTTCCTCTTTGTTGTGTGCATGCGTGTGTTAAATTTAATTGTGTGTGTATGTGTATATTGTATATATATTTGTACGTGTGTTATATTTGTGTTAATATGTGTGTGTGAGAGTATTTATATGTGTACGTGTGATGGTATATTGTGTATATGTTTATGTTGTATTTATATGCATGTATGTATGCATGTATATTTGTGTATGCTAGTGTGTGTATTATGTGTGCATGAGTATATTATGTGCAAGTGTGTGTATTTATATTTACGTGTATATATTGTGTATGTATATGGGTATGTATACAAGTGTGTACTTGTATTTATGTGTGGATGCACGTGTGTTTGTGTGCGTTTCAATTGTTCAAGAGACCAGAGTCGTGTTTACAGAAGACCTGGACCTGGTCCGGATTCGTGTTCGTTGTGGAATCGATACACTGGCAAACACCGACCCATGAGATGATCCGGAGATCCGTACCGGTTCATGCAGTGAAGATCAGACAGTAATTCAGATCTAAAACTGCGTCATTTCATGTGAGTGTCTATTTTTATGTTAATTCCTTATTTACTGTTGTGAATAGGTATTTATATGTTACTCGTATCATTTCATGTGAACTATTGAATTATTTTATCAGTATGATTACTTGTATCACTCCATGAGACATCAGTGATCGTTTACCTTATTTATGTAGTTGATATGAGCATTTATCGGCGTCATTTCATGTGTTAGTAGTTTATCGTTATTAGCTTAGGCCTGGTATTGATACATCTTAGACAATGATTTGATTTGATTTATTGATTGGCTGGCCTTATTCGTGTTTGAAGACAGATAGCATATTTTTATGTATAATATTTATTGATAAATGTTGGTGATTATTCTGACCGGAACTCTTTTGGATGCTGTGGACAGGTGATATGACGTTGCTATACTGATAAATCGACTTTCAAATTTTTGGATTGATATAAACTTATTTAGAGTTGGGGTTGACTTGAGCTTTATATTCTTTTATTGGAGTCGTGATTGATATGTAGATGAGATGTATGATGGTTAAATGATGATCAGATGTGTGAATATGATACAAGTCACCTAAAGGGGGTGAATAGGTGACAAGCTAATCTAATGCAAACTAATGCAAAATTAAAAACTATTTATACAAATAAAAACTATTAAGCTAACACACAAGGTATAATACAAGAGTGTAGCCGAATTTCCGGTGAAGTGCTCTGGACTATCTCCTCAAGATTCCTCTAGATTAAGAGTTGAGGTGCCATTATGGCTCTCCTGGTTGAATACAAGTGTGAGCAAACAATCCCAAGTAAATATATATTTAAAGCACGAGGAAATATCAAGCATATAAGAGATATGAATAATATAAGCATGCAAGATAAAAAAACACAAATGTGTGAGAGAGAGATGAGCAATCGCAAATACAGGAGAATTGTTTCGAGGTTCGAGCACACTTACTCTACGCCTCGCCTTCAACACTATGAAAGATTTTCACTATAACGATCCCACAAGATCACTCGGTGCCGCAACACCTGCAACGAGCTCTCTCAAGAACTCTTAGAGCTGCAAGTCTCTCACTTATTCCCGCAAGAACAACACACGCAAGCACACTAGTTTGCCGAGGCTGCACCTCTACACCGAGCTCCCTCAAGAACTCGTCACAATACAAACCCGCAAGTTCGCCACCTCAAATACAAAGATGTAAACTTGGTGATCTCTACACTTTGATCACCAAAAACACTCTCACAATAAATGATTCCTAGATGATAAATATAGCAATGGAGGGCTCAAGTTTGTGTGAGAAAACAAGATAGATTTGTGGAGAAAAAACTCAAGAAATTCTTTTTAAAACACAAGAGAAAACTCTTAGTTTACTCTCTTTTGATATGGAATTGAAACTCTAAAAAACTTGCTTAGAAATTTTAGAAAAGAGCTCTAGAAAATAGCCTAAAAAGCTTATCCAAAAATTTGGCCAAAACATCCTTTTATAAAGGCATCAGAAAACTAGCCGTTATAGGTCAGATTGGCCTGTCGGTCGACCGAACAACGGCCATATTTCAGACTGTTGGAGTTGCCGATCAACCTCACCCAGGTCTTGACCTGTCGGTCAACCGAGGTAAGAACCAGAGAGCACTGCTCTCTTGGTCGGTCGACTGCTCGGTCGACCGTCCGATCGACCAGCCCTCAAGCCAGGCTCAATGTGCATGTTTTGTGCACATCAGTCGACCGCTCGATCGACTGACCTCTGGTTCAGTCGACCGGTCGGTCTACTGCTAGAAGCCCAGGTCAGGATTTTATAGGAATGAAAACTTGATCTTTTAACCCATAAAATTTTATTAAATTCCATAAAAATCAGCAAAAATAGGTTCATTACAATACTTTGAAGTATAAATATGTATGATCAAAAATCAACACATATTACAAACATATTGAACTATTTTAGCAATATAGAAATTTAACCTTAAACAAAAACCCGTATTTTCAAAATCAAACTTCAATTAGAAAAATGATTTTTCCAAAACTTTTTCAAATACAAAAATAAGATATTTTAAAATTTTTGAAGCATAATGTATATGAATATGATCTAATACATATATAAGATAAAATATCTATGTTTTTGACAATAAGCTCTAAATAAAGTTTGATAAATACAAAACTTAAAAGCATGAATTAGAAACATCAAATTAAGTTTTTCTAAATATTATGAAGCATCAATATGTATGGATGAAATCCAATACACATATAAACTATGTAAACTTGTTTTGATGAAATCTATTCATGAAACTAAAGATGTATACTTTGAAAATCAACTGTTAAACCGAAACCAAATTTTCTGAAACTCTTTCTTATGAAAACATTATACAAATTTTGTGTGTAAATAAGCTTGAGCAATTCACAAGTAATCCATCTTTTACATTTTATCTAAAAATATAAAATCTTAACACTTACAAACATGACTCAAGTCTTAAAAATCTTCTCTTGAAAATCTTCTTTTGAGAATCTTCTCTTCATCTTGACTTGGTCTAAAACTTGACCCATGAGCTAGACTCCTCTTGAGTACTTGACGCGATCTTGACGCGTGAGCTCTTGAATCAACACATGCTAACTTCAAATTTTCATTAATACTAAACACTGACTAAGATCTTGATCAAATATCTGAAACTAAATAAGCACAAGATCATTAGTGCTATAACTACATGAGTTAATCATCATCAAAACTAGAGTGATGAGCCTTTGGGCCAACATATGATACCCCTTGACCGTGATGTATATGTTGGACTATTAAGAGTTATTACTTCTGGATTTACGGATGAGAAGTTTGACTGAGTATAGATAATCTTGTTGATGTTGACTGCTATATATAGAGATGATCTAGATTACATGTGGATCGATGACATTATACTCTTTAATTATGATCTTAGTTTCCGTTGGATAAGTCTGATGTTAAGGATATCCCATTCTTTATTTGTGACCTCAGTATATGTTGATTTATTTAAGCTTGAGGATATTCAGTACTTCATGATTGATTTTTAATTATTATTGTTATTCAGTTATAGAGGTGGAGTTATTGAGATAGAGCTTTAGTAGATACCAATGCCAATGTTATATCTCCAGAATTTATGACAATTATTGATCGATCTCAGTTATTGGTGACACCGTTGTAGTTAGTGATTTCATAGATGTCAGTGATTATATACATTTTCAGAGTTTGACGACAGTTATCAGTCTATCAATTATTAGTGAGACTATTTGTTGGTGATCATATGATGTGTTCATAGTTTATAATAGTTGTCAGAGATCTATACCAGTTACCAGTTTTAGTTATACCATTATTTTAGTGACTGTATATCTCTAATATTCTATTTCAGATGTCAGTTTTCAGTTATCAAATATGAGTTATTCACTTGTCAGATATCAGTTAGTATTGATATCAACAGTTGTTGGAGATATCAGTTACTATTACATATTAATTCATATTATTTGCTTGTTAATAAAAGAAATCATAACCCGAGAACAAGAGGGTAATTGCCTGATAATACATATCGTGTATTTTGAAAGGACTTCTTATAGCATACCGAGTTGTGGGTTCCACCATGGGGAACCAAAGTAGTACTGGCTACCTAATTATTTAGTTGTCAAGGCTATGCCAGGATTACAACGCCACACTAGTTGTCTTTTGTGTGGGGCTGTGGTCTTCAGTTAGTAGACCCTTTGCGGCTTATCCTGATTCAGTGTCAGAGGTGTCAGACTATGGTATCAGACATGCACGACATCCTTCCAAAATACATGTACAACATTGACAGGCAGTTAAACAACGATAATCTTATTTGATATGTGAGAAAACGATTGTGATATGGGACACAGCTAAGTACTATATTAGTTAGGTTAGATCACACCTCTTTGAATTATTTGTTTTCATTTATCGTGTCATGATTTATATTTCATTTATAACTTTGTTCATGATATTGGTTATTCAGATATCTTTTATTACAGTTTTCATCTTGTTATTATTATACACACTGTTTATATGCACAAGCACTTTCCCTTTTTTTTACATACTCATTGGGTCGCTCTCTGACGACCCTTGATTTGCACGTCCAGATTAGTTGACCAGGTGTTGTTGAGCTCGTACGCTTTGCGAGGACCCGGAGTTTCTCTCTACCTAATTCCGGTATTCTTATCTCTCTTACATTTCTGTTATTTCATGATTCTTTATGTATCAGATCCAGTCCTTTATTCATATTGTTTCTTGATTCTTCCTATATCATCACCGGATGTCATTTCATCTCTGTGTTTATTTATTATCATGTGTGGACATCTATATGTGTTTTTGCAGTGATCATGATTTATCATAATAGATTTTTGCAGCTTGTTCGGGTTACTTAAAGCTTAGCGCGTATACGTGAGGTATCTTCCTTGCGTATATGCATTACCGACTCACGTTGCGTCTTCACTCTAGCATATTTTAGGAAGCGGCGCGTGACAACAGTAAAGTGGATTCTACGGTACATCAAAGGTACCATGGAAACTGGTTTGATATTAAAGAAATATTCTATAGGTAAGCAGAAAGTGTGTCGGATATGTTGATTCGAAATATGCTGGAGACCTCGATAGACACGGTCTACAATGGAATATGTGATTACATTATCCCAAGCACGAGTCAGCTGTTGCTATATTTTACAATCGACTATCGCATTGTTCACTATGAACGCCGAGTATATCGCTATGATAGTGGCTATGAAGGAGGCAATTTGACTTCAAGGGTTGCTTGAAGACTTGAAAACTGATCATAATCTATTGAAGATCAACTTTGATACCATGAGTGCTATCTATTTGGCAAAGAACCAGGTCTATCATGTAAGGACGGAGCGCATTGACGTCAAATTCTATTTTATCGATAGATTCTTGATGAAGGTGACATCGAGTTATAGAAGATTCACACGAAGGAGAATCCAACCAATATACTTACCAGGTTATTCTAGGAGTAAAAAATTGCACATTGCAAGGAGTTGCTCCGGATCCTTCCAATCGCTTGAGCTCGGTGGTGCTCATTTGGATGAACTTCGGATGGCTTGATTCCCTGGGCAGGGTACATAGGCAGCCACATTGGTGCAGTTTCGTTGGAGTCAACATGATACTATGGTATGTTCGGCTCAGATTTGAGAAATCTTCACCGAGATGGAGAATTGTAGGTAGAGAGTATAAAATCTTGATGGTAGAGTTTTTTCACTCATTAGAGATGAGAGTGCAGAGATCGGAGTTCAAATGCGAAGAAGAAGTTCTGTTTCCTGTTAAAAATAGCGGACTAGTCGACTGGGTGGTCGATCAGACATGCACGAAACGTGCACATGAAGTTGCGACCGTTTAACCGCACGGAAGAAGGCAGCGAAAGCAGAAGCATCGGTCGACCGGGCAGAATGATTGAGACTGTCAGGAGTTACTGGAAAATTGGTTAGGCGACCCGGTCGAACGCTAAAGGATCCGGTCGACCGACCAGTTGACCAGAAAACACGACTGACAGTTTCCTAAGTTGATTCCAAATTCGTTTCTAATCGAATTTGGATCTTTTGATTTCCTTAAACTCATGGATTCTCTGCCTACATAAAAAGGAGAATTTCCCCTATTATTGTATCCTGTAACTGCTGATTGAATAAGATCACTCTCCCATTTTACCCCGAGGACGTAGGTAAATTGCTGAAGCTCGTTAAATTGTGTGTTCTAGCTTTCTTTTTTTTGTTTTATTTGTTCTTGTATTTGGCACTATTCTCTAGTGCCTCCTCTGCATGCGAGGGATTCCAACAAGAGACATATTGACATGAGGCAAAAACAAAAAGAGAGCATCACAAAATATAGAATCTGAGAGACATATTGACTAAAAAAATAGTAAAAAAGTAAGAATTCGGAGAGATGAAGGGGGGATATGTTGAAGAGAGAGAGAGAGATTTAGGAAAAAGAAGAATGAGAGAGAGAGAGAGATTTACAATTTGGCAATTCTAATTTTGAAAAAAAGAATGTGGTTTCATAATGTAGGTTATAATTATATTAGAATATAATAATTAAAATACAAAAAGATAGTTAAAATGAGGGGTGACGGGCACAAAAAGTGCACATGCTTTACTATATTTGTTTTTAGAAGTAGTTGTGGATAGATATGCAGAGAGATAGAGAGATAGACTGTAGATTTATAGATATGTATTATGTTAACATTGTTCTAAACCTTTAGTTTTCTTTGTTTATTGACTGTTTTATTTCATGTGAAAAATAAAGAATTTCCTTGTATTAACAAAATCAAGATTTGATGATACTACAACATGCATCATGTTTTCGTATTTAGGTAAAAATTATATGAATATAATATTAGATATTTATATGTGAATATAGTCTCACATAGAAAAGTGCAAAAGAAAAAGAATAGAGTTAAATAGAAAGTTCAACCAAGATTTATTAACTTAATATTTTCATTTAGATTAGTTCTCAGCCTCTATTTCAAACCCATCATGTTTTTATGCGCTGTGGCTGAGAAAATACAAGAAAAATGACTGTCCATGAGCCTTATCCGCATCGTTTTCCTAAAAAAGAGGAGAGAGAGTGTTGTGTGTGCGTTGAATTTAATTTTTTACCCCCTTGGGTGCCAAACAGGCCCTAGGATTTCCAAAATTTCCTTGGATCAAGATCCGAGTTTGGATGTTACATTAACCCGACTAGGACCCGACCCGTTTACAGCACTGCGTTTTCCCCTTGCCTCCTCCTAAAGCCTCGCATCCAATTCTGCACGCTTTTTAACTACTATTTCCCCTTTTATCTGCGGCATGCCCCTCGCCCCCAATCTCGAAGAAAACCTATTTCCCAATCCCTCTCTTCAATCTGCTCTCATTAGGAAATTTTGAGAAACCCATTTCAATTCGATTCTGCTGCTTGATCTTCTTCTATCTGTTGCAGTGAGAGAAGAGATGCTTCCTTGGGGAGGCGTGGGCTGCTGTCTCAGCGCAGCTGCTCTTTACCTCTTGGGCAGGAACAGTGGAAGGTATTATGCCCAATTTTTTTTCTTTTTCTTCTATGGGCTTTATCTTTGGGAAGAAGAAAACGGAAAAAAGAGGAGTCTTGATGATTGTACTGGGTACTGCGCAGGGACGCAGATATTCTCAAATCAGTCACCAGAGTTAATCAGTTGAAGGATCTAGGTAATTGGGTCTCCTTGAATTGTCTTTTCATCTGAATTTGATATATGAACTGATTGAGTTGGTAGATACACTTGAGGGTTTTACTTTAATTTAAGCATTGTCAGGAAGTGAAATTAATCTGCTGAAAACAACTATTTTCTTAGAGGTTAAAGTTTCTTTTATCGGAGTTTCTTCCTTACAGTATTGTTACTGGATTCATTATACAGAAAAAACAAACCATGTACTACTGACCGAAGAATTGTAACATGCATTGTTTGTGCACAATGCCTAGTTGGCATGATATCTTTGATGTCTGACTTCTAACCAGTGAGCTGGTGATTATTTGTTTCTGGATGTTATTGGTTAAAATTGTTATTGTTGATGATTGGATTTCTTGTCTTAAAGCTAAATGTTATTTGCTACACTTGTTTGGTTTTACTACTTATGTAATAAGTGTATTACTTTTGTCTGCATGTTTTGTCATTTGCAGCAATTCTATTAGATACCACCCGCAAAGTTGTACCTCTGGTTGTTACTATATCTGGACGAGTTGGCTCAGAGACACCAATAAAATGTGAACACAGTGGCTTAAGAGGTGTAATAGTTGAGGAAACAGTGCGTGCACTTCTTTCTTGTGCATTTCCAGCTAAGTGAACTGATATCTACCTATTTATTAAATATGCCATCTGTTAACATAAAATATCATGGTGATCTCAATCAGGCAGAACAACATTTCTTGAAGCATAATGATGCAGGATCATGGATACAGGACTCTGCATTGATGCTTTCCATGAGCAAGGAGGTTCCTTGGTACTTGGTAAGCAAGTTATGGAAGTTCTGTTCCTACTCCTTTAAATTCTGGCTTATACATTTGAATCCTTAGATTTGACTATGTAGGACATTACTTATTTTTTTGTCTAATAATGCTATGTTGCAAATTAATTTAGAAAAAAAAAAATCTTACTATCTCTTTTGAACAGTAAATAAAAAGTTGCAACCAATAAAATAAGCAAACCACTGCTGAGTATCTGTTCAATGAGATTGACTTGGACCTTAAGGATGTATGCACTAAATTGTATTCCTATCAAATTTCCACTGGAATTTTTTTTTTGCTTCAATGTTGTGTTATCTCTAAAGACCTATTTCTAAATTCTAAGGTAGTACTTCCTTTTTTCAGTGGCATTCGTAGATTTCATAATTTTGAAGACTTTTGGTTTCTTCCTCTGCCTTTATTTTTACATTTCTTGATTAGACCATTTCAGAAACCATGGATAGCAACAGAATGATGGTGTCATCACCCCACTTCCCAAGCACCTCGTGGCTGCCTCCTACTTCCTCCTCTATGTATTTGTTTCTTCTCCTCAGAAAACACATGAAAAGTTGCAATGCTACTTCCCAATCTTGGTTTCTCCAAAGAGATTTTTATTTATTATTTAGATAGATGTCTATTTCACCCTTCCTTGGAAACTTACCATTAGAGTATGTCTCACAATCATTGAACTAATTTGTGAACATCGTCAATTCAGAGATTTAGATAATGGCTTTGGTGTTGAAAACATGTGAATATCAAGTAGGACACATATGAGTGCTCCTTTGAATGCTTTCGCACACCCGTCTTCCCAATGTTTGATGATACTAAAAAATCACCTGGAGGGGGGGGGGGTGAATAGATGATGTGCTAATCAAATACGGAATTTAAAAACTTTAACTAATAAAAAACTCAACACACAAATGATAAACAAGTGAAGCCGAATTCTTAGTTAAGGGCTCTAGGACTTCTCCTTAAGATTCCTCTATAATAGAGTTGACATGTTTAATTTCTTTCTTGGATCAAACAAGTGCAAGCATACAAAACTGTATTAAGCATGTAATGATAAGCAATAATAAGCTAGCTAGATATAAACACAAGAATGAGTAGAGTTAAGTGGAGAGAGATATGAGCAAACACAAACACGAGGGATTTGTTTCGAGGTTCGAGCCACTTGCTCTACATCCTTGCCTTCACCGCAACAAAGGATTTTCACTATCTCCACTAAGAAAACAACAATGGATCTACACAGGACCCGAAGCCTCAACTCAAACCTCCAATCCTCTACCCAAGAGGAGAGCACAAAATGGATCTACACAAGACTCGGAGCCTCAACTCCAACCTCCAATCCTCTACTTAAGAGGAGAGCACAAAGCAAATGAAGATTACACTCACTTGGTGACCACAAAAATCACAAACAAAGAATTCTCACAAAACAAGGATCCTACAGGATAGATAGAGATTTAAGGCTCAAGCTTGTATGAGAAAACTTAAGAATTTGAAATTGAAACTCTTAGCTAACAATTGGGAAAACTTCACTGAAGATATAGGAATTTGTAACACAAAAATTAATTTCTCCCAAAAACTTGTTTTCTTGATTTTTTTAATACCTTTTCAAAAACTTAAATTTGAATATAGGCTTGAAAATCTTGGTTGAAAAACTCTCTATAATGGGTCTTATTATAGGGAATAGGATGAAATCATTAGAGACTAATCTCAGTCATTAAGAACACGTTTAAACCCAAATAAAGTAAATACTAGCTATTTGAAAATAAAACAAAACAGAAAAAATTCAAAAACTAACTGTTTGAGGCAATCTGTTTGCCTCTGACAGCAGGGCGGTCGACCACCAATGACTACTATTATAGTCTTTGGAGCCAGCGGTTGACCATCCAGTGCAGAGTTTTCTGCTCTGCACAACTGGCAGTCGACTGCCTGGTCGATCGTGTGCACGAGCACTTGGCTCGTGTGCACGGTGGTCGACCGTGCGCACAAGCCAAATGGCCTATGATACACCTGGTCGACCACCCGGTCGACCGGCTCAGGGCCAAAAACACATATAGTTTTGCTTTTTAAAGTGCATTTAAAATTCAAATATTTTTTTATAAATTTCACAAAAATTAGTTTGTACATTTGAGCACAAATATGTGTGATTAAAAAGATCAACACATTGTAAACTTGTGAACTTTTTGAGATCTCAAAAACATTTTTGAATAAAACTTGGTTTTTTTAAAACGATAAACTTCAAATGCAAACCAATTAAATCGAAACACAAATTTTTTATCTTTAAAACTAGTATCAAACTATTGGTGTGTATAAGCTTGTGCAATCAAAACTAATCTATACTTCACAAAAATCTAATCGTCCTCACAAACTAGAGTTTTTTTCTTGATATGATCTACATCTTGACTTGATCAAATTAGATTCTTTCGAGCTAGACTCCTTGAGTACTTGATATGATCTTTATGCATGAGTTCTTGAATCACACTAGTTAGCTTCAAAAACTTGACTTTGAGTCTCTTGTTGTAGCTAAACACAAAACATGATTTTGATGAAACCTGAAACTAAAACATCACAAGATCATTAGTACTATAACTACATGAGTTTAATCATCATCAAAACTAAAGTGATGAGTCTTAGGGCCAACAATCTTCTCCTTTTGAGGATGATAAAACTCATGAAATTATATATGCATGGAATAGAGAAGGGCTCTATAAAAGCTCATCCTTAACTCATGCATACCCAAAACCAATAAGATTTAATAAAGCTCTAAGCATCAAACTAATATACAAACATATATATGTGTGTGTGTGTGTGTGTGTGTGTGTGTGTGTGTGTATATATATATATATATGCAAAAACATTTTTTGTCCCCCTTTTATCAAAACAAATATATCAAAACTCATAAAACGCATGCATATATAAACTCATGCATATATGAACTCTAAATTTCTCTCTCCCTTTTTGTCACTTTATTTTAAAGGGGCAAACAAAATAAAATGAGATTATATGCGATACAAATTCATGATGAGGAGAGACGTTAAGTTAGCTCTGCCTGCATACATGCATTATCAGTATTTTAAAAATCAGTTTCATTATTCGTGCGGTCCAACAGTGAATAATGATTAATCAGTTAATTGGGAATAATCAAAGATTAAACAAAATTGATTATTTTAATATATTTAATTATATTTATACACAACTACCTATAAATATTTTCAGTTAATTGTTGAAAATTCCTAAATATTATACAAGATAATATCTAGATGTAAAGTTATAAATCATGATATAATGAACAACAAGACAATATGAATAAATAATAAAAAGAAGAGGTAAAAGAACTTATCTCTTCGCATTAGTTTACCAAGATTTCAAATTTTGCAACATAAATATAAATCAAAGAACTTACCTGCAGAATAAGATAAATAAAAAATTAGTCAATTTATCAATTAAAATAATGAGCTTAAAAGAATGATAGAAAAAGATTGCTAAATAAGTTAATTTGATAAATAATCAAAAATAATAAAATATAAGTATCACTTTATATAAAATATAGAACAAAAAATTTCATAATTCATCTACTATTTAATAAATAATAGATTAATCGTGCGCTTAATCATTTTGGACCCAATTAAGCGCCAAATTAATCGTTTTGGACCCGATTAAGTGTTCGAGCGCATAATCAGAGCGTTGAATGTAATATTACACGGTCTGCCAACGTTTATATGATTAATCGACCGATTAATCTGATTTTTAGAACACTGTGCATTACATGGAGAAGGGATAACTAAGTCTTAAATCACATAAGCATAATATACAATGTATAGACAGAGACATTAAGTTAGCTCCCCCTATACACATGTACCATATAGAGAAGAGAGGTCAAACTCTTTCTTATACAATACACTCATCATAAAATATATATAGAGGGATGTTAAGCCCCCTTGCATATAGACAATACATGTCAAAGACATATTTTGAGAACACCAATTTGAAATCTTATATAAATTTTAGATACCAATTTGAGAACTATGCAAAAGATATCAATTGTACTTGAAACAAATGGATACCAATTGAAATTTAAAAATGATACCAATTGATTTTTTTTAAATGATATCGATTGAAAATTACAATCAAAACACTTTAAACATTGGATATCACTAGAATCAAAATATTGAAAATTTGAGCATTATTGATACTAATTGAAAGACTAATCAAAAAACAAAAGCATCAATTAGCAAAACAAGATAGATACCAACTGCAATGATTGATACGAATTGAAATTTTGGACATTTTTGCTAAAAAAAAGATATTTTCTCAAAAAAGATGGGAATAAAATTAAGATACCAATTAAAGTCAATAAAAATTTCTCCTCCTTTTGAAATACTAACAAAACCAATACATAAGCTTGTAAAAGATTTCAATTATACTAATTTGAAACAAAATCAAGCTGGCGTGAAACCAATTATGCTATAGAAACATGTATGGACATTTTTAAACCTGCACAATCAATCATTTGTATGTATGCATACCAATAGAAATACCACTTATAATATAGAGCATACATAAACAAGAGTGAGTACACTAGAACAAAAAAATCATGGAGATCAAGTATGTAACTCGTTGCTATCACCAACTTAAATGCACATGTTAAAGAAATAGTCATTTAAGAGCATACAAGGCATGATCACCTAACCAACCGCCCACTAAGGGTAGGTATTTTAAAAAATAGTTAGTTGAAAATAGTTAAAAATAATTTAAAAATACTACCAAATGAAAATAATAAAAAAATATTTTCAAAAAAGTACATGTATAAATGCAAGAATCATCAAAACTAGGATATACATATATAACTAAACTAGAGTTGAGTACACAAATAATATGAATCATGTTAGGCACAAAATCAAAAGTGTATCTCAAAAGCTATACAAGTATATCACAAGTTTTCATAAAATTTGCATTTAAAATAACATATGCTTATAAACAACAAATTAAAGCATATTTAAAACTAAGTAGAGGATAGAAATAATTACCAATACCGATAGGACTAATCTCCATTTCTCCAAACTAAAGTGGTCTTTCTCACCTAAACTTCTTTATAGTGATGCACCAAATTTGATTTGTCCATCAAGCTCCTCACGCATTCACCACCAAGGCACCAAACTCCCACATTTTGAGAAAGGACACACCTACATCAAATAAAATCGGTGTGCTTTTTGGTACCCATAATTTCTTGGGTCCTTGAATGTTAGCATTGCGAACCCAAATATTCTTATATGAAACATTTACTATATCAAAATAAAACTTAGCAAGATGGCCTTTGCGGTCACAATGTGAACAAGAATACACATAAGCATACTTATGAGTATGATGTGTGCATGCATGCCATGAAGTATGTGTATGAATATGTGAAACATGTCTCTTTTGAAACAAGAATTCCAATCTCTTATGGTTAAAAGCACATTGACTCAAGTTGAGCCTAAACAATCAATTTTATTCTTCAAAACACAAACTCATTTTTGTAATAGAAAAAGAAGAACAATATTAGCATGATAAATAAAATCTTTTTTCACTTTGTTAAGAGAAATGGAAATCTTTTCTTTTTTTTGAACAAGATCCAATTGGTCTTTCAAAGATTTCTTTTCTTTTGAAATGAAATCTCTTTCTTTGAAAATCAACTCAACTTAGTTTTTCAAAGATTTCTTTTCATTTGAAATTACTTCTCTCTTTTAAAACAATGTCAAGTTTTGAAGATAAAGAATCATTTTCTATTTTCAATCTCAAGTTTTCCTTTTTCAACAAATCATATTTTCTAGTAATTCTTGACAACACATATGATGCTTATTATATGACATTTTCTCATCTTCATCAAGATCAGATTCCAAGTTATCTCAAGGGGGTTATCCCCTTAGACCATGCAACACATGTGTGCGGAATCAATCTCACTTTCGGATTCACTATCCGAATCCCAAGTGGTGGCTTTCATAGGTTTCTTCTTGCGTTTCTTTCCTTGCCACCATTCTTTTTGATCACTTCTCCTTTGACTCTTGTGGTATATTCTTCTCATGTTCTCCACAAAGAGAGTGAGTTCTTCATCATCTTCTTGCTCATCATCCGACGTGGTTGCAGTGGCAACACTTTTCTTCTTGAGCTCTTTTGGGGATGCTTTGAATGCAACACTAACTTTCTTTTGAGGCTTACAATATTCTCGTCTTCATTTTTATTTCATGGGTCTTCAAGTTTCCCACAAACCCAGTGAAGTCTATTTCCTCCTTGTCGTTGAGCTCTTTTAAGGTCGTAGCTCTGACTTCCCAAGTTTTAGGAAGTGCTCTAATGATTTTTCGCACCTTTTGATCATTGATGTTAGGCTTACTTTCAGAAATGAGTCCATTAGTAATATTAGTGAATCAGGTAAGCATATCATCAATAGAGTCACCATCAAGCATATAAAAACTATCATATTGTGAACTAAGCAAATTAATTTTTGCTTTCTTCACTTGTGTAATGACTTCATGAGTGGTGATCAAAGTGCCAAATATGATATGCAAATGCGCAATTTATAACTCTAGAAATATCATCATCCTTAAGAGCTTGTAACAATGCATAATGAGCTTTGGATTGGCATCATACTCCTTAAAGGTAATTTCAGACTATGTGTCCTCATCACCCATTGGGACAAATGAAATGTTTGGTTATGGCCTTGGCTACACGGCTACCTTGGGATTGCAAGAAAACGATTATCTTAACTTTCCAAATGGGAAAGTTAAAGTCCATCAAACTTGGGTGGACAAATGAATAGTTCTATTGGCCCATGTGTGTGTTGCAAATATAGTGATTAGCAAAAAACTAGGATTGTTGTTATGGTGGTTAAACCGAATATCAAGAGCACCCGCTCTGATACCAATTGAAAAATCATATAGAGGTGGGTGAATAGGTGATGTACTAATCAAATGCGAAATTTAAAAATTTTAACTAATAAAAAGCTCAACACACAAATGATAATCAAGAAGTGAAGCCGAATTCCCGATGAAGGGCTATAAAACTCCGCCTCAAAATTCCTCTATAATAGAGTTGAGGTGCTTAATTGCTTTTTTGGATCAAACAAGTGCAAGCATACAAAACTATATCAAGCATGCAATGATAAGCAATAATAAGCAAACACGATATTAACACAAGAATGAGTAGAGTTGAGTGGAGAAATAAGAGCAAATGCAAACACATGAGATTTGTTTCGAGGTTCAAGCCACTTGCTCTACGTCTTCGTCTTCACCGCAATGAATGATTCCACTATCTCCACTAAGGAAATAATAATGGTCTACACAAGATCCGGAGCCTCAAATCCAACCTCCAATTCTCTACCTAAGAGGAGAGCACAAAATGGATCTACACAAGACCTGGAGCCTCAACTCCAACCTCCAATCCTCTACCCAAGATTACACTTGGTGACTATAAAGATCACAAATAAAGAATTCTCACAAAACAAGGATTTTGTAAGATAAATAAAGATGATGGCTCAAGCTTGTGTGGGAAAACTTAGGAATTTGGAATTGAAGCTCTTGAGGAAACAATTGGGAAAACTTCTCAAAAAATATAAGGATTTGTAGCATAAAAACTAATTTCTCCCAAAAACTTGTTTTCTTGATTTTTCAGAACTTTTTCAAAAACTTAAACTTGAATATAGGCTTGAAAATCTTAGTTGAAAAACTCTCTATAATGGGTCCTATTATAGGGAATAGGATGAGACCATTAGAGATTAGTCCCAATCATTAAGAACATGTTTAAACCCAAATAAAGTAAATGCTAGCCGTTTGGAAATAAAACAAAACAGAAAAATCTAAAAATTAGCTGTTTGAGGCAATCGGTTGCCTTTGACAACAGAGCGATCGACTACTATTATAGCCGTTGGAGTCAGCAGTCGACCGCCCTATCGACCGTCCAATGCAGATTTTTCTGCTCTGCACAACTGGCAGTCGACCGCCCGGTCGACCGTCCAGAAGTGCTATTTAACTTTAATGCCAACGGTCGACCGCCCGGTCGACCGTGTGCATAAGCACTTGGTTTGTGTGCACCGCAGTTGACCTCCCGGTCGACCATGTGTGCAAGCCAAATGGCATGTGACACATCTGGTTGACCGCCTCGGGCCAAAAACACATAGTTTTGCTTTTTAAAATATATTTAAAATTCAAATATTTTTTTTATAAATTCCACAAAAATAAGTTCATATGAGTACATTTGAGCACATATATGTGATTAAAAAGATCAACACATATTACAAACTTGTGAACTTTTTATTGAGATATCAAAAACATTTTTGAATAAAACTTGATTTCTAAAATGGTAAACTTAAAATGCAAACCGGTTAAACCGAAACACAAATTTTTGATCTTTAAAACTAGTATCAAACTCTTGTGTGTGTGTGTAAGCTTGAGCAATCAAAACTAATTTATACTTTACAAAAATCTAAACATTCTTACAAACTAGATCCTTCTTCTTGATATGATCTTCTTTTTCATCTTGACTCGATCAAATTAGATTCTTTCGAGCTAGACTCCTTGAGTACTTGAGATGATTTTTATGCTTGTGCTCTTGAATCACGCAGTTAGTTTCAAAAACTTGACTTTGAGTCTCTTATTGAAGCTAAACACAAAATTATGGTCTTGATGAAACCTGAAACTAAAACATCACAAGACCATTAGTACTATAACTACATGAGTTTAATCATCATCAAAACTAGAGTGATGGGCTTTTGGGCCAACAACAGTGTTACTGGCAATCAAAGTTCCTTGGGACCATCATTTCGACCAAACCAATGAAGTAGAATGTCATTGACACCATTCTTCTTGTGCAGCTTGTTATACCATAGCATAGTGTGTATAATATGGGAATTTCATTTGAGCATATGATTCATTGTCAACGCAACCTGATGTAGATACAACTGGTGGATGGAATCTGAAGGACTTATTTTATGCAGAAAATAGAGTTCTAGGCTTTCTTGACAGCTTGATTTTAGTTTTCAGGAGAAGGAAGAGCTGGAAGATATGGAGATACAATATATATGACAGAGACAATAAAGTAGGCTTCCTTTATGATTTGTTATTAGCTGGTTTTGATGGGAATAGAAAGATTGAAAAAGATTGCTAGAAGTCAGACGTTCAGAGAGAAAGGAGAGAACACTATAACATCGAAAAAAACTTCAAAGACAAATTCACTATATTCATCCCGAAATAGCTTTGAATCCATTAGTGCATACCCTGTGAAGAACCCTTTATGGCAGTCTTCAGGGTTAATTCTTTCCTTTTAAATATAATGCCCATTAAAATGCTGAATCCTTGTTCCTTTTGACGAAGAAAAAGTTTTATTCAGTGAGATTCTTGTCTACTTTTTTTTTCATCTCTCTCTCTCTCTCTCTCACACACACACACACACATTCTGTAATTTATCTTCTTACCTGTAGTCTTATCTCCTTAAAAATAATCTGGTTATGGTAGTTTTATTGTTGGATCATATGGTTCCATGCTTGCACTCCTTATTTCAATCTTTCTTCAAATTCTATCATGCATTATTTCTTCTTCGTCCATATAATTCTTTCCTTTGTCAAATATTCTTCATATGGTTAGTAACTTAGTGTTGTTCTTCATCTCTTTTTCCCTAAAGAAGGTTGTAGCATGTATTGTATTTCATCTTATTATTTTTATGGTCATTCTCCATATTTCTGTGCCTCGAAAGTATGACCCCTTTTGATTATTGCAGTTGGAAAGTAGTCTTGAATCTTTTTCTTAGCATCACATTCTTTTCCAGGGGAACAACTTTCAAACATTCTATATCCACCTTCATATGACAATAATCATTGGAATTGTGACTTGTGACATCAACTTTCTTGGCTGTCCTACTATGCATACATGGACAGTTTGTTGATTCTTGATTTAGTATGCTGGCAGCATATGTATCACCATCAGCACCTGTAATACCACAACCACCACTTCCAATATCAGCACACCGTAACAAGTCTGCATGTCTAGCATTGCATCAACTTGATCGCACCTTCCGCACCACTATAACTCCCTCCCCACCAGTGCTTATTGCTACTCCTGTTTTGTTTTAAAAAAAAAAACAGTATCGGCAGGTACCTAAGCAGCCACTTAAGTGTTCCAACCTTCAAGGCGCTTAATTTAGGTGTCTGTAGCCGGTAGGCACCCTCCTCGGTTCCTAGACTTACCTGGCATTTTTAAAACACGCGGCTATTCAGTTATCACTCACGCATCTTTACCAATGAATATACCACAATCTACCTCGCAATGTTGTGATATTCAGTCTGCAACTTGCCAAAAATGCCTTTGTACCACAGAATTTACCTTGGCACCATTGCCGTCATCCAAAACATTATAGATCATCCGCTGCCATAGCTGAAAGAATCACTATTATTGTTGTTGCCACTGTTGTTCTGGCCATTGTGATCATCTTTGCTGCTTAGATTTTTGAACATCTTCTTAAAGAATATGAATTCCCTTCCTTCTGAATTATATTTCACCATATACTTCTCTTTGGGCATCTTTAAAATAATAAAATGTTAACTGAATTGCAAGTAGTAACATGCTGAACTTCGGGGATATCTTTATGTCACACTCTTAAGCGTTTTAACATATTCAAGACGAATGGAGGATCTCAAAAAATTTGAATGTGATTGTGAAAGTCCTCTAGACTGGATTACCAGCCATTTGCAGAGAAGAATGATTTAATCAGCTATCTTGAGAGATACACTGGTAAAGATTTTGCTTTTTTGTTAATTTTTAGTTAGAGTGGATTATAGTGTATTATAATGTACTATATTTTCAAATTAATTTCTAGCTTAGGAATCGATTTATGATTCAATAAAAAGGAGTGAAAAAAAATACATATGCTAGTTGTAGCGATTACTATACATTTGAATTGACAACCCTCATCATGGACTCTTTTAGACAGTTGAGGCTTTATTCTTATTCTTATGTAAAGCCTATTAAAAGGTTGTTTTATTTTGAATCAATTTTTTTATGAAGAAATATTTGGTATTTAGTGAATTTTATCTAACTTTCTTTCTGTCTCGATTTCTTTCCATTTCTTTTATTACCTCTCTTCTTCCCTTTTGGATTGTATCTTCCTGTTATATTAGTTGTGTATACTTGAATGATGCAACAAATGCCAGCTTTCCTTTTTTCGTTTATAGCTTTGGTGGTTATCAAAACAAGACTTGTTATTTCTGGAGACAGTAATTTGTTTTCTGTAACTTTTACCAAACCCCGAGTTTTTATACTCTGAAATCAAATGACCTCCCTCCATTTCAAAACTCATCAGTTCAAGGCCCTATAGATTTTGACTTGATCACTTTCATGATTATGTCCCTGTGTCAACTTGAAGGGCTACTTGATAATTGATATCAAGTGTCAGAGAGAGTGCAAACGCAAACAGAGCCGATTTATAATGGTTCAGCTTATGTCCCAGTTGATATTGAGGATGGAAATTAATCTGTTGCAAGCCCCTCAGTTGATTCGAAGCAAGTCTCTAACTTGTTTTCTCCACTCTTGGGGTTTCTCCGGAATTCACTTTTTTGACAATAAGGACAGTTTGGTTTGCTGAGATTGAAATCAAGGTTCTAAATATCGGATATCGGGATCGTATCGGATGAGGGCTTTTCATATCGGATATCGGATATCGGGGGAGATATCGGGGATACGCGCGCATATCGGGCGTTCATATCAGACACTATATATAATGAAATATTGATAATTAAAAGTTAGTTTAGTGTCATAGATATCATCTACTTAATAAAAATGATGTAATATGCATGCAAAGACAGTAAAAAATAATGTACATTTGCACATATCGGGCGACTTATCGGCCGATATCGGGTGACTTATCGGCCGATATTTCAAATATCGGCCATTTTTTTGCTGCAAACGATATGGCGAACGATTTTCCCATATCGTATCGGCAGCAGGCAAAAAGGAGATATCGGACGATATCTCGGCTGACTCGGCCGATATTTAAAACATGGATTGAAATACAACATCATTCTACATTTCTTGCAGGCACCAAACATTATGTGGTTTATGGCATGTCCTTAATAGTGACTAGTTTGTAGACGGTGCATATTTATTGCAAAGAGCTAGCCTTAAGAGGTTGATTAGGAATTAAACTTCCTTAAATCCCTCGTCCTTCATATTTCAACATTTTTGTTAAAACAGCTTGCACCATTTGTTACAGCCATTTTGACTGCAACATTTGCTAATCTATAACAAAACCAATGGACATGGAAATCCTGCTGCAGCATTTGATGCTGCAACTCCAAATCCAGCTTACCAAAGGACCCCTAAATGAGTAAGGGATCCTTGATGCAACATGGAATTACAGTTCAATAGATGCTGACAGAAATTGAGTGAATATGCATGTAAGTTGGTTTGGAGAAGATGGGAGTTGAAACTCAGAATGAATGCTCAAAGAACAATGGTTATTGAATGAGTAATTCCCACAATCAATATGGCTCCTTTTGGAGAGTTCTGCAGTCAAACTTTCTGTTTTTGATGAAACATGTTTCTGCCAGCTTTTGAATCAACAAATCAACAAACTGGCTAGTCAATTAGAAATTATAAGAAATCACTACCAGTTGAGTGTCAATCAACGTTGGTCTGGCTAAGACCAATATACATGAGATTCACTGACTAGTCAATTGCCAAAGATTTTGTATATTCTATTGATCAGTTGATTGCTAATCTTTGTTGGTCAATATTCGGCCATTTATGAAACCCCGAGATAACTGAGTTGATGATGGGAAAGAAAGAGAAAAGTGATGCTAATAATTGGAGAAGTATGAGGTATTGGTGAAGAGGGGAGGATGATGGAAGGACAGGACGAGACAAATGAGGAAGAACAACAAAACGGTTGCACCTGGTTTAGTTTGTATTCATTTTCATATGTTTGGATTAGTGGTATACTCCTTAACATTAGACGAAGACCCCTGTATTAACTTGATAAGAGGAGAAAGCGGTAAGTCATCGCTTTTCATTTAATGGTTTTAGGGGGCATGTCAGTGAAACAAATAGAGTTTTGATGAATTTTGAAATATGGGAAACTGTTGACTTTGGGACAAATATCGGGGGATTTAATTATATTTATAATTTCTCCATTTGTATCACTTAAAGGCAGATATTGGCATCTTGTTGATGATGCAAAGTTTAGATATTTTAAATTTATTGGACTAAGGTTTAATAGGAAATTAGTCACTATGGAAGATCAGAAGATAGACGGCTCACATTAATAGAATTTCAGAATGGTAGGAGGATGCAATGGAGCCTTTTGCATCCCAATTCCCTGAGGTTTACATTATGGATCACATCTTTGAATTCTTGTTTCTTTGCGTTAGGAATGAGATATGGCCTGGGTCTTGCCAGCGTAGAAACTGCCAGCTTCAACCCAGAATGCAAAATATTGTTAATATACCAAGAACTTGAAGAGAAATCCGAAATCCAGGCTCATATATATGCTCAACCTTGCTTAATTATTGTGACCTCCTAACCAATTTGGCCAACAGCCCACTGTTAACTGTCTATTCCCAAATGTTAATCCCTAAAATAGTACCAGCGCCTAACATCTCATTCCCTCTCTTCATCACCTAGTGCTCCAACACATGAGACTCCTTATTCACTTTCGTCATCAGTGGCAAAGCTCCAAGCCTGTTTCAAGTCCATTCAAGATCAAAACCTCGTCACCTGCAATCTCTGTATTAAAGACCTTATAGAGTATAAGAATATTTTCTTCAATTTTCACTACAACCTTGGAATTTTGGTGCATTGGTAGGGATTTTAGGATAGTATTAGAGCCACCTAGTTGCTGTCAAGCCGAGTGTGTGTACAAAGCAGAATTTTAAAAAAATGAAAAAAAGCTGTGCAATTTGGACCAAAGAAAAGGCACTCAACCTGTGGTAGAGTGTATAAAATAAAAGTAGTTCCCTTGCCACAACATGGAGTTTTTGAGTTCCAGTGCAGCAGCTGGGACTTTTAAATTCTATTGAGTGTTGATTTGTGGAGGGCACACTCCCAAAAACTCCTACTTTATACTGCAATGCCTTACTGAAAGTGCATACTTTTCTGTCCCGCGTCATGGCCCATCCTACCGTAAGGATCGCCATGCATCACCAGGCACTTGTCTCTCCTTTTTCTGCTATTCAGTAACTTCAGATTTCAGTTCCCTTTTGGCAGAATGGGGAAGAGCCGACAGTCGTCTGCCATTTTGAACTCAACGGCATTTAAACTTTGCAGTTTCTTGGAACAATTTGAATGAAAGTTGTTTGATGTGGTGAATTGATGAACACTTGTTTAGAGAGGTTGATTTCTTTCTCAGGAGTTTTGTAAGACAAAAGCTATAGCTATGTGTGCTGGAACTTCGTGCAGCTAAGACCTGTTTTAAATATCGGCCGAGCCGGCTGAGATATCGTCTGATATCTCCTTTTTTACCTGCTGTCGATACGATATGGGAAAATCGTTCGCCATATCGTTTTTTGCAAAAAACGGCCGATATTTGAAATATCGGCGGATAAATCGCCCGATATTGGCCGATAAAACACCCGATATATCGCCCAATATGAAATAACTTATTTATTGCAAGACTGCTTGCAAATGTACATTATTTTTTACTATCTTTGCAAGCATATTACATTATTTTTATTAGGTAGATGATATCTATGACTCTAAACCAACTTTTAGTTATCAATATCTCATTATATATAGTGTATCAATATCTCATTATATATAGTGTCTGATATGAACGCCCGATATGCGCGCGTATCCCCGATATCTCCCCCGATATCCGATATGAAAAACCCCCATCCGATACGATCCCGATTTCCGATATTTAGAACCATGCAGCTAAGAATAGTGATGATTTTCTTCTTTCTATTTGCTTGTTTTTTAGTGAGAGAAAAATAAAAATTTCGTTAAGATTCTGCAAAGCGAACTCTATGGACAGATGTTTAAGAAAAGGGAGATGTTTCTGGAACCTTCAAATTCAAATTAATATCTTTTAACCTGTTACTTTTTCAATGAACCTTGCTCTTTTTTCAGAATTTCATTTAAGCTCCTGCATTTCTACTTATATACAGTACTTCTATTTCTATACAATAACTCACCACTTTCATATGTATATGAAACATATTTTGCAGAAACGTTTTAGCTAGAAATTATAACAAGTTACATCTAAAAATTGAAAAGTAAGGGCCTGAACAAAAATCCAAAAAAGCTACAGATTAACAGTTCTTCTGGGGTTAAAAGAAAATCATTTAAAAGTCAAGAGGCCAAAGATGATTTAAAGAAAATGAATAGATTGCACGATTAGTTTCTATCAGAGTGCTGTCCTTTAGTTGTTTTGTGTTTTGGCTTGAGAGAGTCCATTCGAACTTGGGGCAGCTTACCAATCCTGCAGGCTGAAAGCGCTACTGTTTTGGGTTTGGGCTTGACTAGAGAAACCTGGCATGGGCTTGGACTGGGTGTGGAGTTTATTTGAGAAGTGCAGGACCCAGGGGTATGTAGATCTTTTTTGCATTAGTTGTGGATTAACTTACCTTCACATCCATGATGAGTTGATGACTTACACTGGTGTATTTCATTATCTCACTATAAGGGTTTAATTGTATAGGAATAAATTGGAATTGAGGTATCTAGCTTTGGGTTACAAGAATAGATTGGGGAATAATTAAAAATGATCGGCAAGAAATGAAGAACAATTGTTTTTCACTCCTCAGAAGTAGTCATTCATCAGAAATGTGAATCCATTTGGCTCTGCCTTATAGTTAGGCAAATTTTCAAAAGTTGATTGGTTAAGTTGAATTTGACAGGGTTATTTAGCTAATCTATTGAGCAGTTAGTTATTCTTTTGCTTCCCCTAGGCATACCAGTCTTTATTCAATAGGGGAACATACATGTATTATAATTAACTCATTGGAGCCTCCATTGCAGGTTTCTTCCACCTAATTCCATCGAAGTTCCTCCTACTGTAGGTAAGGTTCTTTTTTTCTTTTTACTCGGGGTGTGGGGGGGGGGGGGGGTCTTTCTTTTCTTCTTCCTTCTTCCCTTTTTTTAACCTTTTTTTTTTCTTTCCTTCCTTTTTTTACTTTCATTTCTACTTTGTTACCAGAACCACTGTCTTTAGAAGCCATTTCTGACCATATGTTTTTATTCAATACATCTTATACCGCTCTTCTCTTTCATAACCTGCATTTGCTGTTACCAATTTGTCGTGCTCGTAGTGATCATCTAACAGTGATGTCACATTTTGGTTGCTCTGTGTTATTCAGTTTGTTGAATAATTGAATTATGTAATCTTCTCAGCATGTTGATCATTTTCAAGATTGTAACCTTTTTATACTTATATATAGAATAGTTACATGGGCAAGGATACAATACACACAGCAATTTTCACCACAAAAAATTTTATAAGGTGGGATACAAAGAAAATTTTGTGTGTGGTCCCCACAAATTGCTAATAACCTATTTTAAAAACTATTTTTGTGTGGTAGGGAGAGGTGTGTGTAACTTAAGTTAGTTACACATAGGTGTATTGTATCCTTGCCCTAGTTACATTATTACAAATTATTTTCGTTGGTTTGTATTATTTAGTTGGCTGCTTAAGCAGTTAAGGGGCTACTGGAGCAGATTCTCACGTTTCAAAACATTGGGTTTATGGGAATACAGAAGGCTGCTGAAGATCAGATAAAATAAAGAGATGGGCTTATGATTATTTAGGATAGCCCACTTTGTCATGGTTACATTGGTTGAGAATTCAGTACCAGTTAGCAAAGAATTGACGTCATATTCACAGCTGGACGGAGCTTTCTCCATCTGAAGTGTGCTCAATATCAAACCGCATTTATAAAAAAAGCTTAGGTGATGATGACCATGAGGACTAAAATTCATCAAAAGAAGGTAAGATTGGTTATGTTGTTGGTACTATGTGACCATAATTACACATGAAGTTGGACAGAATATTTCCATTCAACTGTTGGGACTATGAAGACTAAACCTTCATCAATAAGGTAAGATTGATGATGTTGTTGGTACTATGTGACCATGATACACATGAAGTTGAACAGAATATTTCCTTCAACTGTTGGGCAAGCAGTGAATGAATTCTAAATACTGTAGCTGAATGTATCAATGTAGGGGTGTATTCAATAGAAGGTAAGGTAGGGGAAATTGTTTGAAATGATTTGGACAATTGAGGTCAGGTGCACGATGTTGGATGGGTGATATTATTTGAATTGAAGGTGGTACTAGGATGAGGGATACATGAAAAGAAACTTAGATTAAAGCTGTAAATGCCTGTGACAAAGTATATGTCGATCCCTAATGTGACTAAGGAGACGGGATTTTTTTTTAGAGCACAGTTGGAAGATGACCCATTTGGAAGGTTCAAGAATCTTCATAGCTTTTTTAGTTAGAGGTTTTGCGGTTGTTTTTGGAGGCCAAATAGTTTGCCAGGCTTTGTTCTGATCAGACACTCAAGCTTGCTTTGGAGTTATCCTGACACAGTTAAAAACATCCACCCTATCTCTCCAATTGATAGATTAGTCATTGTTAAATGTGGGTGATTCTTTCTTAGTATAGGTCTTTACAGAGTCTTAAGCTTGATGGATATCGGAAGCGGCCAGGAGTGAACTGTTTCTTTTTTGGCTATTACGGTTTAAAACAGGACTGAGTCTGAATTCTTTGTATATGAAGTGAAAGAAACTGGAAAACAAAATTTTTCTGCAGTAATTCTGAAACTTCAGCAAATGTGAATTCAGTAGAATGTTTTAAACTAACACAGATGATGTAAAAAAAATTGACAAACCAAAATTGATGGTAATCAGATTTTGAGCAGGAAAAAAGACGACGAGAAAAATGAAGGGGAGAGATAAATAAACCTGTTGGAGATGCAACTATTCGGTCTTTGTTTATCAAGCTGACCATACAGTCCATTTCCTATTTATATGGCCACCTTTGCTGAAGAAAAACTTTAGAATACATGACTTTCTCTAAACATCGGCTTTAAATGGTTTGGATCCTAAAAACAAGAAAGAAGGGCATGGGTGTGGTCGGGACAACTTATGATTTACAATGTGGCATGGATACTTTGATGAAGGAGACATGCCCTTGTCAAATAGTTATCTGATACTTGAACAATCTAGTACTTGATGGATACTAGTCCGATACTCATTTTGACGTATCCTAAAATTTTATGATGTGGTATCCTAGATGTTGGAGACATATTATTGATGTATCCAATACTTGAAAGTTAAAAATCAATAATGTTTGAGTGATAGATTTACAATCTATCATTTGTAGATACATTGCATATATAAATTTTTTCTAGTTTCTTGATAAGGGATTCTTAATAAAGAATATGAGTGCTGATTTAAATATTGATTTATACAATTCAAAAAAATATTTCATAATGTCTGAGATAATGATCTCTTTTAATCATAATAGCTTTATAAATTCATGCTCTAGATAATGAATATTAACTTGCACACAAGTATAATTTTATTATACTGCCTCTTGATGTATCCTCATACCCTCATCATGTCCATATTTGTATCCCATATTCATATCAGTACATCTCTGTTGCGTGAAATCCACAAAAATTTACGTGCACAAAAATTTTATCATATCCATGTTGATAATTAGCTGTATTGTTGATCCGTATTTGTATCCATGTACATGCTTCTTAGCTTATGAAGCAGTTGCAGAATCATAAGATAGTTGCATAATCTCTTTACCTGCATCTATTGTTATGTCATCAATAGGTATCGCTGGTAATTGGACACTATGCTGCCAAGTATCACTAACCCCATAAATGTTTTTTTAGGCATATCATAATGAAGTTTTCTTTCATTTCAGTACCAAGTCACAGTCTAATTTAATTTGAAAATAAGGTGCAGATTCTAGTTTCTGGTGGTCCTTATATTCTAGTGGCATGTGATTTATAATGAAACTTCTCAATGATCATACTTTCTCCTCCCTTATAATATTACCTTGAGAGGTTTAAGATATGTAGGGTTCATAATTTATACTAGCATATCAAAGATAGTTGTGACTGTTTTAATATTCAGTGCTCAACATGTTGGGTTGAACACTAGGCACGTTTCTTATGGTCTGTGACACACTTCTCAGTTCTATAAGCGTTTGTCCTTTTAATTACTGTAGCTCCTGCCACGAGAATGGACTTTGGTCCCTAAAAATAACCCACTGTATTATGTAATTTTACATAAAACCAATGGTCCCAGACTTCCGTCATTGCATGAACAAGAATCAACTTTTTTATTCTTATAATAATTCATATATCAATCATAAAAAATGCAAAAATATTCACAGTTAGATGTTACTACGATTTCAACCATTTCATCGTGATTTCCTGGCACAACTAAGAAATAGCACAGGTTGCACGTTCGGTGGAGTTTGATTTAATGAAGTTTACTGTTATTTTCATGTGTATTAGATTTTGTTCACATACATATTTTTGCACATCTCATGATTTATTTGCTGCCAGGATGATGGGACTGGACATGTATATATTGTAGGGGCACGGGGTGCTTCAGGAATTGTATTAACTGTTGCAAGTGAAGTTTTTGAGGAATCAGGGCGATCTTTAGTGCGTGGGACTCTGGATTATCTTCAAGGTCTAAAGGTCTGTATAAATGAAAATACTTTTAAAAGACAGAGTTGAATTTTGGCTCCGCTTAATTACAATTTATTTGTAGATGCTTGGAGTGAAGCAGACTGAAAAGGTGCTTCCTACAGGAAGTTCTTTGACTGTGGTTGGTGAGGTAATTTCTTTGACATTAATAAAAAAATAAAGAGAATTTTAGTTCTTCCAATGTTTTCTAATTTGAGCTGATCTCTGAGGAAATAGCAAGGCAGTTCAGTGGCCAAACTAAGCCAGCATAAATCAAAGTTTTAAGAGAAAAGCCATAGTCTAACCAAGTTAATTGTATTTGATGTTCTTGTACTTTTTAACCTAAGTAATCTGTATGCATTTTTTCTTCATTGCTTTGTGTGTGTGTGTGTGTGTGTGTGGAATATTTCTTCTTAAACAGGCTGTTAAAGATGATATTGGGACAATACGGATTCAACGACCTCACAAAGGGCCATTTTATGTGTCACCAAAGAATATAGATGAATTAATTGCAAATCTTGGAAAATGGACGAGGTGATTCTCTAGATATTATCATGAATTTGCTTGAGTTTTTTTGTTGTTGTTTCATGAGTCAATGACCCATATAATAACAGAAGGTATGTCTTATATATTAAGAAGTGAATTTCACATTTTCCACAGGTGGTACCAATATGCTTCCATGGGATTTACAGTTTATGGTGTCTATCTTCTGGCAAAGCGTGCAATTCAGTATATTATGGGAAGAAAACGTAGAAGAGATTTGCAGACGAGGTGAAAATTGACACACACACATATTGATGATTCACTATTTCATAACTTTATTTAATTATACGTGAATAATTTAATTTGTACGTGATTCAATATGATTATGATAGATTGGCAATTCATCCTTTCCATTCTGTTTGTCGTTATTGATTTTGTTAACAGTTAGGGTAGATTTTTGGCAATCCTTGCATTAACTTTTATTATTATATGTAGACAACGATTCATATCAATACATAATAAAGTCATACCTTGGAGAATGATGATTTCATTATATGCAATGTTCTCGTGATTCCTGAGCAAATATACTTGCTTTTCCATTCACCTACCCATTTTTAGAAGGGGGAAAAAAGCACAGAAAGGAAAAAGGTGTTTCTTGAGTGTGCAAAATGTTAAAGAATGCATGTTAGTATGGAGGTTTATATTTCAATGTTTCTTAGTAATCCCTTGAATAGGACAACTTTGTAGGGGAACTAGACGTTTGATGCATATCTCAACTTGGCACTGATCATTTATTGATGTGGAAATGGTTAATCCTGTTAATTTTCTTGATATGTTCAGTGTTTTGAGAGGAAAATGCTATTTGATTCACTACTTGCATCATAAATCATCTCTTATCTGAAGACATGGGAAACACAGGATCATTACCATTTTTTGGAGGGGAACAAAGGAAGAAAAGAAAAAATCAATGTTATTGTCACATAAGTTTATCCATGCGGGTATATTAAGACGAATAATGTAACAGTCTTCATGGACTTCATCACAACTTATAAATCACTTGAAGATTTCCCAATCAGATATAGATAATATCAACAAACTATTTGAATATTTAAAAGGTATTAGATAGATTTTATTATCTGAACCTGTCCTGCTAGGTTATTATGGCAGATAGCTCTCTTGTCCATTGGTTCTTTGGCCAATCAATTTGGCACCAATTTGGGGGTTATGATGTCTTGATAACCAGTCATAAATTTTCATCAATCTTTTTGTGAAACCATTCTCGAATTGAGCTTGAATCACAAGTGACTCTTTTTCACGGGAAGAGGAATTTTTGGTAATGATGATTGGCACTCAAAATAGGGTATATGCCATTTCTGTTACGAGAAATTTCATATATTTAACCTTCCTTTTAAATCACCAGATCACCTGTAAAATTGGTTACCCCATGAAACATGGAAACATTATTAAAGTTCACTATGGGCCTGTTTGGTTAAGGGTGGAAGTGAGGAATTGAGGAAGTAGTAATAATTCTCTTTGGAACTTGGGAATTGGTTAGTAAGTTTTTCGGTGTTTGGATGTTGTTGGGAAGTGTGGTTTGAAAAATATTTTCTTTTCCGGTGTTTGGATGGTAATGTAAAAGTGGAAGTGGAAAAGTTGACCACAAAGTTGACCGTAAAATAATATTAAAATAAAAATTAATTAAGAAAAATAAAAAATAGACTGTAATTAGAATGCAAGTGAGATTTACATGGTTAAAAACTTAACTATTTTGTGCTATAATTTATTACAAATGAGATTTACATGACCACAAAATTAACTGTAGCACTCTGGAAGTGAGGAAATGGTTGTGTAAAAGAGAAAAGATAAAAGGAAAAGAGGTTTTCTTATTTTTCTTTTCCGGTGTTTGGATAGATAGGGAAGTGAGCAATTATACTTCCCTATTTCCTTACTTCCGCCCACTTCCTTGCAACCAAACAACCCCTATAAACCAGAAGCAAAGTGTTAAAGAAGCCCAACTGATTAACGCTAGAAGAAACTCTTAACTAGTTTTTGTGTAGATTTGGAGGGATGGTAACATATTAGCCAACCACTAGGAGCTTGTTAGGATGCACATGATGAGTGTAATAATAATACAAGAAGGCCTTGCTCGAAGGGCGCCCATAGATGCTCGACACGAACAACCCTACCAGTCTAATGACACCAGTGGGTACCATGTTCTTAGCTCGCAAAGCGATTATACAGGTCCTCTGTCTATAAATAGGACCACCTTTGAGCCTCCCCAAGGTATGCAATTCTACCCTCGCTCAAGTTCACTTGCTTCTTCTCTGAGCAGTGTCTAACTTGAGCGTCATAGCGGGATAGTCAGGGCGATCCGGCCTCTCGCTATCCATTCTTCATCTTGCAGGTTCATCAATCAAGATCCCACAGAGTTGAGAATGCTTCAACACAAATTAACTAGATGTTAGGATAGCAGTGTTTTAAATGTCGGATATCAGGGAAATGTCGGATGTCGTAATCGGATGTCAGATTTCGGATTTCGGAGATATTTCGGGGCCATCTAGTAAATTTCGGACGCCATGACGGATAACAAATATATATCCTAGATGTCTTAAACAATATAATTTTAAAATTATTATCAAAGTAATACATACACAACTTATGCAAAACTACATAAATATGTTTAGGATAGTTATTCTTAACTTAAACATTTTGTATATATTCACTAATCCATTGTTAAAATTTCTCAATTGCTCCAACTTTCAAGATCAATCAACATAATGGGTTTTTCCCGAAATGTCGGCTGACATTTCGGGAAAATGTCAGCCGACATATCGGATTTTACCGAAATGTCGGCCGACATTTTCCAAAACGCCATTTCAAATGCGGGTGGGGATGTCGTGGCGGTGAGGGCTTGAAAACGAAATGTCGGCCGACATTTCGGAAATGTCGGCCGACATTTCGGAAATGTCGGCCGACATTTAAAACACTGTAGGATAGTGAACTCAAAGAATGGAGTTTCCATACCGTAAAGTCAATTTGAAATCCTAGGACTGTTTAGGTTCCATTTCTTATCTCCTTAAACAATATGGTTCAAAGTCGTGGTCTCGGTCCCCGACTTGGCGAGCACTGAGACGCATCGATCTCGGTGTCTTGGATCGGTCTCGAGCGATATGCCCAAAACGCTACATAGAAAGCTTAAAAAATTCTGAAAAAAATCACGACAAATTGTAAAAAATATAGAAATATGAAAATATGATGATTTGAGGGGTAAATTTACAAAAATGGAAGATTTGAGGGGTAATTGGGAAAATATGATGATTTGAGGGGTAAATTTAGAAAGATGAAGATTTGAGCGGTAAAAAAAAGATTATGTTAATTGTTAAGAGACAGAGAGAGATCAGGTGAGGGGCACGGTTCAAAGACTCAGCCGAGTCGTATCTATCTCGGCCCGCTCCGAGACGAGTTCGAGTCACGAGTCACGAGTCGGTTGACTCAACTCAGAGGAGACCGACTCGGTTGAGAATCGGAGTTGACTTGGTTGATTCGGCCGATTCAGGGCCGAATTGGTCGTGACTCGATCAAAATGACTTGGCTGAGCTGACCGAATCGACTCCGATTCAGTCAGCTCAAAACGTATATTCACGGTATTCACCTGTGACGAACGGGTATAAAGGAAAAAAGGAAAAAAAGGAACTTACCTCTCGCTCAGATCTGGAGATCGCTGCCGCTGCGTGGTCGTCGCCTCTCAGATCTGGACCCACCGCTGCCCGATCGCCGCTGTCCGCTCCTCCCCAGCCCCAGGTGATGTTCCTCCCTCTCTGTCTCTTTCCCTCTCCCTCTCTCTGTTTCTCTCTCCCCCCTCTCACCCGCTCTCTCTCCCCCCTCTCCATCTCCCGTCTCTCTTTCTCGTTCTTTCCCCTTCCTCTGTTTCATTCTCCCCTTTTTCTTTCTCGCCCGCTCTCTTTCTCTCCCTTTCCATCTCCCGTCTCTCTGTCTCTTCCCCCTCCCCCCCTGTTTCCGATCTCTCCCCCCTCTCCCCCCTCCGAAGTATAAGGAAGCAGATGATGATGGTGGTGATGAAGATGTGAGGGTTTTATCCAGTTCTAGTAGTGATGATGGTGATGATAATGATGACAGTAGTGATGGCAGCGGTGGCGGTGATGGCAGCGGTGGTGATGATGACAATAATGAGGGCAACAATAGTGCTGATGGAGGAACTTATAGTCTTAAAGGTTATATACAAAAGTTGAGTTTGACATCAGGTCTATGGTGTGACATATGTCCATGACTACAGACCACAACTTGAGAGATCTACGAGCACTACTATCGGTTTATCTACTTACCGCAAAGATGATTATGATGATGATTTGTATCTCATCGCAATTCAATGTGAAAATAACTACATTAGCATGTATTTATGAATGTAGTTTGTGCAATATACTATATTGTGCATGTATTTTATTATGTTTCTACCGACGACGCGTGTATTTATGCTTTCGCTTTATGTTTAATGTGCTAAGTGATATGTTTTGGACATGTGATACATAAATGTGGATGTCTTCATTTTTTAAGATTTGTCGTGTTTTTTTAAAGAATTTTTTTTTGAGCTTTCTATGTAGCGTTTTGCGCGTATCGTCCGAGACCGATCTGAGTCGCCGAGACTGATCCGTCTCAGTGCTCGCCGAGTCAGCGGCCGAGACCTCGACTGTAAACCATGTGAGGGGAAAAGAGATCGGGTGAGAGGGAGAGAGACAGAGAGATTGGAGGGAGGGAGGGTGGGAGAGAAAGGGGGAGAGAGACAGAGAGATCAAAGGGAGGGAGAGGGGTGAGAGAGAGAGAGATCGGAGGGAGGGACTCTGTATCTCTTCCCCTTGTTGAGATCTCACGGCAAATCTCACGACAGTCTTCCTTTCCCGGTCTCACGACGGTCTCAAGGGTGGCGGCGATAAGGTAAGTGGAAGTTTTCCCCCTTTCCCCCTTCTTCTGGATCTTGATCTGGATCGGTCCCGTTTCTCTTTTTATTTGACCGACTCGTGGCCGAGTTGTATTTGACCGACTCGTGCCGAGTTGCATCGGGACCTGACCGAGTCAACCCGAGTTACATTGGGACTCGGCTGAGTTGGTCAAAAATCGAAGCCCAGGGCGGCTAGCGTCTTGGTCTCATCGTGGTGCCCCCCGAGTTGGAGACAACTCGATCAAGTCATCCCTGACTCGGTCGATACTTTGAACCCTGTTTAACATGCCTATTCCATGGCATCATGAAACTTCATTATCAACATGATTTATGTCATATGAGATAAATATACTTATGGAGGGATGGAGATATGACTTCCATGTGCATTCTTCATGAACATTATGTGGGCAATTTTAGTTTGGCAGAGAACACACAACTGCTAGTATGTATCCAAGAAATAGAAGCTAACAACTAGTTGAAATGGTAGATCATAGTGGTTTGTTGGGAAGATGGCATTCCCAAACAGGTAGTTTCCAATGTACTTATAACAGTTATTGCAAACAACAGATCATAAATGTGTAGGAGATACAGGCTTAGTATGGTTAACTACTTTATTTAACAAAATTATACATACTAGGAAAATGCTAGAAGAATGGAGGATTAGCACTCTATTACCAATGTATAAAAATAAAGGAGATGTACAAAGTTGTGCAAACTATCATGGGATCAAGCTTATGAGCCATTAACATTGCAAATTCTTATGTTTCAAAACGGACAAATCATTTCTTTTTATTCCTCTTTGGCTATCCAAAGAGACATGTAGGATAGAAAAGAGTGTCTTAGAAACTTCTTGTATCCTGCGTACTGTGTAGAAGAAATTTGGAACAACTTATTTCAAAATGTGTATTGTTACCCTAGCTATCCAAATAGGGACTAGATTTTGTTGGTGCTTAAAAGGTTAGCTATGGGAGGAAAAGTACAGAACAAAGGAACCTTTTATACTCTTGAGTCTTGAGGAAGAAGTTTATGTTTTAGGGAAAGTTAGTGAGATCAATTATATCTCGTCTCCTATCTCTTATTTATATATAATAGAGACTTTTACATAAAACATCATTTACATATTTATATTTCCTAACACTCCTTCAAGCTGGAGCATATATATCATACATGCCGAGCTTGTCACAAATGAATCAAACTCGTGTTCCGCCATCAACAAATTTGCTAGCATAGGAAACATATCAAGTCTCAATGATCTTGTCCTACATCACCCTTTGACAAACTAGATGGCAGTCCACCTCGTTGTGCTTCATCACCTTTTGACAGACTAGATGGCAGTCCACCTCGATGTGCTTCATCTGCTTTTGACAGACTAGATGGCAGTCCACCTCGATGCGTTTGGGCGCTCATGAAAGATAGAATTCTCTGCAATGTGAATAGTTGTCTTGTTATCAGAGCTCTCAGAGGAGATGAAGGTAGAAGATGAAGCTCATTCAGAAGATCACGTATCCCAACCAGATCACATGTATCTGTCATTGCTTGAGTTTCAGATTCTGAACTAGATTTAATAATCACAACTTATTTTTTGCTCTTCATGATACAAGATTTCCTCCAACAAATACATAATAGCCAGTAGTGGACCTTCTATCAACTGGTGACCCTACCCAATCTGCATCCCAAAAAATCAGCTACACGTTCATGATCACCATCTGAATATGGTGGTTCTCTAGCTTGGGCATGCTTGAAGTAACGAAGCACTCAAATAACTACATTCCAATGACTCATCCTTAGAAACCAGGGATCCACATTGGAAGTTGCAATGTCTTAAAAGGGCACAACATGACATAGAAGAGACTTTCCATCGTGCGTAAGAGTGGGACAGTATCTTTAGAAGGTGTATTGATAGATGTGAAAGAATAGTGTTAGCTAAGGGTATACATATTGATGATAAGGACAAATAAAAAAGATGGATACTATATATTGCTAGAGTAATAGTACTATCTTTATTGCAGAACTTATTGCTGTTTGAATTGAGGACAATCTGCTATTCGTGAGGGGGGGGGGGGAGTTTCTTAGATCAGGGAAGATCAGGTATTCACTTTGGTGGTTAACAAGTTCCAAACTATATATCTGTGTGTGTGGACGGACCCAAGCGTACCATTACCCATGGACCATGCCGGGAACAGCCACACATGCCATCTAGGCTCTGTTGAGAGCTCTAGGCATCAAAGGTTGTGCATGTGTTGTATTATCGTGCCTTTCATTTCAAAACGGTTGTCTGTCCGCTGAACTCAAAGTTGAGGAAAATTATAACAATCACCTGATGTCACCCTATGAGTTGGTGCCAATTTCCATGCCAAGAGACGAAAAAGAAGTTAGCACGCACTCACAAGCGCCAGGGCGCATGTGGCGTAGGTGCAGACACACAGACCATACGCATGGACGACCATCATGCCAAATTTTATTCAGATGATCAGTTATTTGACATGTAATATATCTCATACTGAACTGTGGAGCAAGTGCAACATTTTCATGAACACTTGTACAACCACACATTTAATACTTATTGTGCAAATATTAATTGCCATGAGTTTGTGAAGGCTCTGCACTTGCAGTACCATTATCCTTTCCTTTCTACATGCCGTGCATTCACCTGCTACTTTACTTTGGAAGAGGGCCATTTTCTGTTGCAATGATGTTCCTGGCCACATTCCTGCTTTCTTTAATGGTTATTGTATTGAAACCATTCTAAATCATGATCATCAAATCTCCTCTTCACTTTGAATTCCTATGATCTTTATAAATCTATTGTTTACTTGCTTCATCATTTTTTAAGGTTGCACTAGCAGATTAACATGTGCAAAGGTGACAATTTCAAGTGATTGGGTCTCGTCGCAATATTTGTTATTTCTTAATATTTCAAGCTATCTAGTTGACCCTTCCTGAATTATCTGAGAATCCACTTCTCTAGGCATGTACCTGCATCATCTCCTAATGCAAGTTTCTCTGGCTAAGATTAAAGTTCTAGGGAGTCCAATGAGTAGTAATTATTTTGTAGGGCATATTAACTTGATTCGTATACCAGCATATATGGTTGCTTTGGTGAACTTCTTACTTTCTTTTGCTTTTGTTTGTTGTGGAATAAACTTTTGCATTTCACAGTTATATAGCATTGCATCCTGGAATATTCTCCGGGGGTTAGTTACTTTTCTGACTACTGAAGTGCTGCATAGGGCTGAGCATCGAGCGGTGCGGTGCGGTTTTTCTTCGTAAAATATGAACCGAACCGAACCGAAGTTAAATTCGAACCGAACGAACCGAACCGAACTAGAAACCGGACCTAAACCGAACCGAAAAAATCGGTTCGGTTCGGCTTGGTTTTCGGTTTGGGCCTTGGGCCCAAAATTTGGGCTGGATTTAAAAGTTTGCAAAGATTCTTTACATTTGAAATTTGAAGGCAAATTTGGGCCCATAATTCCTCCAGCAGGCCCAAGATTCTTTAAGTTTGCAAAGATTCTTTACAGTTTTAAAGTTCAATACAAATTGCAAACAAAAATCAAACAAACAACAACAGGTTTTAAAGTTTAAACTGTCTCATGACTCATGAGCAGCAGCAGAATTCAAAGATGAATAACTTCCATAATTCAAAAATGCATCAGTCTTGATTCTCTTGAATGGAAAAGAAGCTAATATGATGAAAATGCAGATTCACAGAATTCAAAGAATCAAAATGCAGGCTGCACCTGGGTGAACAACATGTCACAGAATTCAAAGAATCAAAATGCAGGCTGCACCTGGATGCACCTGGGTGAACAACATGTCATTCAAAGAATCAAAATGCATTATGCAGCAGGAGATCACGATGGGAAGAGAGGGTGGAGCGATCTGTCGTCGGAGATCGCGTGACTCGCGTCTGCGTAGAGAAGCTTCCGTCGTCGCCTCTTCGGAGACTAGGAGATCGGAGACGACTCAGACGAGGAGGGCTACAGGAGCGACGGAGGAGGAGATCCGAGATTCCGTCATCAACGCGCAGTCGCAGCGTCGATCGCCTCGCATCGCCTCGCAGCCGCTTGCTTTAGTTTAGGTTTAGGGCAGAGTGAGAGAGGACTCAGAGGAGAGAGCCCTAATGCCTGTCACCTCACCTGTGGGCCATGGGGCCGTGGCCCGTGGTAGCGCACCACGCGGGCACGCGGGGCTGAGCATCGGGCCTCTTGGCTCTGGCCCTCTGGGTCTGGGTTCTGGGCTCGCTCTGGGCCTTTGGAAATTGGAATATTGGAATGTCGGTCGGTTTTTCGGTCGGATCGGTTTTCAATTATTGGAAACCGATCCGACCCGAAAGAACCGAATTTTCACCAAAAATAACCCGCAACCGAACCCGATCACTGTTTAACCGAACCGAACCTCCCGAAACTCGACGGTTCGGGCGGTTTTTTTCGGTTTTCGGGTTTAAATGCTCAGCCCTAGTGCTGCAGTTGCTGAAAATTTTTGAGCTATATTTTAGGCAGTAAATTCATGGTTGTGAGGCAGAGTTCACCCTTTAATGAAGATAATAATAATTCTCTCTCATAAGTTACTTGTAAAGTTAGAGTTAGCTAATCATCTCATTGTAAACTGATTCATGATACAAACAGTCTTACATCAATTTCAGGGTCGAGATTTGGTTTTTTAAGAAAAACTCATGCCATATGGATCCATGCATATGTCATTTAGCTCAACCTTTTAGTGTATTTCTGTTTATTAACTTCATGTACAGTTCCAATTTAAAGTATGTCCATGGTGTCTGGTCCATGCAGAGTTCTTGCAGCTGCTGCACAACGACAGGGACGGCATGATGAAGGTATATCTTCTATCTAATACTTGAATATGGTTAAATATTGGTAATCTGGTTACAAAATTAGTGTCTCAACTCCATTTCTGATTATGCTCCAGTGGGATCAACTGGAAACTCAGATAAAGGAACAGATAATTCAAAGAGGGAACAACGTATGCCAGACCTATGCGTTATTTGCCTTGAGGATGACTATAACGCTGTTTTTGTTCCGTAAGTATCTTCATTCTTTCTCTTTAATACTTCATATGCAGGACTTACTTGATTATTGTAGTTGGATTGTATAATAATTGCCAAAATCTAGTATTTTGTACCCAATTTGTAATACACGGGAACTACTTTATTATCTTGTGTGCCTGTTTAAATTATCATGCACAAAACCTTGCGGTTTCTAGACAGTATGTTTATCCTATCCTTATTCTTTCTATCTCATGGGTTTTTTCTAAGATCATATATTGTATCTCATGTTGCAATATAAGTCTCAGGATTTATTAATATTTTTTACTTGAAATATCCTTGTGATCTAAAACCTGTTGTTTCCTTTTATCATAAAAACATAAGAGGAAAAAATTTCCTTTTATTTAAAGTCTTCCAGCTACAAGTTCTTCATGCAACTGACTTTTAAATTAAGCTTAGAAACTTGCTGTTTGCAGAGTGTAAATCTATCCTCAACCCTTGTAACATTTAGATGGTATCAGAACCAACCAGATTCAAATCCAGCTGAGCGCAGTGGCGTACGCAGGATTTTCACTCAGTGGGGGCGGAGATATTATGAACCAAAATTGAAAATTTATAAATGAACAATACATTTCATGTTTTGATATTACCAAAAATTTAGAGGGGCGACAACTCTAAATTACAATGCTCTCCTTCGAGGAGCCATATTCTGAAACCGTCGAATGATTGATTCATTATCAATACTGTCAAATATGTCCTTTTCAATATATGTCACCAAGCAATCATTCATTAACTCACCATCCATTCTATTACGCAATGAATTCTTGATAAACTTTGTTGCAGAGAATGCTCGTTCGACGGTTGCAGTTGCAACGGGTAAAAGTAATGCCAGCTTCACGAGAAAAATATACCAAATTATAGGTTTTATCCTTCTTCAACTGAACCATGTTTTTAGCAAGCTCACTAATCCTTTAATTTCAGAAAACTGTTTGTTGGAGCGAACATCAAGAATATAATTCTCAAGTTGGAAATCAAATGCTGCTAGCTTAACTAGAGAAAAGTCTGATTTGTAAAACTTTGTAAATTGAATCATCTTTCTCTTACCAAAAGCAGAGAAAGAATCAGCTGGACTTAGACAAGCCATACATAATAACAACTCGGTGTTCACTTCATTAAACCGGTTATTCAATTCTTGAAGTTGTATATCTATCACCGCATAAATTACTTCAACACGATAATGATGAAGGTCGTGCTTTCTTCAACATTGCGGCGTGATCTCCCTCGAATAACAAATAAGTCTAACATATTTGGGACGATTATATGATGCTCATCACAAAATAAAAAAAACTTCACACAAAAGAGATTCCCAACCTTCATCTCTCATCTTCTGTGAACGATGCTTAGAGAATTTAACAAGATTCATGGCATTCACAATGTCTTGATCTTTTTTCTGCAATGCTTGGGTTAAATTATTTGTAATTTTCAAGACCATTTTCATCAAGTGCAAGTGAAATGTGAATCCAAAAACACTGTATTGGATCCAACAAATCAGTTGCTTGCGCTTTATGTATTGAAAGTGTTCCATTCTCTGCAATAACCTCAAGCACGTTGATGACGAAAGAGAATAAATATATCAAGTTCACAAGTTTATCGAAATGAGAACACGTCTCTCCTGACTTTTTAATGCCCTTTCTTGATTCATACCTATCCCAGTCATAATTTCTCCCTTACAATCCCTTCGACAACCTTTTCAAATTGTTTTGCTCGAAGGATGTCCTTACCTTTGCATGAATCTCCAACAAAATTTGATAAAGTTGTAACCAAATTAAAAAAATGAGCATATCTTCTTCTGATTTTCAGCAATGCCTACAAGTGTCAATGGAGTTGATGAGCAAAACAATGAACATAGAAAGAACTTTCATTCTCCTTCAAAATCAAACTTTGAGACCATTAAATTCTCCTTACATATTACTAGCTTCATCATAACCTTGTCCACGCAAGCTTGATATACTGAGCCCATATCTAGAGGAAAGTTATTCAATAACTGTTTTGAGAGATAAAAAACTAGTATCAGTAACATGTTCAACCCCAATAATGCGCTCAATTACATACCCTTCTCCATCTACAAAATGCAAAGCAACAACCATTTGTTTTTTTACTGATATATCACGAGCCCCGTCAATTAAAATAGAGAATAAATTGTCTCCAATATCATTAGCAATAGCAGTTGTGGTCTCAATTGCAGCAGCATTGATAATATCTTTCTGAATTCTTGGTGTGTCAATTTCAAATTTCAGGAGCATTATTCAGAGCAACTTTATTGATTTCTTCATTATGTTCAGAAAGAAACTTTAAAAGCTCTATAAAATTACCTTGGTTTGGGGATTCCTCTGATTCATCATGACCACGAAAAACCAATCCTTGGCGTAGAAGAAATCTAATGCAATCAACTGATGCAGTCAACGAGTACGATAAACACTTCGAACTTGTTCAGATTGGTTAGTCAAACTCAACTCTATGTGTTGATCTTGACTCATAAGATCTTGACATCGTCACAAGCATATGTTGTGCATGCTATTATGACCTCCAACATGTAAATTGAATCTTTCTTTTGCTCTTTTCCAAGTTGTAAACCTCTCACTTATGAATGAATCTTCACCTCCTTGATTACCATGCTCGGATTTAAAAAGATAACAATATAAGCAATATGCTGCATTTTTTTTTTCTATGCTGTATTCTAACCAATTACTATATTCATTGAACCATGTACCTTGAAACTTCTGTTATTATTTTCACATTGTCTCCGAGAAAAATAATGATTCTTGGGCTGACAAGGACCCTTTTGCAAGTATGCTCTACGGACTTTCTCCCTATCATTAAGATCATATTCATAGATACTTTTTTCTTAGCCCCGGATCACTAATAAGATCATCTAAATTGACGTCTTCTCGAGCATGTGTGTCATCGATGTTAAGACCTACATTGGAGACTCTTCAATTTTTTTCTTTTTAAAGTATCTTTTCATAACTGTTACATATAAATTAACTGTCATTAGCACAAAATACACATTAAGCAATAACATAAAACGCCTAAAACACATTAACCAATAAGACAAAACCTAACACAAAGCAATAGAAATGTTTCTTGCATTTTTAGTCATTTATGGACCAACTAACAGTGAGCATGTTCAGTTATTTAGTTGGCTTTAAATTTATATGTTTCAATTCCTTCGTAATAAGATTATAGGAGGGTCAGTTACTAACTAAAATTACATGGTAATAGAATGATAGATCACCAACTAAAATTCAAACATCATTCACATAAGACTAACAAGTTTACAGGTGACAGAGTAAAATGTGTCTAAGGTTCAGAACTAATTAATTATCACAATGAGAAGAAAAAAGATATAAAATTACCTTTGCAATTTGAGAGAGGTGAATCAGATATATAATCTGTACTTTGAAGTTCGACCTGCAATAGACAATAGAAAAGAGAACTATTAATCCTCTGTAAATTAATCCAAAAAATAATAAAAAAACCTCAAAAAATAACCCAACCGATCATGTAAACTGATCAAAAATCAACCCCAATCGATGCAGGAAAAATCAATCAGAAATCATCCTCAAAATGTCCCGAAATTCTCTATAAATTGATCAAAACCCTAAATAAACTAACTAATTTGCATGTAAACATTGGCAACATGATGAATCTCCCAAATAGTGAATTAGGAACCCTCGAAATTGAAAGAAAACCAAACTAATTCGATCAAGAACTCCAAAAGAAGCATTCAAAAGCTCGAATCCATACCTAATTTGAAGAGGATTGGGGCTCAGCCTACGCTGGGGGGGGGGGGGGGTGAGAGAGGATCCAGACTGGGGGCGCTGGGGGAGGGGGGGGGGGAGAGGAAATGAGCGCTGAGAGAGACAGTGAGAGCGAGAGAGAAAGGGGATCGGGTCGGGCCGATCGGGCCACAACTGTGGCCCTGTATGTTCTTTGTTTTTTTTTTAAAGAAGGTGTGCGGTCGGGTATTTTGATTAAAACCCGACCTGTAGTGCGATCTCAGTGGGGGCGACCGCCCCCCACTAGCCCATACGTGCGTTCGTCACTGGCTGAGCGCATAATTTAAGCGGATAAAAAATCAGGTACCCACATAGCATGGGTCTCAGCCACAAAAAAAGCAGTGGGTTTTTACATATAGACTATATTATCCTCACAGACCACACTCGTCAAATTTTTTTGAAGTTTTGGCATAGTGACAGGATAACAATGCAATAAGTATCTTTGAGATTTGGCCTTAAGATACAATATTCTTTTGACTTATATATTGCTAATGACACTAAGACAATAGATTAGTGGAGAATGAAGGAAGAAAGAGAAATTACTTTATCTGTTTTGTAAACGAATTAAATTATTGGAAATGCACTTTGTTTCGGGGTTAATTTTCTTAATACCCCTTTAAACTTTTATGGCTTACCAAAAAAAAAAACCTTCAACTTAGAAATACCAAATAACTACCTTGAATTATCTCAAATTCCTAAGAAACTACTTTCCATTAAACAACTATATGGTCGGTACTACATAGGTTGCACATGATTAATTTATGATCAAAATACCCTTATTCATGACCCAAATAAATAAGTGTTATACGCATGATGATCTAAGGGTATTTTGATCATAACTTAGGCACGTGCAATGTACATAACTACTCCCAGATGGTTATGTAACAGTGGTTATTTGGAAGTTTTCGGATAGCTCAAGGTGGTTATTTGGTTCTTAAGTTGAATGGGGGCATATGGGAAAACCATGAAAATTTAAGGGGGTATTAAGAAAATTAACCTTGTTTCTCTGAAAGAAATTATATCATGATTGGTTGAGAATTTTGGAATATTAGTTATTATCTATGATATATAGAACACTTCCCCCAACCAAAATTCGATGTATCTAGCAAGGCCGGACGAGGCACGTCCATTGTTGTTTGACATATACAAATATGTAAAGCATTATTTTGGATCCATTTAATATGAATAACAACCCGTTACATATATTTATATGAGTTAGTGGGATCAAAATTACCCATCACTTTTGATGTGATGGAGTGCCTATAGTCAAGTATGAATATTTTAGATTCGTCCAATTCATCCTACGAAAGGTAGTTTTTTGTTTGTGATTTCATGGCTTTTAATAGATTCAAGTGTGTTTTAATAACACACTTGTTCGTGGCTTCCACATCAGGCATACTCATCCTGTTCAATGTGCATCCATCCCATATCCTTCTCAATGGCATTAATGACATTTTCATAAGACACGGATATAACTATATGCAGTCCTGTGTGCAAATATCACATGTGGAATATGCTCAGATATAATTTTGTTATTGTTGTATCCTCCACATATTTGTATCCTGAACTTTCCGAGTCCACATATTACACGTGTCATGTTGCATGTTCCTCTTAGTTGTTTCTGGTACCAGTAGCACTAGCAGAATCCTGCATGCAAATAATTAATTGACTATATTTGTGCTCTCTTGGATGTGTTATCTTGTGCTATTTCTTTAGTGTATTAGTGAATATTGCACTCGTATGTTAAAAATATGGTTAATGCAACATCATGTTCTTGACTGATTAATGATGACATAAAATTTCAGGTGTGGTCATATGTGCTGTTGTACATCGTGCTCTTCACACTTGACCAATTGTCCACTGTGCCGCAGAAGGATTGATCAAGTTGTAAGGACCTTCCGTCATTAGTGGACAACCACGCCAAATAAACTGATGCAATCATATTCCTCAAAAAATTTGGGGCTGCCAGCGTTGACAAGCTCTCATCTTTTCAGTCCCCCACCAACATTGTTCCTGCTACAGCTGATAGCATGTCTTCTATTGTTGCTTCCAGAGAGGGTTCGCGCATTCTGCTATTGAGTCACAGAAGAATCTTTTCCTTGTAAAGAAAAACCTGAAGAGTTTTTTCTAACATAAACTATGGACGATTCAATCCAGCACTTTACTAATTGGCCCTGGTGTAGATAATGAATTAATCCGTGATGACATCAAGAGTGATCACTGATTTGTCCTCCTCAATAGTGTTATGAGTTCCGAAGAAACAGGATTTATTGTTGTTCTATCATGTAGTTACCATAATGTGATTAGACACAGGTCAGTTAGTTATTCGACACTGTTGCGACTATTGGGCTTGTGGATTTTTCTTCTTTCTGTCTGCATCCTTTTCTCTCTTCTGAAGCTGCAGGGGTGCATGCGCGCCCTTGTTAGGCTTGAAGATGGTCAAAAAGGTATTGTCTTCTTGTTTTAACAGCGTTCACATTGAACGCTCGCTACAGTTAAGGAGAAGAGAAAGTATTGTTGTTGTTGGAACGATAACCATCTTATCGGAAAAGGGATCTTTCAACAGCGCGTGGGATGCTAGGAAGCAACCAGCAAAAGAGATCCACAAGGCGACTACATTTTCCTCTACCCACTTTCTCTCCATCATTTCATATCGACAAGGGACGAAGGAATTATTCTTTTCTTGAGGCTATGCTCAAATACATTTCAAAATCAATCTAGTAGTTACTTGTTGCAGCAGGTTTCTGTGGATTCTAATTGGTATGCAGAAAGTATATTTTGTATTCACAGATAGCATATGAGACATTTGCTTTCTTAATTTGTTGGTTAAATGTTTCCTCTGAATTCTGAAACTATCAGGTTTAGTCACTTAAAAGATCAGAATCAGCATGAACAGAGCTTGAATTTATGACTGGCTATTCTAGGTTTGTTCTTTGGTTTCTGAACCTCAGAAGCAGTCACTATGCTTATAATTTGGCATGATGACAGTGCAGAGCAATGTATAGGCCATCCAACTCCATTCCAAGCACCCACCCCAGAGAAAAAAGCAAGTATGCACAAAGGGAAAAGATGGCATCTGCGCTTTGTTCATATTATTTAATCAAATACATAGAAGAGAGGCAGTTAAACAGCTGAGAAAACAAACAGTAATGCAATCCTAGCATCATATTGCGTGATCGAGCAATCGCCATGAAGTTGGCAAGAAGTGGTTATATATAGATGTATTGGTCAAAATTTGATCTCTGTTAGGATCACAACACGTGTTCAGTGGCAGGAACATGGGGAAGCTCTCCGAATCTCTGCTCCCGAATCCTAACCTCGCGACGATAGCCCTCAACCACAGCTCTGAAGCCATACTGCCTTTCAAAAACATCTCTCACCCCAGAGTATGAAGTTATACAACCACTCGGAGCCGACTCGATTCCAAACCTAATGCCCAGCCACGTGGCGACCTTATCCATCACCACAGAAAGATCCACGCAAATTTCTCTGAGTCACGAATTCTGTTTTGCGACTCTATCCTCTTCTTAGTCCAGAGCTACGTTACAGCTCAGTAAGCAGTTGAAAATAGCAGCAAATGACTCCTCTATTGCATCAATCATAACTACCTTGATACATTCTAAGTGATTATAAGGATCAGCAGATTCAATCTGAACAGTTGAAGATCTATATCTATCAACATCTACTCCATCACCTCTGTCAGGTATAAATACATCTTCTTCTCTATCGAGACGAAGGTCGCTTCTTTAATCTTCAGAGCACATACCACACCTGTTGGCAGTTTCTCTCTGCTAGTCCACTATCTCTACACCGACAATTTTCCTCTGCCAGTCCACTACCACTATGCCGGCAGTTTCCCTTTATCTATCCTCCCCTCTTACCGACTACTGATTCTCACTCCCAAGAGTCTTAGGCCGGCACCACACCGGTGCACCTAATATTAAAGGTGTCCTCCTTCTCTGTGTATTCTGACAGATTCGATCGGGGGCGTCCAATTATTTTTGGCGGAGTTTCCATCCACCATGGTGCTTTCATTGAGAGCTTGAGTTTACACTTGAAATCTTCCTCCCATCCAACGCTGATACCTATCCTTCCTCTAAAGAGCCTCTTCCCTAGCGTCGATGTCCCCGAAAAAACAAACAATCGTCCACAACGACGGCTGTCTAAAGGCAGGATTAATACCACTGTCGGGGGCACGCCCCCCACACGCCGTCCACCGGGAGCATGTCACGAGGACACTAGATTCTCTTTATCTCAGAGGGCAGCCACCAGTGCCTGATCGTCGCCGCTGTACGAAAGCCACATCCTTCTAGATGATCGCCAGACATGAAGGAGCAGATGAAGGAGTAACAAGCCCAGTCACATCGCAACCAAAAGCAAGCGGCTCTCGACCACGATAATATCGTCTGAGAGCAGGAGGCCTTGAAATAACACAATGACCAACTCCAGGCATAGATTGCCGCCCTTCAAAAAAATCAAAGACAAACACAGCCGGAGGACGAACCTGAACACAGCCAGAGGACGAACCTAAAATTGGGGAGACTCTCGTCAACAGGCCCATCACGAACCTGACATAGTTTTGATGATGATTAACTCTTATAGTTATAGACTAATGATCTTGCATATTTAAGTTTCAGATTTTAATTAAGAAATTAGTTCAAGTGTTTAGCTTCAACAAAAGACTCAACGTCAAGTTTTGAAGCTAATAAGTGTTGATTCAAGAGCTCAAGTATAAAGAGTAAAGAGCTCAAGTATAAAGAATACATCTAGCACTCAAAAAAGAGTCAAGCTCAAGGAACCAAAAGTTGGATCAAGTCAAAATGAAGATGAAGATCAAGATGAAGACTTGTTTATAGAGTTTGTGAGTATTTAGAAGTTTTATAAAGTTTAGATTAGATTTGATTGCTCAAGTTCATAAACGCAAGTTTCTATATTGGTTTATTGAGTTTCAATGTAAATGAGTTTGTGGTTTAATGTCTGATTTTACCAAAAGATTGATTTTATGAAAAGAAAGTCTCAAAACAAGTTTTATATCAGTTTATATGTGTATTGGAGTTGTCCATACATATTAGAGCTTCAAAAGATTTTAATAACTTATTTTTGGGTTTTATGCATATTTTGAAAAAACTTGTTTTAAGTTTAAAGTTTAGTTTTTATAAAAACAAGTTATATTATTTCAAAATAATTTTGATATTACAAAAAGAAGTTCAAAATGTTTTAAATATGTTTTGATTTTTAATCGTACATATTTGTGCTCTAAAGTATTCATATGAATTTATTTTGTGTGTATTTTATAAAGATTTATTTTGATTTTAAATATGAAAATTTAACTGTCTAGAGAACCAGGACAGACGACAACCAAGTTCTGTTGTCGACTACTGATACATAGGTGCACAGGCTGAGAGTGTCTCAGTTGTCGACAATGATTTATAGTTGTTGATAAGGGACTCAACAGAGAGTTAGTCTGTCTCAGTCTGTCGATAGCTATACCCAACTGTCAACAATACTTGTATTGGATTTGAAAAATTTAACCGTTGAGATATGCCTGTTGACAGGCATGAGCTTGTTGTCGAAGTCAGGCAGTCAACTTGCCTGTTTTGACTCCCAACAACTAGTTTTGTATTCAAACGTGTCCAAGTTTATTTGTACTAGGGTTTCATATTTTTAACATGTTTTTAATTACTAGACTTACTGAGTTTTTGTCTTTATCTTACTCTTACAAATAGAAGTGATTGTAGAGAGTGTTTTAAAACAAGTTTTGAAAAAATTTCAAGTGTTTAATTCTAAAATCTCTTGTAAAAGTATCTAGTGCTTTTCAAATCCAATTCTTCTCATATAAGCCTCAGCTATCATCTCTACACCTATCCTATAGGGTCCTTGTATGTGAGAGTAATTTATTTGTGGTCAAGAGTTGATCACAAGTGTTAAATCATTGTATTTGAGCGTTTGGAGGTTGGGGCATCAATTGAGCTTGCAGGCTCATTGTCGAAGTTCTTCCAGGGATGAATGAGAAAGTTTGTAGGTGTTGCGGCACCAAGTGATCATGTGGGATCGATTATAGTGAAATTCTTTGTTGCGTCGAAGGCAAAAATGTAGAGCAAGAATCGAACTCGAAATAAACCTCCTGTGTTTGTGATTACTTATCTTTATCTCTCTTATTTTAACTCTTAATTAATATATTGTATTATTATAATTGCTAATCTTTATGTTTGATGTTGTTTTGTATTCATTTTAACCAAGATAGTAATTAAGCCCCTCAACTCTTATTTAAAAGGAATCATGAGGAGAAGTTCAGAACCCTTCACGGAGTATACGTCTTTATTTCTTGGTTGTAATTTTGACATTATTTATGTGATCATATTTGTGTTGAAATACTGGTTAAAGTTTTTAATTTCAGCATTGATTAGCATATCATCTTCACTCATTCTAGGTGATTTCACATATCGACTTCTCCCTTGCATGAAGACCACTCCGACAACGAAGCTGATTCACCTCGTTCTCGAGCAGGGCCCAGCATGACCAGACTCAAAGGAGGATTGAGGAGTTTCGCTACATCCAAACCCTCAACGAGCTGGTCCAAAAACAGATTGTGGAAGCTAAGTTGCAATGCCGTAGCGGACCAAATAGACCACTGCTAAGATTTTCGATTCCCCTCTCTCCGAAGCAATTCTAAAGTGTGAGTTCCCAAAAAAATTCACATCTCCGATTTTCAACTACTACTTTAGAGCTAGCGACCTAGTTCAGAACATCATGCACTTTCGAGATAAGATGGTGATTTACTCTCATAATGATTCGCTCATATGCCTAACTTTTCTGTCAAGTGTGAAAGGTGAGGCATCAGATTTTTTACTCTTTGTCGTTGCATTCACTCCACAATTTCGAGGAGATAATCGAGGTGCTGCTCCCCCAATATACCTCCCGCTGGGAAATCAAGAAGAATAACCACCATCTCCTCATTATTAAAATAAGACAAGGTGACAACCTCAGTTATACATTGACTACTTTCAGAATCAGCTCACCAAGGCTGTCAACTACGATGAAGATGTCTCTGCACTTGTGTTCATCAGCAAACTGCAGATCTCCACCCTCTATGTAAACACCTACTGAAACACGATGTCACTCGATGAGGGAGGTTTTGTCTGAGCCCAACCTTACATCCAGGTGAAGGAAGCGATGAAGAGCTCCCCCTAACCAGTCTCTCAAAAGTGGAAAAGAAGGAGAGAAATCAAAGTCAAAGTATGGAGTTCCAACCGGTGCCAATAACCCAAATTGTAGGCAACCGGCCTACAAAAGACAAGCATTGTCGATCCTCTCACCAAGTCCACTCCAAGCCTTCAAGATGGAATAACACTTCACCCCACTGAGGCTCCCCATCAACAAAGTCTTCAACGCCATCAAGGACCAGTGATCGGGGAAAACCGCGCACAAAAGTGTATGTTTTGAAATCAAGATGTAAAGTATGTGCGCTTTGGCTTCCTTGATACTTCCGTTATAGCATAGAGGCTAAAACGAGTCGAATCCATAAGGACGGGAGGCGATAGAAGCTTACACGGCATGTTCACGTGTGTGTTAACGGTTCTTCAATGTTTGAAAGAATGAAAAGAAAAGAAAACAAAGAATGAAAAGAGAAGTATGGTGAAACACAAAGAAGTGGGAAACATAGAAGATGGTATTTGTGGTTTTTGATATATATTTCTAAAATAAAGTGAAAAAGAAAAAAATCATGGCTAATAACTACTAATGACTCCACTAACATGCTAACCTCTTAGTGATAGTTACCTCACATGTATCATTAGCCATCACTAGTCCTTGGTTCAAGAACTTTACAAAGAATGGCTCAAATGTTAACTTTCACATCCAAATTCAACCAACAAGTACAAGGTACACTTAAATCATCAAAACCCAATAAGAGAAAGCATGAAATAAAGTAATGTTAGATTGTTAGAGATTTAGATGTTAGAGTGTTAGATCCATCATCATGAGCCATCAATGACTATTACAAGAGTAAGGCCAAGTAAGGGCTATTAGATTCATGTGGATTATCAAGTAAGAAGTTAGCAAGTTAGCGGTTAGTTGTTAGTTGTTATGAGAGAAAAATTAACTACACATGTAAAAGGGATTAGAGAGAAGAAAATAAGATAAGTTAAGAGAGCACCTTTCATAAATTGTCACCTTCTATTACAAGCGCTCTTGCTTCCCAACATGTACCACTATCTCTCCCCCTATTACAAGATCTAAAAGAAATGAAAAATATAAAGGAGGAAGAAGAATACTAACCTAAACTACTTTAAAGTACAAAATGGAGATGAAAACTAACGTAAACTCTGCATATCTTGCTGATGGAGACCCCCAGGGGTATTTATAGGAATTAGGAGAAAAGGGGGCCGGGGGCAAACCTTGGCCCAAAGTGGCCGCGCCCGTACGGCCGGGGAAACGTGGCCCAGGCCGCGTCTGCGCGGCTCTTCTAGAGCCGCGCGCGTGGCACTTCGGGCCGCGCACTGTCCCGTCTGTCCCCTGTCAGATACAGTTCTCGGTTTCTGATTTTGGGTCCCTGGTTTTGACGAATCAGCTCTTCAAAGTCAATGGCTAGATTATAGGCCATTAATCACCCATTAAATGGTGATTTAGGGTCTTCTTCTTCATTGCACACCATGGAACTAGAAACATGTAAGAGAGGTGTTTATTAGCAGAATTTAATATGAAATAAATGTGAAGATGAGGTATAAAATATACAGTTTTAGAGACTAATTACACCCCACACTTATCTTTTGCATGTCCCGAGCAAAACAAAAACTAAAGAAATTATTACAGCACTTTCGCAGGCGACGCGGTTGCACTGAGCATGTGCAACAAGCCGTTAAATCTCTAGGTTTCTCAAGGAGGAGTTTTGTCTCCTGAGAGTTTTCAGCGGATTACACCCACAAAATCCATAAAGAAAGAAATCAAATTAGTATTTTGAAAATACATTTTAAAAATAGAGAAAAGTGTGAAGTATTTTTATAAAATTATAAGTAATCCAAGGTCATAGGTTAACCATAAATTATTCTTCCTTAAACTAAGTCGAAATGCAAAATCTTGTTATAAATTAAAAGTAAGAATTTAAAATTGAATTGACTATTTGATCTTTCATAAAATACTTAGAAAAATATGTACTTTGTGAACTGTGAAGATTTTTTAGAATATCGACTCGAACTTTCATGCTATTGATTTGTGTATATATTTTTATTTATTTTTTATAATAATTTTTTTCTTCCCTTAATTTTCTTAGGCTTTCTTATTTACCCGGATAGTGAGCCTTTAGTCGGTGACTCCCAAACCAGATGACCTTAGGGCACCAGATGAGAAAACATCCCTCGGACTTAAGGACTCGAGTAAACAAGGCTACAAAATTAAAGAGAATTATTTTATTTATGTCTACCATTTTACGTGTGAATAATCATGCTTCCTGAGGCATAATTACCCAACTTCAATAAGTGATTTTTATTATCATATATATATATTTTAATATATTATTTTATGGCATTTTCAGTCTTTGTTTCAAACCCAAAAATTGTGTAAGGGTGAAGTGCATAAATCTGAGGAAAAAATTCAAGATCAAATTATCTTTCCAATCTTACTTTCTTATCTAAAATTTAAATAAGATTTATTATTTTGACTCAGTTTAAAATATCATAATTTTAGGTCTTCCTAATTCCTAAGATAATCATAATTTTCTTTAAAAATAAATCAAAACTATTTCTCTTATGTCAAAAAGTTTTGTAAAAAGAAAAGAAAAGAATTTTTATACAAAAGAAAATTTTAAAAAGTTTTAAAAAGAAGAGTAAAAGAAAGAAAATTTAAAGTAACCTATGTTAGTAAACCCTCCCCACGCTTATCTCATGCATTGTCCTCAATGCATCGTGAATGTGTATATACATGAAATAAATGGGAAGAGAAGGAAAATTATCTCGTGGTGGTGGCTCCGGTGGTGGTCTGATTGGGCCAAGCGTTGCTACCCAATCAAGATAATATAGATCTTGAAGGAACCCTCCAATGACCTCTTTAATGTAACCCAATAAAAGAATGATTGAATGAATAGTCTTATTGAAAAAATTATTCCTATCTAATTTCTAATTTTCAAAAATAATTACCGAGTCATTTTTTTCGACATCCTTGTCCAACAATGAAGAGTGATTTTGGAAGATGAGTGATTTGGACTCAAATGGAACAGGAGAAAAAACCGACATCGACTCGTGAATTTGACTCAGATCAAGTCGAGAGTCAATAATGAGAGTCGAAATTGGTTCAAAAGCAGAGTCCAAACCAAAGAATTGATATTCACACACTTTCTCCATCAACGAAGTCTGATCATAAGATATTGGTGATTCAATTTTACGGTGTACGAGTACATGATTCAATGTTGATTTCGGAATAGAAAAAAAATCTGATAAAGATACCGGAGTCATTATTGAATTAAAAAGTGAAATAGAATCACTAACATGAGGCTCAAGATCACTTTCAAGCTCAAGTTCCATTTGGGAAAAGGATAACATGCCAAAATGTCAAAGTGGTTCTCAAAATTTTGGGCAAGTTCAAATAGATGCAATGAAATTGAATCTTGATTTTCGTCCACGGAAGGAATGTGAATGGGTGTAATGATCGATTCAAGTTCAGGAAGTACGGGAATCAAAACTGGCTCGAGAATGTCACTTAGTCCAGGTAACACTACAGGAGTCGATATTGATTCAATGAATGGACTCGAATCGCTAAATTGAAGCTCAGGTTCACATTCATCTTCAAGTTCAATTTCAGAAAATGGATAACTTGCCAAAGTATCAGGAATTGGATGTTGGTCAAATTCAGGTTAGTATGATGAAATTGAAGCTGGATTTCCAAAATGGCAAGATTCTTGAGTTATATGAACATCTGATGGACATAGGAACTTATTCATATTTTGTATTATTCTCTCGATCTCTTGCACAAATTCTATAGTTTTTTCCCACAATCATTTTTCTTTGACTGGTTCTGGAAAAGAACTATTTTGAAAATTTTGTGGACATGATGAGGCCATCATGTTTTCAAATTATATTTGGGTCTTTATTGCTTCTTCCAAACTCCTTTCTAATGATGATTTTTTCTTTCAATCGGTGGTTCAGGAAAAGGAGTATATGAATTAAAATTGGAGAATGAATATTGTGAAAATTATGGACAAGATGGTTGAAAATTTGACTGGGGGGAGGTGAATCCCCATTGACTCTGTGAAGAATTGAAATTATTTTTAAAATTATGGTCATAAAATTGGGGATATGGGTCATATTGAGTCGGATAATCCCAACCAGGCATATATGGTTGGTTCATGTTGTACATAGCCAGGTTGGAGTTATCCGAGTCATATGAGGTCGGGGTGAAATATGGATTCATATTGTGATTGAACGAATTATTGTTATTGAAATTCATTTCACAATTTACAAAAAAAAAAAAACAAACAAACAAACAAATAAATAAAGAAAAAGAAAAAGAAAAGAAAAAGAAAACAAGCCTATGCTAGGGTTGAATTAGACCTAGATGACTCCTAACTGGTTAGACTGTCCACGGGGGTATATTGTCAGAAGCTGACCACAAGGTAATCGGCTAGGTAGGGGCAAGATCAATGGGAGATATCCGTGCCGGAGCAACGGACCTAATTATGCCAAACCACTGTTCTTCGAAATTTCATCTCTCAATCCCCAACCTTACACACCGATTTGATAAGAGTCAACTTCTAACAATTTTTCCCTTAGGTCAATCTCCTAAGTGAGTCCGAGATGTCCCTAGGGGCCAACGTCTAGCAAGTTTTATTTAGGCTTGAGTTGTGTGAGTGAGGAGGTGATTTTTGGCTAAAGAAGAGTAATGACTTTCCCAGCTTACGTTGTATTAGGTTTTGCCCTTAAGTTCAATTTGTGCAAGTGTGCAATATTGATAAGAATGAAGACAAAGAGAGTAAATCACCTACGTGTTTGTCCTATGCTATATGCAATGCCATATGTATACCTCTTATCAATATCACTACAACACAAGAACAAAATATAGTATATTGGAATGAAAATTGACACGTGCCTAGATGCAAATGTCTAAATCGTTTTAAAGTATCCAATTTCTATATTTTAGTTCTTAAAATTATTTACAGTGTACAGGTAATATAAAAATAATCAGCAGAGTATAAGAATATATAATAAGTTATCCCGACCACACAAGAGTAAGTGTGGACTTCTGTAATGCTAATACTTTAACTGCGCAACAAAAAAACAAAGAAGAAAAGTTAACAAAAATGTGAAATCAAACCGTTCCCATCCCTGACAACGACGCTAAAATTTGATCAGGAAAAACGCGCACAAAAGTTTATGTTTTGAAATTAAGATGTAAAGTGTGTGTGATTTGGCTTCCTCAATTCTTCCGTTATAGCATAGAGGCTAAAACGAGTCGAATCCACAAGGACGGGAGGCGATAGAAGCTTACACGGCATGTTCACGTGTGTGTTAACGGTTCTTCAATGTTTGAAAGAATGAAAAGAAAAGAAAATAAAGAATGAAAAGAGAAGTACGGTGAAACATAAAGAAGTGGGAAACATAGAAGATAATATTTGTGGTTTTTGATATATATTTCTAAAACAAAGTGAAAAAGAAAAAAATCATGGCTAATAACTACTAATGACTCCACTGACATGCTAACCTCTTAGTGATAGTTGCCTCACATGTATCATTGGCTATCACTAATCCTTAGTTCAAGAACTTTACAAAGAATGGCTCATATGTTAACTTTTACATCCAAATTCAACCAACAAGTACAAGGTACACTTAAATCATCAAAACCCAATAAGGGCAAGCATGAAATAAAGTAATGTTAGATTGTTAAAAATTTAGATGTTAGAGTGTTAGATCTATCATCATGAGCCATCAATGGCTATTGCAAGAGGAAGGCCAAGTAAGGGCTATTAGATTCATATGGATTATCAAGTAAGAGTTAGCAAGTTAACGACTAGTTGTTAGTTGCCATGAGAAAAAAATTAGCTACACATGTAAAAGAGATTAGAGAGAAGAAAATGAAGATAAGTTAAGAGAGGACCTTTCATAAATTGTCATCTTCTATTACAAGCACTCTTGCTTCCCAGCATGTACCACTCTCTCTCCCCTATTACAAGTGTTTTCCATTATGTTTGCAAAGGGGAAAACTTACAAATAAAAGTTTGAGGAGCTAAATTACAAGTATTCTCAAAAGATTACAAGTAGATCTCCTCAGAGATTCTGGGAAAATGTGCCGATAGGAGTCTGGTCAGCGCGCGACCACTTTGTCCCTTTGACGATGTGAGCGATGAGATTCCCTTCTCGCCTGGTTTGGGGAATCAGAGAACAGAAGGTTGGTAGAACCCTCTTGCTGCTTCTCAAAATCGCCTTCAATAAGGAATTCCTTCTCGCCTGGTTCTGGAGATTCCTTGAGAAGAAGGACGACGTTAGGGTATCAACACCCTGATTAGAGAAAGCAATTCTCTAAAAGGTCTCTGAATTCGAGAGCGCACGGTGCCCTGTGAAGAAGCCTCTGCTTGTGGAGTCCTCCTTTCGTCTTCGATCCCTCCTTGATTCCTCTCCGTGTCTATTCGTGTATGTGTCTTCGTCTCCTTGTACCCCTGGCGGGCTATTTATAGAGAGAGCAAGGGTATAATCGTCCCCTTGAAGATATGGAAACAGATTGAACTGAATCTTGTTTAAATCTAGAAAGTAGCCTTGCTGCGAGGCTAGGATAGTTTCTGCGGAGCTAGAGTTGGCAGGTCGGTTGATCTTTCTGATTTGTTTTGATCCTTTCCATATCGTTGGGAGATTCTCCTTGATCCTCTTACTCGTTTTAAGAGAGCCAAGAGATTGCGGCAATCACCTGCCATATTTGAATCCCGGTTGGATTTGATTAGATTGAATCCGATCTCATCAGGAGATTTTGATTGGTCAAAGGTTGACCATAGCAGGCTGATAGCGGAGCTGCCCGCTTTGAAGCTCATAGCGGAGCTAGAGGCAATCCTTAGCGAAGTCCGAAAAGAGGGTTTTCGGCGAAGTTATCAGTTAGCTTCCTGGCGAAGTTGGATGATGCTAGCCTCTCAATCGAGGCTATCTCCTTGGGCTAATGTAATGCTAAATGCTAGCATCTTAGACCTGCTGAGGTCTGTTTAGAAACAATCCGGGTTCACTGTTCTGCTTGCTGGATCAGTGGAGTCCAAACCGCTCCCTTGTCCCTTGGAGGTGGGTGAAAACTGGTCTTCAGCTCGTCTGTCCCTTGTCTTTTGTAAATGTCAACAAGTTTAGACATCGTTCGGACCAATGAGAATCTTATCTTTTTTAAGTGTCAACAAGACCCCCTTCAAAGTTTTCGAAAGTCTGCAATAGCCCAGACTTCGAAATACTTTGAACTGCTGTGATGGTGGTGTGGAGTATGAACGTCGCCATGATGGTTGAGTTCAGCTTCGCCTTCAATCCTGCTTTGGGATGAATTCGCCGAAGAATTGCACTGGTTCGCGAGTAGCTTCGCGTCGGGGTAGCTCCGCATCTGGGCTTCCAAGAAATAAGTTCGCTTTGGAACTCCTGTTGCCTTTTCAAAGCCAACTGCCGTGGGGCGGTTACGAGGAGGATCATTCCTTCTTTGCGCCAATCGAGAGAGATGTTCTCCGATTTGCACGTTTCCAAGGGAGGATATTCCCTTTATTCAAGGCGTCATAAGTGCCTTTTATGAGGGAGACGTTTTCTCCCTTTGCACGGTTCCAAGGGAAAACCGTCCCTTCGATCAGGGCGCAATAAATGCCTTGAATGCGCTCGTGCTTCCACGCTTGAGGTGAGAGTGCTCAGGCCATGGGGCCTATAAATAGGACACTTAAGGTCCTCTGAAGAGAAATGCCTTGCCTTTCTTCTTCTCTTCTCTTGGTTGTGAGAGATACTCAGATCTCTGAATTAGTGGGAAAACCCACTCTGGTTGTCTAACCGGCCAAGGACCAGTAAGCCTTGATCATTCGAAGACTTCACTGCTTTTAGGGAACTCATCTCCTTTGATTTAGCTTTGGCAGCTCGCTTTAGGGATTCCCTTGTTCTTCATCTTGCAATTGGCTGCTGCAGAGAAGGATCTCCTCATAGCTTTCTGTGAAGCTATCATCTTGGCTTGATCAGTGAAAGGTCGTTGCTTGTTAAGTCCGCTGCGCAGGCAGGACTTGGGACTTGGCTTCTTCAATAGTTGAGCCAGTCTTGCCATATTGGTGAGGTTGAGACTGTTCTTCACAAGATCAGTCTGACTTTGCCGTATAGGCGAGGCTAGGACTTGGCGTTTGTTGAACTAGCCCATGGTTGCCGTGCAGGCGAGGCTTGTCCTCTGCTGAAGTCGGATTGCTTTGCCGCCCAAGAATCTGACTTAATGTTTTTGCAGCTTTTTCTGCGCTTGACTGCTAACTTGCTCCAATTTGCCTTGCAGCGAGCTATGCTTACCAGTCTGGTAACTTGATGGAAGAAGCCATAAAATTGCCTTATGCTTCCCGGTTGAAGCTTTACTTTTAAGCAGGAGGAACAATTCGGGGCAGCGAATGCGCGTCCCAGGGGCTGTTGGCAGCCTCTTATCCGAGATGATTCGTTCTGAGGTAAGGCTGGTCGCCGCTTCGTCGGAGGTGATCAGTGAGATTACTGACATCGTTGCTGACTTTCAACTTTGGTGGCCTTCGTCGGAGACGATCCACTTCAGGGGAGTGGGCCTCACACCCGTCAGATCCGTGGCATCAAAACTAGTTCCCATTATAGGTGATCTGACGTGTTGGCGGCGATAGGTTTTTATTGCCAGGCTTCAACAAAAAATGGCCTGGCAAGACCTGCCATTTTGTGGAGAAAAATGACCGTGTCCTTGTGGCACCACTGATTACAGCCTTATGCAGGAGGAAGGCCCTTCCTGTCCCGTTGGTCTGGCCTGGGAGCAGATAAAACCGCTTGTATGCCTCAAATGATCTTGTTGGGCAACTGAATGTGTTTGTATGAAACACAACTTTGATGTAATATCAATGTACCCTTGCTTTTGAATCAATGAAAGTTCATCGTCTGATCATCTGATTTTGTTTATTTTCACTGAGAATTTGGTCATAGCGGGGCTAAACTGCATGCGGAGTTAAGGGCATAGTCCTTTCTTTGAGTGATCTTCGCGAGACTGGCATGTCAGCGCCTTTTTAGAGGGCTAAAGTAAGCCTTTCGGCTAAGTTCTTGAAGGATTGTGTGAAGTCCGCACTTTAAGCCAGGGCGAAGTTAACTCTTAGCGGAATCGAAGCAGCGCTTCTCGGGAAGGCGCTTTGGGCGGCCTTTCGAATTAATTCGAAACGGCGGCATACGCCCTTTTCGAGGCCTCATTTCAGGCGCTGATTGGCCTATAAAAGCCCGATCGGGCTGAGCAGGAAAAGATCTCCTTTTTCAGAGAAATTTCTATCTCTTCCTCTCCTTCTTCTTCCTTCTTTGCTTCAGAGTTCTTTGAGAACCCTTACATTTCTTTGATGGCGCCCAAAAGACGAGCAGGGAAAGAAGTGGCGACTTCTGCGGCGGAGGGCGCTCCTCCTCCGGTCATCGAGCGACCGATCACCGGTAAGGAATTTTCCTGTCTGATTAGAGAGTGATCAAATATGATCTGTCCTTATCAGGGAACTCGTTTCCCTTCAACTTCCCTATTTTGCTTGCACCAGGGAAGTAAGAACTGAACAGTTCTTCTTTGGGCTTTCGCACGAAGCCATAACTTGGGCCATCTCCGTACTGTTTGAGGAAAAGGACTTGAATAAGTCCTCTCAGTCATGATGACTTTTGACCATAATGCCCCTTTGATGACGTCAGCCCTTAGGGCTATACCACTTTCTGCTTTAAGCGAAGCTGGCGCTTTGGATATTTTCTGCAAAGATGCAGTCTTATCCATGAAGTGAAGCTTTTTCAAAGCTATCGCCTTGCAGGCCCTGCTTGCTGGGCGAGGCTATGCCTTAGTGAATTTTTATGCTTTCGCATCCACTTGATTGGTGAACTAATCATAGCTCATTTCTGTTTTTGCAGTTCATTACGCCTCCGGCCTCCAGAACAGTCTGTTCGGTCTAGCCAGTCGAGCAGGCGGAAGCATCAGCTTGCAGTTCTATGGGCAGGCTTCATTGTTCAGCGAGCCGAGCTCCCTTGTACGGGATACGCTCATTCAGGGCGGTGGTCCGCAGGCCATGCGGAGCATCTTGACTACGGCTCCATTTGAAGATATCGACCGTCAGGCTTATAGAAAGCCTGACTTCATGTTCGGGGATGCTGCACCAGATCCCGATCGCCAGCTACAGGCCGGTGAAGGCCAGTGGATCTTCCAGTTGGACGGCGAGAGATTCTATCTCCCATCCGCTAAGCGGCATTTTGCTTTGTCTTCCTTTGCGAGCGCAACTCAGGCTCGGAAGATGGCGTGGGGCGTGAGCCTAAATGCCGAGTCTGTAAGTGTCGGGAGGTTGACATTCCAGTCCGGCTATTCGAGGCTGGCCCTCCTCGTAGCATAATGGGACTATACCCTGGGAAGGTATCGCGGGACCTTCCAGTAGGAGAGAACCCAGCTGCGGCGCCGACCTTTGGCACTCAGTTCTGCGAAGTTGACGGGAACTACCCCGCCACCGATTTCAGGACTCCTGGTTGGGTCCACCCTCCTAGATCGTGGTGGGCGGAGTTGACCAACTATATCCTCACTCATTTTGAGGGGGACTTAGAGAGGTTAAACCTCCATGAGGCCGTCAGGGCGACCTGCTACGGCATTGAGATGAAGGTGGCGTGCTTCTACGCCATCCTTGAGTTGTATTGCCCGGCCTCGGGGACTTTCTTCACCCCAGTTGGTGAGTTGGGCATGGCCCTGCATGAGATGCGGGAGATCTCTGCTTTGCCCTTCGGGTCTCTTCCATACGAGGAGTACTTTCCCTGTGAGGCGGAGTTGGCTATTCTGGAAAAGCAGGAGCCTGCTCTGCTCGAGACATATCGGGAATTGATGTGCCATTTGCACATTTGCTCCAGCATCCACACTGGTGGCAAGGGTAGCTCGAAGAGCTTGAAGAGCTGGGGGAACTACTTGTTCCCGGATATGACTAGTGCACCTGAGGCAGCTCATTGCGGAGTTGCTAAAGAAGACATCTTGGCAAGGATGGAGGTGCATGCTGAAAAGGACATCGTCGTGGCAGAAGATGATGGTCCTTTCGGGAAGGGTGACGTTCTTCGGAGCTTTCATCATCAGGCCCGTCGGCCCATGTCTCGGAAGGCGTTGCTGGCCGGCTTCTTAACCATCTGGTTAAAGAAATGTGTCGTGCCTTCTTCTTCGGGTGACATCGTCCATCCGACTGTGCTGCTGCCTGCCGTTCGCTTGGTTCATGGCCACCGTCTGGGTCTTCTCCCGGCCATGGTGTGTTGTATTCAGAGGGGCCTTCGTGCACTGACGGAGGCTTTCTGCAGGCCAATAGCGTCAAGGCGAGGGAAGGGTGCCGTCCTGCCTTGTGACGGACCCAATCCTAGGGTAGGTTTACCGTACACCTACTTGATGGCGTGGTTCGCCTTGCACTGTCCCAGTTTGATTGGAGCTGGGGAAGACCCTCCGCAGGGTGTTCAAACGGCGCTTCTCCGTCGCTTTGAAGGCCGTTTGTGGCAGAAAACTTATGTGGCCGAGGCCCGTAAGTTAGTGCGTCGTTATGACGCTTATAGCCTGTTCCGATGTTTTCCTCGCCTGCGGGGTGCAGGATACAACGAGGAATTCCGTGATGTGGAATCAGGTCGGTCTCCCATGAGTCGGGGTGTTTTCGAGTGGCTGGTCTGTATCCGGCCCTCGCATTTGCTGTACAGGAGTGGGGATACCTGCTACCTGGAGCCCTACGTCCCGAGCCAGTTTGCCCGCCAATTTGGGTATGACCAGTTGTATGTGGGCAACCCCAATCCGGACCTGGCTTTCATGGGGAGCCTCATTGATGGGGCTCGTGCTTGGCGGTTCTTTATCGCGGATGGCACTGGGGCGTGGCTACGCACGCCGCCGAGGGATCCCGGCCTTTGGACGACCCTGTGTTTCTGCCAATGGTATGCGGCTTCGAACTCCACACCTGCTAGGTTTAATGCCAACCGTTCGGGTGTGAAGTTAATTTCTCATCGGATGAGGCAGAAGGCTTCCGATAGGATGGAGGGCAAACGGGTCCGTGTCCCTGGCATAGAGGAGTTCATCGCTGTGGATGATAGCGAGGCTTCTGATGCAGGGAGCCCTCGCTTTGAGGTAGGGACGAGGGTTGATGCCCATGAAGCTGATGCTCGTGAAGCCGGATCTGGTGTAGTGGGGACAGCTCCCTCACAACATGTGGAGGAAGTGGAGGAAGAGGACTCTGATGTCCACTTCAAAAGGAAGCGTGGGAGTGGATCCCGTAGGAAGTCGTCGGCGAAGAGGCCCCGTCGCCAGACTCCTACCATCGTGGTAGAGGGTGAGCCCTCTGCTGCGCCTCCTTCTGCTGCTCCATTAGTGGCTGAGCCGTCGGTTGCTGAACCGACTACTGGTAAGATTGGCCTCCATATAATATGCCTTCAGCGCACTTTAAATAACTCATCATTTGCTTTTTGTTGCAGGAGCTGAGGAGCATGGGGAGCAAGGGGACCAGTATGATCCTCTATTTGCTTATGGAGCTGCAGCTGGTTCCTTTGCTCGCTCGGAGGAGTCTGGAGGTGATGCGGCCGACTTTGGCCTTTCAGGCGCTGGGACTTCTAAAGGAGGTCCTATGGCCTCCAGCTCTATCGGGTGGTCTGCGGAGGAATCGGCGAGCGGGCCGGCTATCCGCGTTGAGTCTGGTAAGAACTTTCCGATGGGACCCCTGGATTCTGATGCGGCTGACGAGGTGACATTGGCCTTCGGTAAGACTAAGATCTCTTGGTCCTCGCCTGTTTGCTGCGTCTCCTTTTTGACCTTGGTTTTGTTGCAGGTATTCGTCCCCAGGGTGCATCAGCTTCGAAAGAAGCGGCGGGTTTCCCTGAAGGGTCAAGGGGTGATATGAGCGCTTCGACCGGGGCAGACGCTGCTGTGTTGGATGCGCTGTATGGCGACCTGCCTTTTTATCAGCCCAAATCAGTGGAAGGTCCTGAGGTTGAAGGGGCGGCAGTCCCGGAGGTATTCTCACTTCCAGTTACATCAACGAGTGAGGTGCAGACTGTTTTGCCGAATACGGCATTGAGGGTGATTGTGAGCCCTACCTCTCCAACGCTGGTGGTTGAGCCTGTTGCTCAGGAGGTGGTTGCCAGTCCTACCTCCGCGGTGGCTGGCGTGCTGGTGTCGCTGAGGACTCCGCCGAGGTCACCTTTGGCTTGCCCTGCTGCTGTCGATGTTCCCGCTTCTTCTTCTGCGGCGGTGTCGACTGGGATGGTAGATTGCTCCGAGGTTATCTCAAGGGTTGATGAAGCTGAGAATGACTTCATCGGTAATCTGGTCGACAGCTTCTATAACAGCTTGGAGCAGACTATCGGTCTCGTCTTGAAGGGCTCGCCTGTGCCGTTCTCGAAGCTGAAGATGGTCCTCTCCCGTGGCATTGAATGTATCCGGGACTTTGAGGGGTACCATCAAGCTGCTGCTTTAGAGCTCCTGGTAGATGACCTTGAGAAGGACGTGGAGGAATGGCGCCGCCTCTATAGTTCAGACGCAGCGTCTTTGGCTGATGAACGGCTCTCACATCTTGTCGCGCAAAGGCGCGAGGCTCAGCTCGCCGCTCAAGAGGCTGCTGAGGCTATCTCCTCTGACTTGAGGTCCTTGGAGACAGAGGAGGCAGAGGTTGGGAGTGCAATTGACGCTTCCAACAGTGCTCTTCTTGATGCTGAAGATAAGGTTAAGAGGGCTGAAGAGATGATCCGGAAGGCAAATCTCCTCTTATCCAAGGCTACACAGATGCGTCATGAAGAGGCTGCGCGGCTTGAGCAGCTCAGGGCTCGGAGTGAGGAACTGGCGCGGCAGAAGTCGTCACAGAGGGCGACTTTGGCGGAGGTCGAGGCTCGTCTGGCTCAAGCGGTGGACTTCGATGAGGCTGAGCTAAGATCACAGGCGCTGGCCCAGGCTGCTGATGACAGGAGGACGAGGCTAGCTTCGCTCGGAGATCGGATCCGATCTTATCATGTACGCCTATAGGCTCCTCCATGTATCCCATCCCTTTTGGAATTTAATAAAAATTCATTCTTTTGTCGTCTTTGTTTGTTTGGATAATGAGGCATGGCTGTCTGTTGGTTCAGAGGTCGCGATGACATAACCAATTGAGATGTTGCCAGTCTCGAGGTTAGCCCATTGCGGGGCTAAAAGGGGAGATACTTGCCTTTTGTAAATGTCAGCAAGCATCGAGATTGAGACTTAGCTGTCTGCTGGTTCAGAGGTCGCAATGACATAACCAATTGAGGCGCCGCTAAGTTCAATGGTGGATGAAACTTGGCTATCTGCCAGTTCAGAGGTCGCAATGACATAACTGGTTGAGAAGCCACCAAGCTCAACAATGAGTGATACTCGTCTTTTGTAAATGTCAACGAGTATCGAGACCTGTCTTTTGTAAATGTCAACAGGACTCGGGATTGAGACTTAGCTGTCTGCTGGTTCAGAGGTCGCGATGACGTAACCAATTGAGACGCCACTAAGCTCAATGGTAGATGAGACTTGGCTATCTTCCAGTTCAGAGGTCGCAATGACATAACTGGTTGAGAAGCCACCAAGCCTCAAAATAGGTGATACTCGTCTTTTGTAAATGTCAACGAGTATCGAGACCTGTCTTTTGTAAATGTCAACAGGACTCGGGATTGAGACTTAGCTGTCTGCTGGTTCAGAGGTCGCAATGACGTAACCAATTGAGACGCCACTAAGCTCAATGATAGATGAAGCTTGGCTATCTGTCAGTTCAGAGGTCGCAATGACATAACTGGTTGAGACGCCGCTAAGTTCAATGGTGGATGAAACTTGGCTATCTGCCAGTTCAGAGGTCGCAATGACATAACTGGTTGAGAAGCCACCAAGCTCAACAATGAGTGATACTCGTCTTTTGTAAATGTCAACGAGTATCGAGACCTGTCTTTTGTAAATGTCGACAGACTCGGGATTGAGACTTAGCTGTCCGCTGGTTCAGAGGTCGCGATGACGTAACCAATTGAGACGCCGCTAAGTTCAATGGTAGATGAAGCTTGGCTATCTGTCAGTTCAGAGGTCGCAATGACATAACTGGTTGAGAAGCCACCAAGCTTCAAAATAGGTGATACTCGTCGAGTATCGAGACCTGTCTTTTGTAAATGTCAACAGGGCTCGGGGTTGAGACTTGTCTTTTGTAAATGTCAACAAGCTCAAAATAGGTGATACTTATCTTTTGTAAATGTCAATAAGTATCGAGACCTGTCTTTTGTAAATGTCAACAGGGCTCAAGATTGAGACTTAGCTGTCTGCTGGTTCAGAGGTCGCGATGATGTAACCAATTGAGACGCCGCTAAGTTCAAAATAACAATGGAGTTTGGGAAAAGTCTCGTTTTCACGGGGAGAAACGAGGGAATCACTGTCATAGGTTTAATGTTAACGTAACAGCGAGATATATGTGGTCCTACCATTCTATGGATGAGAATTGGTAAGTGATTTTGGAGGTCTCATTATCTCGGGGAGAAACGAGGGGATTGCTGTCATAGGTTTAATGTTAACATAACAGCGGAATATATGTGGTCCTACCATTCTATGGATGAGAATTGGTAGGTGATTCTGGAGAGGGAATCAAGTGGGAGCAGGTCCCTTGGGATTTTAAGCAAACCCCCAGCTATCAACAGGTTTGATATGGTTGGGGAAAGAGAGAGGCTCTCTTTGTGCGCATTCCGGACGCGCGGATCTCGATCAGAGGTGTAATGTTAACTTGATCGAGAGCAGGATCCTTGATTAAGGATAGTACTTTTTTAAGAACTTGCCATTGATCGGCATCATGAGGAGGTCGCCGTCTGTAGTTGTAAGGCGGTATGCTCCGTTTGAATAGACTGTCTCTATCACAAACGGTCCTTTCCATTTAGGCTGAAATTTGCCTTTGGTCTTGTGCGTCATAATCATCGGTCGTCTGACGGCTAAGACTAGGTCTCCTTTGTGGAAGACTCTCTGCTTGACCTTCTTATTGAAGGCTTTTGACATCCGAGCCTGATATAGCTCGATGTGTTGCTGAGCTTGCAGCCGCTTCTCGTCCAGGGCTTCAAGCTCTTGAAGACGCAAGCGATCATTGTCTTCTGATGTCATCTTAGTAGTCAGGGCTACCCGCAATGATGGCACCTGGATTTCCAATGGGATGACCGCTTCGCACCCATATACCAGGGAGAAAGGCGTATTGCCTGTCGGTGTCCGAACCGTAGTCGGTAGGCCCAAAGGCATTCACCGAGCTTTTCGTCCCAATCTCGCTTGTTCGAGGAGACAAACTTCTTGAGCAGCTTGATGATTGTCTTGTTAAATGCCTCTGCCAAGCCGTTGGCGGCAGGATTGTAGGCGGTTGAAGCCACATTCTGAATTCGGTATTTATCGCAGAACCGATAGAAGCCTTGGCTTACGAACTGGGGACCATTGTCATGGATGATCCGTCTGGGTACACCAAATCGATGGATGACCTGGTGTTTGATGAAGCTAACCAGATTGGAGGTTTTAACTTCGGCCAACGGTGTGGCCTCTACCCATTTTGAGAAGTAATCGGTTATTGCCAGGATAAACCGGTGACCTCTTGCCGAAGAGGGACTGATTGGCCCTACGACATCGACTCCCCATGCTTCAAATGGCCATGAAGCAACAGTAGGGTGGAGCAACTCCGAAGGTTGGTGTATGAAGTCTGCATGGACCTGGCACGCTTTACACCTTCGTGCATATTGGATGGCATCGGCTATCATAGTTGGCCAATAGTATCCAAGTCTGTGCAGCCTGTCTTTAAGCTTTGGACCCGGCTGATGAGCGCCGCAAATGCCATCGTGCGCTTCTTGGAGCGCTTCTTGTGCCTCTGAATGAGAGAGACAACGGAGGAGGACACCGTCATATGAACGACGGTAGAGTGTCTTCAAAGTGGGATCATAGTAGAAACGGAGCGACCTTCGTCTGATGGACGCCGCTTCTTTGGGATCGTTTGGAAGCAGACCGTGCAGAGCGTAGTCAATGAGAGGGAAGCGCCAATCCCTCGGCTCAAGACCCACGAAGATATTATGGACCTCTTGAATCTTTAGCATATGCTTGGAGCATACGAGATGCCGGGTTGCGACTGTGAGGTGATACTCGGTGTCGGCCGGTAAGGCTAGCGTTGTCGCTAATGCAGCGAGAGCATCCGCCTTGGTATTTTGAGATCGGGACACATGCCCGATATAGAAGCCTTCAAATAAGCTAGCCAATTCGATGGCTGTATGATAATAAGGCACCAAGTCCTCATGGCGGACTTCATATTCGCCTTTTACCTGGCTAATGATCAGCTTTGAATCGCCGTAAGCTTCAAGGTAGCGTACCCCCATTCCATGGGCGAGCTGGAGACCGATGAGCAGAGCATTGTATTCCGCTACATTATTAGAGCATGATTCTGTCAAGGAGAATGCTCTGGGAAGGATATGATCCTGTGGGGAGATGAACACAACCCCCACCCCGGCAATAATTTTCCCTTTGGGCCCGTCCGCGATGCTCCGTCGAAGAACATCTGCCACACTTCCTCTGCTGAGGTTGCATTAGACTCGAAGACTTCATCAGGGATGTCTTCGTGAAGTTTTGAATGTTCTGGAACTGGGTGAGCAGCTAAGAACTCTGCAAGGGCCTGGCCTTTAACTGCCTTCTGAGGAGTAAAGGTCATGTCGTATTGAGACAACAGGAGTGCCCATTTAGCCAACCTTGAATCAGCGACCCTGGCTTCGTCATGAGAAGACGTAAAGGGTTCACCCTGGAGATGACATGTATGGTTTGGCCAACCAAATAATGTCGCGTCTTCTGGACAGCGAAGACGAGAGCTAAACACTCTTTCTCAATAGGATTGTAGCGAGATTCCACTCCTATGAGAGTCCTGCTCAGATAATAAATGGCCTGCTCATGGCCATTGTCGTCCTTTTGAGCGAGGAGGGCGCCGAGGGAATAATCCAGAGCTTTTACATAAAGCAAGAATGGTTTCCCTGATGTAGGGGCCACTAAGACCGGAGGTTTTGTGAGATACCTCTTAATGTCTTCATAAGCTTCTTGACAAGCTTGGTCCCATATGAAGGCAGTACCCTTTTTCATGAGACGGGTAAAGGGCTGGCAACGGCCTGAAAGATTTGCTATGAATCTTCTGATGTAGGCTAATCTGCCTTGCAAGCCTCGGAGCTCTTTGAGGTTCCTCGGTGGATGCATGTCCTGTATGGCTTTGACTTTGTCTAGGTCCAGATGGATCCCTTTTGATGTGACAATGAACCCAAGGAATTTGCCGCTGGACACTCCAAAGAAGGATTTCGTCGGGTTCATTTTCAGCTGATGAGCCCGCATTATGTCGAACATCGTTTTCAGATCACGAAGATGTTCATTTTTGCTGCGGCTTTTGACGGCAATGTCGTCAACATAGCATTCCACCGTCTTTCAGAGATGGTCGCGGAAGATCATGCTCATCGCCCGCTGGTAGGTTGCTCCGGCGTTCTTCAGTCCGAAGGGCATTACAGTGTAGCAGTATACCCTCAATGGCGTTCGGAAAGAAGTATGCTTCTCGTCATCAGGATACATCTTGATCTGGTTGTACCCTGAGAAGCCGTCCATGAAAGACATCCTTTCGAACCCGCATGTGTTGTCGATCATGACATCGGTGATCGGCAGTGGGAATTCATCTTTGGGACAGGCCGTATTGAGATCACGGTAGTCGATGCAGATTCGTATTTTCCCATTCTTTTTGAGGACGGGGACGATGTTAGCTACCCAGTCTGGATGTTGTTCCTCCCGGATGAAGCCACAAGCAATGAGCTTATGAACTTTGGCTTCAATAACCTCCATGATGTTTGGGCGGAACCGACGTTGTTGCTGCTTGACCGACTTAACGTCGTTCTTGATGTTTAGACGGTGCATGGCGACCTGTGGATCAAGTCCGGGCATGTCTTCATAGCTCCAGGCGAAGACATCTATATACTCTTTTACGAGCATTATCAATTCTTCCTTTTCGATGAGTGATAAGCTTTCACTTATGAAAATAGGCTTGGGGCGATCTTGACTACCCAAGTTAACCTGGATCACCTTGTCTTCGGTAGGTGGCTCGCGCAGCTCGAACCGCTTTTCCCATTGGAGACTTAATTGCTGGGCGCAAGGTTCCTCATCAGCAGCGTCCGCAGGTTCCAATTGACTGCCTGAAGTCATATTCACAGTGAGGCCGTTGAACATTCCTCCTATGCTGATGTCAGAGTCCCACTCGGCAGATGAACCCGACTGTGATGGAATTGGTTCGTCGTCTTTGACCTGAACCGTTACTGACGATGTGGGTGTAACATAACCCAACCCCCTGCGTGTACTATCATAGTAATTTGCAGGTTTCCCTCTTGGGATGGAATCACGCATCAAGCTGCGTCTTCCTTTTCCGAAGTTTAGGCCTGCTCCCTGCTTCAGGTTGTAACCCATCTTCTTCATAATATGGCGCGCTGATGGCGCGTAATGAAAGAACTGTGGAGCATCCGACTCTGAGCTTGAGTCTGTAGTTGAGAATCTCCCTGGCCGGGCTCTGCCGAAGATTATCGGCGCCTGACCTTGCTTGGACGGAGGGACTACCAGCGTGGCCTCTTCTACGGCTTCCACAGATGTGTTAGCCACACTCGGCTTATGTACGGGCATATGAAGAGAGCCATCCATCATGGATTTAATCGACTCGATGCTCGCAGGATAATCAAAAGAGATACTATCATTAATTACCCATTCGCCTTCCTCCTCGGGAGGGATCCTACATCGGGGATCATTAAAGCATGCTACAATTGGTTCGCCAATCGAAATGGCTGGCACGCCTGTTTCGGATTCTGAATCCGCCTCATTGTCACTTTCATCATCGTCTGGCAATGGTTGTGCAGGCGTTCCGTCGGCCTCTTGATACAAGAGGGCGTCGGTGAAGTAGTTTTCCCCCCCTTGAAGGGTTGCTTTTCAGCGAAGACAGTTCGTACTGTCGCATCATCTTCAACATATTTGAAGCACTGATGGAGAGTGGAAGGAACGATCCAGTTGGCATGGATCCATGGTCGTCCCAGTAACAGGTTGTGTGATGTGTCAGCGTCGATGACATAGCATGTCACTTCTGACTTCAGGCTTCCGATTCTGCAGCGGAGCCGAATCTTCCCAAGCGGATGGCTGCTCCCGGCGTTGAAACCATATATTGTAGTGGTGGTTGCGGACAACCTGTACAATGGTATGCCGAAGAAATAGAGGAGCCTTTTGGGGATGATGCTGAGTGCAGACCCCGGATCGACTTGTACTCTTTCAATGCATGTTGAACCGATATATCCGGTATAGTACAGAGGTCGATCATGCTTGTTGTCTTTGAGAAGCATATCTTCCGCCGTAAAGGTAATAGCAGGCACTTTGGACTGTGCGTGATGGCACTCTGAGCAGGAAGGCTGCATCTCATCACCAGGAACCTCAGGCATGTATGTCAGAAAGGACTCCGAGTTGGCCAGCGCATCTCTGAGTGCCTCTCTTGTCTCTTTAGAGAGACGAAGGAGCTCATGTATTGTGATACGAGCCGGGATATTGGCTAAGTGGGCCAATATATCAAAGCGAAAGGGCGTGGCTAACCCTTGGCCTGGCGGTTTCTTCAACACATGGTCGAACCGCACTTCCTTAGGCTTCTCTTTCCCTTTGGTCAGGACTGGAGTGGATGCCGGCATTGGTACTGACGTCGTTTGCTGTTGTATCTCGTCAGTAGACTTGTCATACTGCTTTAAGTATGATCTTCCAGACCGGGTGCCTGTCTGTTGAGGTGCATCTGCCTGCGTTGTACAGGCATGCTTCTCTTCTTCTGAATCGCTGAGGGAAGCCGAAGTAAGATTACCATCATCTGGCAGGACAGAGATGACATTGCAGGACTTGCCCTTTTTGCTGGAGTCCTTCGACGTCCGCTGTACGTCTCGGACGAGGTCAGGGTGTATCCACATAACTTCCCCTGTCTCCAATGTCAAGGGGACGAGACCCTTGTCAGCTTTAGCTATGGTTGAAGAATGCTTGACTTCCAACCGCGGTGTGGGGGCTGGATAGGTCCCGTCGGGAACTGTGACCTTCTGAGCAGTGCCGAACTCAAGAGTCACCATATTGGCAGTGACTTTCTTCTGTTCTGTCTTCAATGTGAGGACTCCGGCGTCGACCAAGGCTTGAATTCTATCCTTGAGAACATAGCACTTGTCAGTAGGATGGTGGATCATCCTGTGGTAGAGGCAGTATTTAGGGTCGTTTGTATGCCCTATCTCATTGGGACGGCGAGCGTCCGGTAGCTTCATTTTGTTCCCTTTGTGGAGCAGATGGAATATCGTGACCACCTGGTCATCTCTGAAGAGTACTGCTTCGGAGGAAACTTGGGCTCTTGGCTGTTGACGCCGCTCTTCTTGGCCTTTGACTGCATGTCCCCGGTCAGCTCGACGGACATAATCTCCTTCCCTTTAGCTTGGAAGACTGCGGGAGATCGCTACGCCCTTTGTTGTTCGCGCCCCATTTGCTCCTAGGGGCGGATGGCTCGAACTTCTTAGCCGATTTCTCGGCTATCTCAGCTTGTTCGACCAATTCCTTCCAAGTATGGGCTTTGACAGCCCCCATGCGGACTTCTACTTGATCCAAGAAGTTGTGCCTGTATGTCTGTAAGAGCATGGGTAATGGCATCCCTGCTGGGCACATCAGAGATAGATTTCTGAACCGCTCAATGTATTCACGGACAGATTCGCCTTTCCTCTGCACAGTGGAAAGGAGCTTGTCCATGGTCACTTCGGTGTCATCCTCATAGAAGCGAGAGAGGAACCGAGTTTCCAGGTCGACCCAGGAATTGATAGAGTCCTGAGGAAGGCTTCGGAACCAGTCGAATGCCACCCCTTTCAAGGTGCCGATGAACAACCTAGCCATGATGGCGTCGTTGTTTAGAACATTACCGGTCTGGGACCGGAAATAGTAGATGTACTGATTGGGCGAGCTCTTACCATCATACGTGTGCAACATTGGTGGTTTGAACTTTGGCGGATATGGCACCGAATCCCACTCCAGCGGATAAGGACGGACTGCCCCTACCTTCTTTAATTCATCCCTCTGAGCTAGGGATGCGATTTGAGCTTGAAGGCCTTTAAGGACTTCGGCATCCAGGGAAGAGCCTCCCTTAGATTTCTCCGTCTTGGGCGGATCGTTGCTGAAGTGTCCCTCCTCATCATGATTGCTCCCGGTATCATCATTCCGGTTGCTGAGGAGCTGAGCGAGCATCTGTTGAATATTGTCCAGGGCCTCTTGCTGAATTCTGGAAGTTTGCTCCTGAGCTTCCAGGCGCTGACGAAGACCATCATTGGCGTTATCGGCCATATTGACCGATGCTTTGTCCGTCCGTATAGAACTGACTGTTGCTGAAGAGGCATACCCGCTGTCTTCATCTTCTCCATCAGATGATTGGGGTGATCGTCTGGACTGTGGCGAGATTAGGGCCTTTGAGGAAGAAGGCTGCTCATAATTATAGGGTATCGCTACCCTGGATCTGGTGTTTCGGAAAACACCTTCTTCGCGCACCAAGACTTCACCTAAGCCCGGGCTATAATCTGGATCTGGGGAGCCGAAAGGGGTATCATCAGATGTATGACCTTCCCTGTGTCGCTCTCGTCCTCTTCCGGTCATGTTGACGGACGCGAAGGCTAGGCCTCGCGAAGCGCTCCTTTCATGATGTTTCTTTATGGCATGTGCGGATAACCGGTCAAACACTGATTGACGGTGCGGAGGTGCCACCTTGATTGGATATTGCCGACAATGGGCTGAATGGATTGTCACAAGTCGGCATCCTCTTTGACAACACGGGGAAGTGGTTTGGAGAGACTCCAATTCCCGCTTGTTCGTCAAGAATTGTCGCAGGTTAGGCTCAACAGAGCCTGAACAACCCCGTAGAGAGGCCTTTTTGGAGCGTACAAGGGATGATGCTCCGTTCTTCTTATCCCTGCAGAAGGGATTAGTACTGAATAGTACTTTGGCGCTAGCTTCGCCGACAGGTGCGAGCTTAGTGCCTGATAAATTGGGGAGCGGAGCACGCTGTGGTGCTTTGCCCGCTATTCTGCTGTGAAGGGGATCAACCTCAGATAACACTGCGGTCCTAGCCTTGCGGCCGCGAACCCAGTGAGTTCGTTGTGGTACAATAGCTTCGCTTGTACGAGCGAGGCTGACATGAGGCTTTGCTGCCTTTGATTCAAGTGACGGTATGATTGCCGTCGTGACTTCATGGCTGGCAGCATCGTCAGGGCAGATGGGCATCTTACCCTTTTCTTCGTGGGAGAGGCGCAGTCTCGGCATGACTACTCCGAGAGCTTCGGTTGAAGACTCCTGTTTAGGCTTCCATATCAGCCTTGACGGGGGACGCCTAGGTTCGCAAGGAACCTGAATAGCCACAAGCGGGGCCATAGGGTGCTGGCAAGATTCTGCCTCTGGTTTCTGATTTGAAACCTTGGCCATGAAGACCTTCCTGTGCTTCCGTGCTCGAAGCGTCAGGCCACCCCCAGAGAGGACTTCTTCAAATCTTCCTTGATCGATCTGGATAACCAGGTTCTCAAAAGTGCAGGATCTGGGCTGCGGGCATGTTTCCTTATTGCGCCAGAGAACTGCGGCAGGTTTGCAGAGAACCTTTTCCGTCTCCGCAGAGACTTTGCTTGAAGATTTAGCCAGAGAAGATCTGGCTGCACCGGCTTTTCTGAATTCAGAGATAGACCCGAAGGTCTGTTCGTCGCATTGCGACACTTGATTCTCAGCAGAGGAGAATACAATCCCCAGCGGAGTCGCCATCTTGTTTCCATTATGTTTGCAAAGGGGGAAAACTTACAAATAAAAGTTTGAGGAGCTAAATTACAAGTATTCTCAAAAGATTACAAGTAGATCTCCTCAGAGATTCTGGGAAAATGTGCCGATAGGAGTCTGGTCAGCGCGCGACCACTTTGTCCCTTTGACGATGCGAGCGATGAGATTCCCTTCTCGCCTGGTTCGGGGAATCAGAGAACAGAAGGTTGGTAGAACCCTCTTGCTGCTTCTCAAAATCGCCTTCAATAAGGAATTCCTTCTCGCCTGGTTCCGGAGATTCCTTGAGAAGAAGGACGACGTTAGGGTATCAACACCCTGATTAGAGAAAGCAATTCTCTAAAAGGTCTCTGAATTCGAGAGCGCACGGTGCCTTGTGAAGAAGCCTCTACTTGTGGAGTCCTCCTTTCGTCTTCGATCCCTCCTTGATTCCTCTCCGTGTCTATTCGTGTATGTGTCTTCGTCTCCTTGTACCCCTGGCGGGCTATTTATAGAGAGAGCAAGGGTATAATCGTCCCCTTGAAGATATGGAAACAGATTGAACCGAATCTTGTTTAAATCTAGAAAGTAGCCTTGCTGCGAGGCTAGGATAGCTTCTGCGGAGCTAGAGTTGGCAGGTCGGTTGATCTTTCTGATTTGTTTTGATCCTTTCCATATCGTTGGGAGATTCTCCTTGATCCTCTTACTCGTTTTAAGAGAGCCAAGAGATTGCGGCAATCACCTGCCATATTTGAATCCCGGTTGGATTTGATTAGATTGAATCCGATCTCATCAGGAGATTTTGATTGGTCAAAGGTTGACCATAGCAGGCTGATAGCGGAGCTGCCCGCTTTGAAGCTCATAGCGGAGCTAGAGGCAATCCTTAGCGAAGTCCGAAAAGAGGGTTTTCGGCGAAGTTATCAGTTAGCTTCCTGGCGAAGTTGGATGATGCTAGCCTCTCAATCGAGGCTATCTCCTTGGGCTAATGTAATGCTAAATGCTAGCATCTTAGACCTGCTGAGGTCTGTTTAGAAACAATCCGGGTTCACTGTTCTGCTTGCTGGATCAGTGGAGTCCAAACCGCTCCCTTGTCCCTTGGAGGTGGGTGAAAACTGGTCTTCAGCTCGTCTGTCCCTTGTCTTTTGTAAATGTCAACAAGTTTAGACATCGTTCGGACCAATGAGAATCTTGTCTTTTTTAAGTGTCAACAACAAGATCTACAAGAAATGAAAAATACAAAGGAGGAGGAAGAAGAACACTAACCTAAACTACTCTAAAATACAAATTAGAGATGAAAACTACCCTAAACTTTGCATATCTTACTGAAGGAGAAGCCCAGGGGTATTTATAGGCAACAAGAGAAAGGGGGGCCAAGGGGCAAACCTTGGCCCAAAGTAGGGACGCGGCCGTGCCCTTATAGCCGCAGAAACGCGGTGCCGCGTTTCTGCGGCTTTTCTAGAGCCACGTGAGACGCTTCGGGCCGCGCGCTGTCCCGTCTGTCCCTGTCAGATACAGTTCCCGGTTTCTGATTTTGGGGCCCTGATTTTGATGAATCAGCTCTCCAAAGTCAATTGCTAGATTATAGGCCTTTAATCACCTATTAAATGGTAATTTAGGGTCTTCTTCTTCATTGCACACCATGGACTTAGAAATATGCAAGAGAGGTATTTATTAGCAGAATTTAATATGAAATAAATATGAAGATGTGGTATAAAATATGCAGTTTTAGAGACTAATCAACCAACCATAGGTAAAGCATCAGAAGCCAATCCAATACGACTCCACACTCCCTGGAGCAAAAGAACACTGTTCTTGCTATGACAGTAAGGGGCACCAGACCATCCATTGCAGAAGCCTCCGGAAGTAACTGAAGAACCTGTCCACCAAAACTTCCTCAAAGAGCACATCCTTACCCCTGGGGCAGCCTCCGATGCAAGGCAGCCGAGTGCTCCGCCTCCTACCCAACCGAACACATGATCACCCAATACAAGATGATTGAGTGATCTAATCCCTCCAGTAGAGAAAAAGGAGTACCTCCACAAATAACACCTCATGTATTTCAATTCCATATATTTTATTTTAATCATCAAGTAAAATTACATATTAATCCTAACCATTTCAGACCACTATGCTATTGGGATTACCCCTCTCAGAGTCCTACCAAGTTCGCCGCTCTACTGATGAGATTACTTACACTCGGAGATGACTGCGAACCCAGCTCCATTGATGGGATTTTCTCACTCACAGTTCAATGCTTGCTTGCTCCGCCGATGGGATTGTCCCCCACTCAGAGATGACAACACAAGGACCCGCCAACAGACTCCTTCTCGATTAGCCAACGGGCAGTCAAAATCCTCTGCTGTGGGATTATCCCCCTGCTCAGAGTCCCTACTCTACTGCAAGAATTTTTCCTCTCAGATCCCCTGATATTTGCACATTCCATTTATGGGATTATACCCACTCGGAGATGATAAATATCGGCCTATGAGCTCTCATCATCTTACCTACGAGCAGATGAACCACTGGCAATTTTTCTCTGCCAGTGCCACTCTGTTGATGGGATTTTTTCTACTCGAAGTCCACTGCTTGCACGCTCTGCTAATAGGATTGTTCCCCACTCAGAGATGACAACGCAAGCACCTACTTATGGGCCCCCTCTCGATTTGACTACGAGCAGTCGAAACCCTCAACTGGGAGATTGTCCCCTGTTCAGAGATCCTACTCTGCTATAGTGATTTTTTCCTCTCAGAGCTCCTGATGTTTGCATGTTCTGCTGATGGGATTACCCTCACTTGGAGATGATAAACATACAGCTTATGGGCTCCCTTTATCTGACCCATGGACAGTTGAACCACTTATAGTTTTTCTCTGCTAGTGCCACTTCGCTGATGGGATTGTCCCTCACTCGGAGCCCAAGGTCCGACGCTCCGCCGATGGGATTTCTCCCACTCGGAGACGACTGCGGATTCACTCTGCTGATGGAATTATCTCCCACTCAGAGTCCATCCAAGTTTATCACTTTACTGATGGGATTTTCCCACTCAAAAATGACTGCAAACCCACTCTGCTATTGAGATTGTTCCTCACTCAAAGTCTAAAGACCGTCACTTCGCTGATAGGATTATTGTAATATTCCTAGCCAGAAATACTTTATTTTAATTTTTTAAAGTATTTAATTTAATCTACTGATTAATTTTATTATTATTCTTAATCATATTGATTTATGACTTATTGCATTATTAAATATGTAAATTATTTTTCAATGGTAAATGGTAATTTGGTTTTATATATATATATCATTACCATTATTTCATATCTATATTAATTACTTATTACTATTATTCTGGTTATTAAGTGCTATTATTATTTTATTCAGGTTATTATTATTATGATTATTAGTGTTACAATTATTATTATTGATATATATATTGTTGTTATTACCATTATGGTTATGACTAATTACTTTTATTAGTATTTTGCTTAATTATTTTTGGGTGTCATTATTGATTATTAATATTATTATAGTTTGTTTTTTATATATCATTATTGGTGGTAATCTTTCTTCCCTATTTCCTATTCCACACCCTCAAACCCAACACCCGTTACCTTTTACCCATTTGGATCCAACCCTAAACCCGCTACCCGTTAACCCAAAACCCATTATCCAAATATCTAATCCCAACAATTTAATCAAATCCTAACTAATTAGATTTTTATCTTAACTAATCCAACCTAAATCCTATTCTTAACCTAATCTCTATCTCTTCCTTCTCAAAACGCAGCCGCCGCCACCATCAGGCCGCCTCCTCCCAGATCTGCTGGCCGCGCACAGCAACTCCCCCTCTCACCTTGGTGCGCCACCAGCGTCCGCGCCCCCTCCTTGGCCGCCTTCTCCTTGCCGGCAGCACCACCATAGTCCAGGCGGCCTCCCTCCTTTCCGATGGCAACACGGTAGCCCCACGACTCCACCAGCAATAGCCCAGGCCGACCCCCTCCTTTGCACTGCCGCATCCAGCGAGGCCAACACCCTTTGCTCTTGGCCGGTGCTTCTCCCTTTCTTCTCTGCGCTGTTCATTTATACATGTCCTTATGGTATTGTTGAACTGAAGTTTACCTGTTATGTATCTTTGGGTTCTTTTTGGTTGCAAACAGTGACCGCAAGCTTCCCACGGCAGCCCGGCACACACCACATCTCCCCGATTTCCCCCGACGTCGACACCCGCGAGTTGCATTCAGAACTTGGGAGATCGACCCGTGTGCACAAGAGCCGATCCAGCATAGCAGTCAGCCCAGATCTGCAACGTATTTGAAGTGAGTGTCCCTTCTCCTCTCTCCTTTTATATGTTAGTTATATTAATGGTTTACATGTGTGTGTGGGTATGTTAGAGATTGGTTGTATTAATTAAATATCAAAGTATTCCTGCAGAGGTCGCTTGGATGATTGGCATAGTGAAATTGAGAAATGTTATTTCCATATTTTAAGTTCAACACTAAATGTCAGACAGAGACGAAAAGGCAATTATTGATCAAAGGAATTCGGGCAATAAACTTGCCTATTAATAAATGAGGCACAAGGGTAGATGTATACTAAAGAATATAATGTTTGAGTAGGATTCTTGATAGAGGTTAGAAATCTATACTAAGTGTAATGATTTGTAGTCATATTGTTAGTAACACAATTTGAAGGTAAGCATTGAGATATTGTTATTTTTTGTGAATTTTTTTTAGAATTGTTTAGAGCCCTGATCATTGCAGGTGCAGGTTTATTAGTCGACTTTCCTACTTTGTTAGTCGACTAATAACCCTATTAGTCGACTTACCATAGCCCCTAGTCGACTAGGTTCCTATTTAGAATGTTGTCGACTCTCTGTTTATTGACTGTAACCTGCATTAGTCGACTTACCCTTTTCCTATAGTCGACTTACACCTACCCTAGTCGACTTATCCCTCCTGATAGTCGACTAAACTAGTCAAACCGCTTATACTAGTCGACTTGCTTTCCTTATTGGTCGACTATTACCTTGTATAGTCGACTTATCCTATTTCCTAGTCGACTAATCCAGTCCAAATCCACTAGCCTTAGTCGACTAGTTTCTGTTCTGAAGGTTGTATAGCCCCTGTGTTGATCAATACTTATATATGTTAGTCGACTTGCCTTCCCTATTAGTCGACTAGTACCTTCATAGTCGACTTATTATATTTGTTAGTCGACTAACCTTTATCCTAGTCGACTTGCTCCTCCCCCCTAGTCGACTAACTTTGGTATGGCTGCTGTTCTTAGATCTTTTATGGATTGAGGACCTTACCCTGAGGCTATGATATTGGATATAGATGGATGAATATGATTTTGAGGAATAGATATTGGTTAGAATTGACCTGACCTGATAGATCTTAGATATATATATATATATATATATATATATATATATATATATATATATATATATATCTGATATGTGACTTGACTTTGGGATCCTGTGATTGACCTAGATAGAGTGAGAGTGTGTGATAATCTTGATCGGATTGAAATATAAGGATTTGATTATATGTATTAGGACATGTAGTATTTCAGTTATTGAGATTCAAATATATCGATGACTTGAGGATCAAAGTTGATCGTTAGGATGAGAGAATTGATTATTGATTTATGGGACTTGTGATTTCTGTACCAGATTACCTTAATAAGGTTGATGTTTGAGGTTCATGAGGATAGCTATTAAGATTATGAGTCGACAGATTAGTTATAGACATTATGTCAGTGGATGTGATCTTGATCAGTTTAGTATGAGATTGTGTAATGACTAGAGGTGTTTAGACTGTTATTGTATGGATTCATGTTATTGAAAGTTACTGAGAAAATATTGTTAGACCGTAACACTTTCATTGTTTTATTGTTCTACCGTTTACACGGTAATATTATTCATATTGTTATTGTTACATTGATATTGTTATTGTTACTGTATCGTCCCAGTAATCGAAATAACATGGATATTGATTGTTATAAATAATACTATAAATTGACAACTTACACTGGGATTGGAAAAATTAATGGAGGAGACAGCGTCTGTATTTTGGGTGGACCTAGGATACAGGTTGCGCAGCCGAGATACGGTTCCACTGTAGGGTTCCGGGGGATGACTGACATCCCGTATTGTTCATATTGTCATTGTTATTGACATATTGTTATTGTTATTGACTATCTAGCGGTAGGACATGGTTCAGCGCCAGGTGATTGGGCCGTGGTTTCGGGTATATACGGAACCCACCTAAAACATGGACAATGTCTCTTCTATTAATTTCAATAAATTTAGGATATCGATTGACACGTGTAGTAGGCGTAGTATGGAATGCGTCTATTACAGGTGGCAATTGGTGTTCGCTAACATAATAAATGATAATGAACTGCAAATGCATTGTGACTGACCTTAATCACCTGATTGTACATATATATTCCTATGATAGACATATGATTATAACCATGAACAGATTTATATACCAGATTAGTGATATTGTTAGGTTACACATATTGACGTCAGTTGGTTATTTATAGTTGTTTTACTTGTCTTTTATCTGTACTCTTATTCATGTTATTGTTATTGAAAATCACCTAGAGGGGGGTGAATAGGTGATTATGCTAATCAAAAGAACTTAATGCGAAATTTAAAAACTAATTGCAATTAACAAGAGATGCACACTCAAACAAGCCAACCAAATAATTATGAATGAACAATGTGAATTTATGTAAGGCACAATATAGAGAGAGAGCCAAGGGATCAAGCGCAAACAACAAGATATATTTCGAGATTCGAGCACCCAGCTCTACATTCCCGCCTTCACCCAGAAGGATTTTAAGTCCACTAGCTTGTCCACAAAGGACTCCCACAAAGGGAACCTCCACTGAGGATTTGGGACAATAACAATTACAAGGAGTACCCAACTCCTCTCCTCACTAACACAACCTCCTCCTTGAGGCACAACTCCAAGCCAACAAACAATCACCTCACAATCTTGAGGGACAACCACAAAGCAACACAAGGATCACCTCACAACTTGAGGGATACAACCCAAATGCACAACCTCCTCAACACAATGAGGGAAGGCACAAAACCAAGCAAATGAAGGGTTTACAACTTGGTGGTCTAAACAACAACCACAAACGATTTATTTCCCACACAAAGATTCTATAGAATAAGATAGTAGATGTAGCTCAAGTGTGGAGAAAACCAAAGGAATGGAAATCAAAAACTCAAAAAAAAATCTTTGAGAAAAACTAGAAACCAAGATGATGAAATTGAATCAAAATCTTTTCCCAAAAACCCTTGATTTTCCAAACCCTAGCAAAAACACCAAATAGATTATTCAATTTAAAGTCCAAAAACTTCTTTTGATTGCTGTGAAAACACTAGAGAGTCAGGAAAAATTCGCACAAAAATCTTAAAGAAAAACTCTTTCCAATGGGGTATTTATAGCCCCCAGAAAATTATAGCCGTTGGCAGCAGAAACTGCCAAAAATGAACCAGCGGTCGACCGGCCGGTCGACCGTCCAACGGTCATATTTCAGACCGTTGTGCCACCGGTTGACCGGGCGTTGACCGTCCCCAGAAACAGAGAGCAACGGCTCTCTGGCCGGTCGACCGCTCGGTCGACCGTAACAAACAGAGAGCAACCTGCTCTCAGTCGGTCGACCGTGCGGTCGACCGTCTTATGGGACAGCCAGCGTGCACGTATCCGTGCACGTCGATCGACCCCTACGGTCGACCGGCTTCTTGGTCCGGTCGACCGTTCGGTCGACCGACCTAGCCTGGCAGCAGCAGTTCTCGTCAGAAAAACAAGTAATTTTTAATCCTAAAAATTCTCATAAAATCTCTAAAATTACACAAAAGTAGTTTTATCATTTTATTTTGAAATATAAACTTGTGATAAAAATTTCATCACAAATAACAAACATTTTGAAACATTTTTGTGTCTTATCATTTTTACCAAAAATGAAAAACTGTATTTTCTAAAACTTGAATTTTTGAATTAGAAATACATTTTGTCCAAAACTCATCCAAATATAAAAACATGATATTAAACAACATTTAGGCATGATGTATATGGATATAATCCTATATACATGAAACATATATTGTTGACACTTAAAAAAGACAAGATTCTTGTTGGTCCGAACAATTTCTAAACTTGTCGACATTTACAAAAGACGAGTGACAGACGAGCTGAAGACCAGTTTTCACCCGTCTCCGAGGGACAGGGAAGCAACTTGGACTCCACTGATCCAGCAAGCAGACAGTGAACCCGGATTGTCTCTAAACAGACCTCAGCAGGTCTAAGATGCTAGCACTTAGCATCACATGAGCCCAAAGGGATAGCCTCGTCTGAGAGGCTAAGATCATTCAGCTTCGCCTTGAAGCCATTCAAAACTCCGCCAGGAAGCTAACTTATAGCTTCGCCTAAACTGTCAAAGCGTAACTTCGCCAGAGGAAGTCAGCTTCGCCCTGAAGCCATTCACAACTGTGCAGAAAGGGTATATGGTAGCTTCGCCACAGACGACATCTATGTTGGCCCAAGGTTACAATCAACCCATGTTTAGTGTATTTTGATGATTACAAAACATATTAGTTATTTGTACTAATATCAACTATTGTTTAAGTGTGTTTCAGGTTCATATCTTAAAGAGTTGATTACTTCCCTAAAGGAAGGTGTATTGGATTCAAGACAAGTCAAATTGGGCTCAAAAGTGCAATATTGAAGATCAAGTGAAGATTGCCCATGTTGAAGTCTTGAAGACCTAGAAGTTTGTAAGTGTAGTTTTGTTAAAGATAGAATATGTGAAATTTGGCTCTAGGATTTGCACACACACTTGTTTTGAATGTTTCTATGTTTTTGAAAATGTTTATTTCTAAGTTTATGCCTTGGTTTATACATACATGTACTCAAAGCTTTATATCTTCAAAAACGTGTTTAAAACATGTATATAAACAAAGTTCAGCATAACACTTAGTTCCAGAGTTTTTAAAAGATTTTTTACAAATTTTTCTAACTCAAAAATCTGCCCAGAAAAAAAAACTATTTCAGGCAGACCGGTCGACCGGCAGTCGACCGGCTGCTGTGTCCAGACATGCACAGGCTGTGCATGTCTGTCGGTCGACCGAACCTACATACCGGTCGACCGAAAAGAGATGTTTGCTCTCTGTATCTTTTCGGTCGACTGGGTCGGTCGACCGATAGAAGGAAACTGTGTTTCCTTTCTTGAATCGGTCGACTGGCAGTCGACCGATGTTCCAACGGCTCTTTTGCCAGCAGGGACCCGGTCGACCGGCAGTCGACCGGTAGGCCTGCAACAAGCCATAACGGCTCTTTCCTCTTTTAGAATTTCTGAAAAACTGTTTTTGGTTTTCTCTTTTACAGAGTTTTTAGGAGTTGTTGGGACTCTTTTTCTGATCAAATTAGCTGGAAAAATCAGAGTTTTTAACCTATTCTCTCCCTATAAATAGTGGGGAATAGGCCTTAGTTATTTACCAAGAAAAATACAAGTTTTCATTGTTTTCAAGTGAAAGAGAAAAATAGTTTAAAGCTTTCATTTCCATTCTTTCAAATTGGTTTTTCAGTTGTTGTTTGATCTCTAATATCACTCTACAACTGAAGCTTTTCTCACCACACTTCATAGAGCCAAAAATTTCATATTCTTTCTATAGGTGAAGTTGTAAAAGAGTGAGAGTGTTTGTAAAAGAGTGTTGTGGTCTAGTTAAAGATCACTATTTGTAATCCTTGTTCTTGTGGAGACAAGCTCCTCGGTGGAGTTTCTTTGTAAGGTGAAGCTACGGGCTTGAGGTCTTTGGAGGCCTAACTTGTACGGGATCCTAAGGGGATAGTGGAAACCCTTCACGGAGGTGAAGGCGGGGACTAGAGCAACGGGCTCGAACCTCGAAACAAATCATCCTTGTTTGCGATTGCCTTTGCGTTCTTCTTGCTTTCAATTTCTCTTGTTTTATATTGCCTTGAATTATTTGCTTGAGTAACTAACCCTCTACTTGTGGAATCTTGTGTTGCTATACTTGTTGTGTTACATTGTGAGCCTTTCATTTTCATCATCATACTTGGCATTGATCAATCACACCTCAATACAACACGGTTGCATTGCGCACCTCTAACCCATTTAAGGGGAATTGGGAGGAAGGAGTTCAGAACCTCGCAAGGGGTATTCGGCTCTTAGTCGTGTTTTTGAGAGATTGTTGCATCACTCATTTCATAAGTTTAAAAAGATCATTAGATTAGCAATTACACCTATTCACCCCCCCTCTAGGTGTATTTCAATTGGTATCAGAGCTTGGACTCTAGGATTTGGCTTAACAACCTTAGAGAGATCCTCATATTGCTAATCATTTCATTCATTTCCACATAGTAAACATGGCCGATGGTATTAAGACACCCCTAAGTTTGATGGACTTAACTTTCCCATATGGAAGGTTAAGATGACTGTTTTCTTGCAATCTCTAGGTAGCCGAGTTGCAAAGGCCGTGACTAAACAATTTAGTACCCCGATGGTGATGAATCTACTTGGTCCGAAATTGAGACCAAGGAGTTTGATGCCAATGCTAGGGCTCATTATGCACTCCTACAAGCCCTCAATGATGATGACATAGCTAGAGTCATCCATTGCAAATCCGCCTATGAGATTTGGACCCATTTGCTAGTAACACATGAGGGGACATCACAAGTGAAGAGGGCCAAGATAGACCTTCTTCGGTCCCAATATGAAAATTTTAGCATGCAAGAACATGAAACCATAGATGATATGGTTACTAAATTTACTAAGATTACTAATGGGCTTTCTTCTCTAGGTGAAGACATCAACAACGACCAAAGGGTGAGAAAGATCATCCGGGCTCTTCCTCCATCATGGGAAGTGAAAGCTACAACATTGAAGAAACTCAATGATAAAGATGAGATTGAGCTCATCGGACTCATTGGGAATTTAAAAACCCATGAGATGGAGAGGAAGGCAAGGGAGGACATGGCACCCTCCAAGAAGAAGACTATTGCCTTCAAAAGTCATGCTACTTACTCCGACGAAGATGATGAAGAAGAAGATGACGAGGAGCTCTCACTTCTAGTCAAAAACGTCCGGAGGATGTACAACAAGGCAAAGTTCCAAGGACGGAGGAGATGGCAAGGAGGCAAAGAAGAGAGAAAGATCATATGCTTCAATTGCCAAAAGCCGGGACACATTGTAGCGGAGTGTCCGGACCAAGTGAAGCCATCTTCATCCAAGAAGCCATACAAGAAGAAGGCTATGAAAGCAACATGGGATGACGAAAGTGAATCCGAGGAGGAGATCGACACCGCCAATATGTGCTTCATGGCAAATGAGAGCACAAGCAAGGTAACCCCCTCAACTCCTTTTGATGAAGATTTATCCATGGATGAGTTAAGTGAAGCATTTATAGAACTTTCTCAAAATTATGACTTCATGAAGAAAAAGTACTTGAAAATGAAAAAGGATAATGAATCTTTGAGTATTCAAGTGTTAAATCTTTCTAAAGAAAATAATGACTTGCATTCTTCTTTAGTTTTCACTAAAAATGATTTTGAAAAATATAAGATTGCTTGTAAAGGAAAGACCCCATTTGTAGATTCTAATGAGATTGCCATGCTTAAGGAAAGATTAGACTCATTAGATGTTGTTTTGAAAAAGTGTAGTGAGTTTGATAAGAAGAAGATGGAGAATATGTTTCCTAAGAAACAAGCTCCTAAGAAAAATGTTCATCATGCTCATGTACATGCTACACAACCTATGCATCATGTAAACCCCCAAAGCATGCTCACACTTCACATACACACCATGCATTTATGTATAGAAAAGTGTACACATGTTCACATTGTGGACGGAAAGGACACTTAGCTAATTTTTGCTATGATAGACTAAGTGCATCATCTCATAATGTTTGGGTTCGTAACACTAACTTTCAAGGACCCAAGAAAGTTTGGGTACCAAAGTCAACAATTGTTTTAAATGATATAGGTACTTTCCAAAGCCCAACGACGTAGAGGTTTGTGGTATCTTGATAGCGGTTGCTCAAGGCACATGACTTGGGACATCAACAACTTTGCAACCCTATCAAGATATCATGAAGGTGGCACCGTCACCTTCGGAGATGACGCCAAGGGTAAAATCATCGGGATTGGTAATGTAAAACTTGGCACCTCTCCTTTAATTGAAAATGTGGTTTTAGTTGATGGCCTCAAGCATAATCTCTTGAGTGTTAGTCAACTTTGTGATAAAGGTTTTGATGTAGTTTTTGACAATGTTGCTTGTAAAGTAATTGATAGAACTTCCAATGTTTGTGTATTTTCCGGTTTTCGTGAAAGCAATGTTTATATGATTGATATGTTAAATATGTCTTGTAACATTACTTGTTTAAAAGCCCTCGATGATGACTCTTGGTTGTGGCATAGGAGATTAGGGCATATTTCTTTTGATCATATTTCTAGATTAAATTCAAAGGAAATGGTGAAAGGTATTCCTTCATTGAATTTTGAAAAGGACCGAGTTTGTGACTCATGTCAATTTGGGAAACAAACTAAGTCTTCTTTCAAGTCAATTAAGGATATCATGACATCACGTCCTTTGGAATTAATCCATATGGATCTATTTGGCCCAACACAAACCAAAAGTTTAAGTGGGAGTAGATTTGCTTATGTTTTAGTAGATGATTTTTCGCGTTTTACTTGGGTTTATTTTCTTGAACATAAAAGTCAAACCTTTTCACATTTTCAAGCCTTTAAGAAAAGAGTTGAAAAGGAAAATGACTCCTCAATAATTAAAATAAGAAGTGATAGAGGAGGTGAGTTCATTAACCTTCCCTTTACCACTTTTTGTGAGGAACATGGAATAAAACATGAACTTTCTTGTCCTAGAACTCCACAACAAAATGGAGTAGTTGAGCGGAAAAATCGTACTTTACAAGAGATGGCTAGGACAATGTTAAATGAATATGGTCTACCACATTATTTGTGGGCCGAGGCCGTTCATACTTCATGTTACATTGCAAATCGTGTTTTCCTATGTAAAAATACTACTAAGACTTCTTATGAGATGTATTTTTCTAGAAAACCTAATGTTTCTTATTTCAAAGTGTTTGGTTGCAAATGTTTTGTTTTAAATACAAATATTAATTTGGGAAAATTTGATGCTAGATCATATGAGGCTATTTTTGTAGGTTACTCAAATACTAGTAAGGCTTATAGAGTCTTCAATAGGTCAACTTTGACTATTGAGGAATCTATTCATGTTAAATTTGAGGAATCTAACAAGTTTGTTAAGAATTGTGTAGAAATTGATGCTTTAGATGAAGGGTTGGAGAAAGTGACCTTGGAGGATGCTTCTACCATGGGAGACAAGCCAAAGGATGGTGATGGAAGTAAAGCCAAAGTGGAAGAGGCTCAAGGAAATGAACATCAAGCAAATGAAGAGGAGCCCTCTCAACCACTACCAAAGGATTGGAGATTCAATCCTCATCATCCCAAGGACCTCGTCATAGGTGAAGTATCAAAAGGGGTAACCACTCGCTCTAAGATTCAAGATTTTTGTGGTAATTTTGCTTTTATTTCACACATAGAACCTAAAAATGTCCTAGAGGCCGAAGCCGATTCATATTGGTTGCTAGCTATGCAAGAGGAGCTCAATCAATTTGAGCGCAACCAAGTTTGGCACCTTGTTCCTAGGCCCCACGATAGACCAACAATTGGTACTAAGTGGATCTTTAAGAACAAGTTGGATGAATCGGGTAATGTAGTTAGAAACAAGGCTAGGTTAGTTGCCCAAGGTTACACTCAAATCGAAGGAATCGATTTTGAAGAAACCTTTGCACCCGTAGCACGGCTTGAAGCCATACGGATGACCTTAGCATATGCCTCATTTAAAGATTTTAAGTTATTTTAAATGGATGTAAAGAGTGCTTTTCTTAATGGTTATATTGATGAGGAGGTGTATGTTGAACAACCCCCCGGGTTTGTTGATCCTACACACCCTAATTATGTTTATAAATTAGATAAAGCACTATATGGTTTGAAACAAGCCCCTAGGGCTTGGTATGAAAGATTGTCTTCATTTTTGCTTTCAAATGATTTTAAGAAAGGAAAAGTTGATAAAACATTATTTACCAAACATATAGATCAAGATATCCTCATAGTTCAAATTTATGTTGATGACATTATTTTTGGATCTACTAATGTTTCACTTTGCAAGAATTTTGAGTCATGCATGAAAAAGGAATTCGAGATGTCTATGATGGGGGAGCTCAACTTCTTCCTTGGACTTCAAATCAAGCAACGTAGTGATGGGACATTCATCAACCAAGCCAAGTACACCAAAGAACTCATCAAGAGGTTCGGGCTTGAAGGATCCAAAGTAGCAAAGACTCCCATGGCAACCACTACGAAACTTGACAAGGACGAACAAGGTAAGGAAGTAGACATCAAATTATTTCGTAGCATGATTGGTAGTTTACTCTATCTTACGGCTAGTAGGCCGGATATAATGTTTTCCGTATGTTTATGTGCACGTTTTCAATCATGTCCTAAGGAATCACACTTAATAGGGGTAAAACGCATAATTAGGTATCTTAGGGGCACAATTGATTTAGGTTTGTGGTATCCGAAAACTAACCAATTTACCATGACTAGTTATTCGGATGCCGACTATGCCGGTTGTAGGGTAGATAGGAAGAGCACAAGTGGCACTTGCCAATTCTTGGGCAATTGTCTTGTGTCTTGGTCTTCCAAGAAGCAAAATAGTGTAGCCCTTTCAACCGCCGAGGCGGAGTATGTAGCAGCCGGAGCTTGTTGTGCACAAGTACTCTGGATGAAACATACTCTTCTCGATTTTGATTTACATTTTGATCATGTTAAGATTTATTGTGATAATACTAGTGCTATTCACATGACCAAAAATGCTAATCAACATAGTAAAACCAAACATATAGACATTAGATATCATTTTCTTAGAGATCACTTTGAAAAAGGTGACATTGATATCGATTTTGTTTCCACAGATTTTCAACTTGCAGATATTTTCACAAAACCTTTAGATTATGCAAGATTTTCATTTATTTGTGGTGAATTGAATGTATGTAAGATTGATACTTAAAATATCTTAGTTTGTTTTGTTTTGGTTTCTAATATGTTTGTTTTGTTTTGTCTTAAAATTTTTTTAAACCCTTTTTGATGTATGACAAAAAGGGGGAGAAAATATATGGAGAAAATATATGTTGTTTGTTTTAAATTTTGTTATTCCTTATGATAGTTTATTTTTGGTGATGATATTTTTCAATGCTTTATGTATGCTTACATAGTTGTTCATATTCATGTTAAATACATAGCATTGTTTAAGGGGGAGCTTTCCAAGCTCTTTCCTCTTAAAGAGTTGATTACTTCCCTAAAGGAAGGTGTATTGGATTCAAGACAAGTCAAATTGGGCTCAAAAGTGCAATATTGAAGATCAAGTGAAGATTGCCCATGTTGAAGTCTTGAAGACCTAGAAGTTTGTAAGTGTAGTTTTGTTAAAGATAGAATATGTGAAATTTGGCTCTAGGATTTGCACACACACTTGTTTTGAATGTTTCTATGTTTTTGAAAATGTTTATTTCTAAGTTTATGCCTTGGTTTATACATACATGTACTCAAAGCTTTATATCTTCAAAAACGTGTTTAAAACATGTATATAAACAAAGTTCAGCATAACACTTAGTTCCAGAGTTTTTAAAAGATTTTTTACAAATTTTTCTAACTCAAAAATCTGCCCAGAAAAAAAACTATTTCAGGCAGACCGGTCGACCGGCAGTCGACCGGCTGCTGTGTCCAGACATGCACAGGCTGTGCATGTCTGTCGGTCGACCGAACCTACATACCGGTCGACCGAAAAGAGATGTTTGCTCTCTGTATCTTTTCGGTCGACTGGGTCGGTCGACCGATAGAAGGAAACTGTGTTTCCTTTCTTGAATCGGTCGACTGGCAGTCGACCGATGTTCCAACGGCTCTTTTGCCAGCAGGGACCCGGTCGACCGGCAGTCGACCGGTAGGCCTGCAACAAGCCATAACGGCTCTTTCCTCTTTTAGAATTTCTGAAAAACTGTTTTTGGTTTTCTCTTTTACAGAGTTTTTAGGAGTTGTTGGGACTCTTTTTCTGATCAAATTAGCTGGAAAAATCAGAGTTTTTAACCTATTCTCTCCCTATAAATAGTGGGGAATAGGCCTTAGTTATTTACCAAGAAAAATACAAGTTTTCATTGTTTTCAAGTGAAAGAGAAAAATAGTTTAAAGCTTTCATTTCCATTCTTTCAAATTGGTTTTTCAGTTGTTGTTTGATCTCTAATATCACTCTACAACTGAAGCTTTTCTCACCACACTTCATAGAGCCAAAAATTTCATATTCTTTCTATAGGTGAAGTTGTAAAAGAGTGAGAGTGTTTGTAAAAGAGTGTTGTGGTCTAGTTAAAGATCACTATTTGTAATCCTTGTTCTTGTGGAGACAAGCTCCTCGGTGGAGTTTCTTTGTAAGGTGAAGCTACGGGCTTGAGGTCTTTGGAGGCCTAACTTGTACGGGATCCTAAGGGGATAGTGGAAACCCTTCACGGAGGTGAAGGCGGGGACTAGAGCAACGGGCTCGAACCTCGAAACAAATCATCCTTGTTTGCGATTGCCTTTGCGTTCTTCTTGCTTTCAATTTCTCTTGTTTTATATTGCCTTGAATTATTTGCTTGAGTAACTAACCCTCTACTTGTGGAATCTTGTGTTGCTATACTTATTGTGTTACATTGTGAGCCTTTCATTTTCATCATCATACTTGGCATTGATCAATCACACCTCAATACAACACGGTTGCATTGCGCACCTCTAACCCATTTAAGGGGAATTGGGAGGAAGGAGTTCAGAACCTCGCAAGGGGTATTCGGCTCTTAGTCGTGTTTTTGAGAGATTGTTGCATCACTCATTTCATAAGTTTAAAAAGATCATTAGATTAGCAATTACACCTATTCACCCCCCCCTCTAGGTGTATTTCAATCTAGCTCCGCCGAAGAGCTTTCTTCGGACTTCGCCAGATACTGCCTCCAGCTCCGCTGTGAGTGCAAAGCGGGCATCGCCGCTACTGGTCTGCTATGGTCAACCTTTGACCAATCAAATCTCCAGATGAGATCGGATCTAATCAGGATTAAATCTAATCAGGATTGAGATCAAATCCAATCAAGATCAAATCTGTGATCAAATTCCGCAGTTGATTGCCATAATCTCTTGACTCTTCTAAAACGAGTAAGAAGATCAGGGAAAATCCTCCAACGATATGGAAAGGATCAAGACAGATCAAGAGGATCAACCGACCTACCATTTCTAGCTTCGCAGAAGCTGATCCTAGTCTCGCAGCAAGGCTACTTTTCAGATTTAAACAGATTTGATTCAATCTCTTTCTATACTTACAAGGGATAATTATACCCTTGCTCTCCTTATAAATAGCCCACCAGGGGCACAAGGAGGACGGATCAGGCACATACGCAAGAGAGAAGACTCCACAAGCAGAGGCTTCTTCCCGACGCACCGTGCGCTATTGAATTCAGAGACTTTTAGAGAATTGCTTCTCTATTCAGGGTGCTGATACCCTAATACCTTCTTCTCAAGGAAATTTCTGAAACCAGGCGAGAAGGAATTTCTAATTGAAGACGATTTTGAGAAGTAGCAAGAGGGTTCTACCAACCTTCTATTCTCTGATTCCCCGAACCAGGCGAGAAGGGAATCTCATCGCTCACATCGTCAAAGGGACAAAGTGGTCGCGCGCTGACCAGACTCCTATCGGCACACTTCTCCAGAATCTCTGAGGAGATCTACTTGTAATCTTTTTAAGAATACTTGTAATTTAGCTCCTCAATCCTTTTTATTGTAAGTTTTCCCCCTTTGCAAATCAATGGAAAACAAGATGGCGACTCCGCTGGGGATTAAATTCTCCACTGCCGAGAATCAGGTGTCGCAATGCGACGAACAGACCTTCGGGTCTAACTCTGAATTCAGAAAAGCCGGTGCAACCAGAGCCTCTCTGGCTAAATCTTCAAGGAAAGTCTCTGCGGAGACAGAAAAGGTTCTCTATGAACCTACTGCGGTCCTCTGGCGCAATAAGGAAGCACGCCCACAGTCCAAGTCCTTCACTTTCGAGAATCTGGTCATTCAATTCGACCAAGGAAGATTTGAAGAAGTCCTCTCTGAGGGTGGTCTAATGCTTCGAGCACGGAAGCATAGAAAGGTGTCCATGACCAAGATTTCGAAGCAGGAACCAGAAGTAGAATTCTACCAACACCCTTCAGCCTCGCGTGTGACTAATCAAGTTCCTTGTAAACCTAAGTATCCTCTGCCAAAGCGGATGTGGAGGCCTAAACAGAAGTCTCCGGCCGAAGCCTCAGGTGTAGCTACGCCAAAACCGCGCCTCTCTCGCGAAGAAAAAGGCAAGATGCCTATTTGCTCCAGCAATACTGCTAATCGCGAAGTCACGACGACAATCATACCGTCGCCCAATTCAAGAGCAGCAACGCCTCGCGCCGGCCTCGTTCTTATGAGCGAAGCTACTATACCACGGCGTACACGCAGGGTTCATAACACCGAAGCTAGAGGCCAAGTACTATCCAAGGCTAATCGCCTTCGTAGCAGCATAGCGGGTAAAACACCGCAGCGTGCCCCGCTCTCCAGTTCGTCAGGCGCTAAGCTTGCGCTTTGTGGCGAAGCTAGAACCGAAGCACTATTCAGTGCTAATCCCTTCTGCAGGGATAAAAAGAACAGGACAGTGTCCCATATACGATCCAAAAGAGCCTCTGCGCTGGATTGTTTAGGCCCAAGCGGGTCTGATTTGCGGGAATTGTGGACAAATAAACAAACCTCCTCTTCCTGTTGTCAACAAGTGAGATGTCAGTTGGTGACACTTCACTCGGTCCATTGCCGGCTGGGACCAATCCCCGCCACTCCTCTAGGACGACGATCAGTTTTTGATCGATTGTCGGTATAGGCCCCGAGGAAGCATCGCAAAAGAAGCGTCTCATGAGATCTACCCTTCGCATCCGCCAACATGACTGGAAGAGGACAAGAGCTACGCTGGGGCAGACAAGCATCCGACAACACTCCCTACAGCTCCCCAGATCCAGATTACAGCCCAGGCTTAGGCGAAGTCTTGGTGCATGAAGAAGGTGTTTTCCGAAACACCAGATCTAGGGCGGCGATACCCTATAATTATGAACAGCCTTCCTCCTCAACGGCCCTAGCCTCACCGGAGCCCAGGAAATCATCCCAACCATCGGATGAAGAAGAGGTAGACAGTGGGTACGCCTCTTCGGTGACAGTTAGCTCAGTGCGAACAGACAGAGCATCAGTCAACATGGCTGATAATGTTAACGACAACCTCCGTCGGCGTTTGGAAGCTCAGGAGCAAACTTCCAAAACCCAGCAAGAAGCTCTGGACAACATTCAACAGATGCTTGCTCAACTCCTCAGCAATCGGAATGACAATGATGCCAGGAGCAATCATGATGAGGAGGAACATTTTAGGAATGATTAGCCAAAGACAGAGAAATCCAAGGAGGGTTCTTCTTTAAACGCTGAAGTCCTTAAAGGCCTCCAAGCTCAAATTGCATCCCTAGCTCAGAGGGATGAATTAAGAAAGTAGGGGCAATCCGTCCTTACCCATTGGAATGTGATTCAGTGCCGTACCCACCGAAGTTCAAACCACCAACGTTGCATACGTATGATGGTAAGAGCTCGCCAAATCAGCACATCTACTATTTCCGGTCTCAGACTGGTAATGTTATAGGCAACGACGCCATTATGGCTAGGCTGTTCATTGGCACCTTAAAAGGGGTGGCATTTGACTGGTTCTGAAGTCTCCCTCTGGGCTCTATCAATTCCTGGATCGACCTGGAGACCCGATTCCTCTCTCGTTTCTATGAGGACGATACCGAAGTGACCATGGACAAGCTCCTCTCCACCATACAGAAGAAGGGCGAATCTGTCCGAGATTACATTGAGCGATTCAGAAACTTGTCTCTGATCTGCCCAGCAGGGATGCCACTACCCATGCTCTTGCAGACATGCAGGCATAACTTCTTGGACCAGATAGAAGTTCGCATGGGGGTTGTCAAGGCCCACACCTGGAAAGAATTGGTCGAACAAGCTGAGATAGCCGAAAAGTCGGCTAAAAAGTTTGAACCATCCACCCCTAGAGGCAAATGGGGTGTGAACAATAAAGGACGTAGCGACATGGCGCAGTCTTCTCAAGCTAAAGCGAAAGAGACTATGTCTGTGGAATTGTCCGGGGACGTGCAGTCGAAGGTCAAGAAGAGCGGTTTCAACAATCAGGAGCCTAAGTTTCCTCCAAAACAGTACTCCTTCAAAGACGATCAGGTGGTCATGATATTCCATCTGCTCCACAAAGGGAATAAAATTAAGCTACCAGATGCTCGGCGTCCCAATGAGATAGGACGCACCGACGACCCCAAATACTGTCTCTACCATAGGATGATTCACCATCCTACTGACAAGTGCTATGTCCTCAAAGACAGAATTCAAGCCTTGGTTGATGCCGGGGTTCTGATATTGAAGACAGAACAGAAGAAAGTCACTGCCAATATGGTGACCCTCGAGTTCGGCAAAACCCCAAAGGTCACAGTTCCTGACGGAACTTATCCAGTCCCTGCACCACGGTTGGAAGTCAAGCATCCTCCAGCCAAAACTCAAGATAATAAGGGTCTTGTTCCCTTAACATTGAAAACAAGGGAAGTCATGTGGATACACCCAGACCTCGTCCAAGACATGCAGTGGGATTCAAAGAGACCCAAGTCAAAGGGCAAATCTTGCAATGTCATCTCCATCCTGCCGGACGATGGCAATCTTACGTCAGCTTCCCTCACTGATTCAGAAGGAGAAAAACATGCTTGCATGATGCAGGCCGATGTACCTCAGCCGACGGGCACCCGATCTAGAAAATCATACTTAAGGCAGTATGACAAGTCTACTGACGAGATACAACAGCAAACAACGTCAGTACAAATGCCAGCACCCACTCTAATTCCAACCAAGGGAAAAGAGAAGCCTAAAGAGGTCCGGTTCGACCATGTCCTGAAGAAGCCTTCAGGCCCAGGGCTTGATACGCCCTTTCGTTTTGACATATTGGCCCAGCTGGCTAATATCCCAGCTTGTATTACCATACACGAGCTCCTTCGTCTCTCAAAAGAGACAAGAGAAGCACTTAGGGATGCCCTGGCTAATTCAGAATCATTCCTGACCTATATGCCAGAAGCCCCTAAAGATGACGCTCAGTCTTCTTGCCCGGAATGTCACCACATACAAGCAAAGGTGCCCGCTATTACCTTCACAGCGGAAGATATGCTTCTCAAAGATAACAAGCACGATCGACCTCTGTACTATACCGGATATATCGGTTCAACCTGCATTGAAAGAGTACAAGTCAATCCGGGGTCTACACTCAGAATCATCCCCAAAAGGCTTCTTTACTTCCTCGGCATACCACTATATAGGTTGTCCACAACCACCACTACAATATACGGTTTCAATGCCGGGAGCAGTCACCCACTTGGGAAAATCCGACTCCGTTGCAGAATCGGGAGCCTGAAGTCAGAAGTGACATGCTATGTCATTGACGCTGACACGTCATATAACCTGCTGCTAGGACGACCATGGATCCATGCCAACTGGATCGTTCCCTCTACTCTGCACCAATGCTTCAAATATGTTGACGATGACGCGACAGTATGAACTGTCTTTGCTGAAAAGCAACCATTCAAAGGGGTAGAAAATTACTTCCCTGACGCTCTCCTGTATCAAGAGGCCGTGAAACACCTAAAGAACCATTGCCGGACAACGATGAAAGTGACAACGAGGCGGATTCAGAATCCGAAGCAGGCATGCCAGCCATTCTGATTGGTGAACCAATTATAGCATGTCTCAATAATCCCCTATGTAATACTCCTTCAGAGGATGAAGGTGAATGGGTAATTAATGATAATATTTCTTTTGATTATCCTGCGAGTGTTGGGCTATTCGAATCCATTACGGATAGCTCTCTGCACATGCCTTTACATAAGCCAAGTGCGTCCAGTATGCCCATGGAATCCGCAGAAGGAGCCGTTTTGGTGATCCCGCCATCCAAAGAAGGTCAGTTACCGATAATTTTTGGTAGAACCCAACCACGGGTACCCATAACCGCAGATTCAAGTTTGGACTCAGACACTCCACAATTCTTCCATTACGCGCGATCAGCGCGCCATATTATGAAGAAAATGGGATATGACCTAAAGCATGGAGAAGGCCTGAATTTTGAAAAAGGAAGGCGGAGCTTGCTGCGTAACTTTGTGCCAAAGGGAAGCCTGCAAATTACTATGATAGTACACACAGGGGGTTGGGATACGTTACACCCACATCGTCAGCAACGGTTCAATTCACAGACGATGAACCAATTCCATCACACTCAGCCTCACCCTCCGAGTGGGACTCAGACGTCAGCGTGGGAATGATGTTCGAGAATCTCACTGTTAATATGACTTCGAGCAGTCAATTGGAGCCCGCGGAAGCTACTGATGAGGAACCATGGGCCCAGCAATTACACCTCCAATGGGAAAAGCGATTCGAACTGCGCGTGCCACCTACTGAAGATAAGGTGGTGCAGGTCAACTTGGGTAGTCAAGACCACCCTAAGCCCATCTTTATAAATGGGAGCCTATCACTTGCAGAAAAGGAAGAATTGATAATACTCGTAAAGGAGTATATAGACGTCTTCGCATGGAGCTACGAAGACATGCCCGGACTTGATCCCCAAGTCGCCATGCACCGTCTGAATATCAAGCCCGACGCCAAGCCAGTCAAGCAGCAACAACGTCAGTTTCGCCCAAATATTATGGAAGCTATTGAGGCTGAAGTCCATAAGCTCATTGCATGTGGCTTCATACGGGAGGAACAACATCCAGATTGGGTTGCTAATATCGTTCCAGTCCTCAAAAAGAATGGGAAAATACGGATCTGCATTGACTACCGGGATCTCAATACGGCCTGTCCTAAAGACGAATTCCCGCTGCCCATCACCGATGTCATGATCGACAACACATGTGGATTCGAAAGGATGTCTTTCATGGACGGCTTTTCAGGGTACAACCAGATTAAGATGTATCCCGACGACGAAAAGCATACTTCGTTTCGAACACCCTTGGGGGTATACTGCTACACCGTAATGCCCTTCGGACTAAAGAACGCAGGAGCAAACTATCAGCAGGCAATGAGCACAATCTTCCGCAATCATCTCCGAAAAACGGTAGAGTGCTATGTCGACGACATTGCTGTCAAAAGCCGCAGCAAGGATGAACATCTCCGCGATTTGAGAACGATGTTCAACATAATGCGGACTCATTAGCTGAAAATGAATCCGACAAAATCCTTCTTGGGAGTATCAAGTGGCAAGTTCCTTGGGTTTATTGTTACATCAAAAGGGATTCATCTTGACCCAGACAAAGTCAAAGCTATTCAGAGCATGCATCCACCGAGAAACCTCAAAGAGCTTAGAGGCTTGCAAGGCAGACTGGCTTATATTAGAAGATTCATTGCAAATCTCTCAGGTCGCTGTCAGCCGTTCACCCGACTCATGAAAAAGGGTGCTTCCTTCGTAGGGGATCAAGCTTGTCAGGAAGCTTATGAAGACATCAAGAGGTATCTCACAAACCCTCCAGTCTTAGTGGCCCCTACATCAGGGAAACCATTCTTGCTTTATGTAAAAGCAATGGACTATTCTCTCGGTGCCCTCCTCGCTCAAAAGGACGACAATGGTCACGAGCAAGCCATTTATTATCTAAGCAGGACTCTGATAGGGGCGGAATCTCGCTATAATCCTATCGAGAAAGAGTGTTTAGCTCTCGTCTTTGCCGTTCAGAAGACGCGACATTATTTGGTCGGCCAAACCATACACGTCATCTCCAGAGTGAACCCATTGCGTCTCCTCATGACAAAGCCAGGATCACTGAATTCAAGATTGGCTAAATGGGCACTTCTTTTGTCTCAATACGACATGATCTTTACCCCTCAGAAGGCGGTTAAAGGTCAGGCCCTCGCAGAGTTCTTGGCTGCCCATCCAGTTTCGAAACATTCAAAACTTCACGAGGATATTCCAGATGAAGTCTTCAACTCCAATGTAACCTCAGAGGAGGAAGTGTGGCAGATGTTCTTCGATAGAGCATCACGAATGGGCCCTAAAGGCAAGATCATCGCCGGCGTGGGGGTTGTGTTTATCTCTCCACAGAATCATGTCCTTCCCAGAGCATTCTCCCTGACAGAGTCATGCTCTAACAATGTAGCAGAATATAATGCTCTGCTCATTGGCCTTCAGCTCGCCCATGGAATGGGGGTACGCTTCCTTGAAGCTTACGGCGATTCAAAACTGATCATCAATCAGGTTAAACGCGAATATGAGGTCCGCCACGAAGATTTGGTACCTTATTGCCATACAGCCATCGAATTGGCTAATCTATTTGAAGGCTTCTACATCGGGCACGTATCTCGATCTCAGAATACCAAGGCGGACGCCCTTGCTGCATTAGCAATAACACTAGCCTTGCCAGCCGACACCGAGTACCACCTCACAGTCGCAACTCGACATCTTGTATGCTCTAAGCATATGCTAAGAACCCGAGAAGTCTATAATGTCTCCACGGATCTTGAACCGAGAGATTGGCGATTTTCTCTCATCGACTATGTTCTACATGGTCTGCTGTCAGACGATCGTAAAGAAGCGGCATCTATCAGACGAAGGTCTCTCCGTTTCTACTACGATCCAACTCTGAAGACACTTTACCGTCGTTCATACGACTGTGTCCTCCTCCGTTGACTTTCCAATTCAGAGGCATAGGAAGTGCTTAAAGAAGCACACGACGGCATTTGCGGAGCTCATCAATCAGGTCCGAAACTTAAAGACAGATTGCATAGGTTTGGATACTATTGGCCGACCATGATAGCCGATGCCATCCAATATGCACGAAGGTGTAAAGCATGTCAGATTCATGCGGACTTCATACACCAGCCCTCGGACTTGCTCCACCCGACTATTGCTTCATGGCCATTTGAAGCATGGGGAATAGACGTCGTAGGGCCGATTAGCCTCTCTTCGACAAGAGGTCACCGGTTTATCCTGGCAATAACCGATTACTTTTCAAAATGAGCGGAAGCCATACCACTGGTTGAAGTCAAAACCTCTAATGTGGTTAATTTTATCAAGCACCATGTCATTCATCGATTTGGTGTCCCTAGACGAATCATTCACGACAACGGTCCACAATTTATAAGCCAAGTATTCTACCGGTTCTGCGACAAATACCGAATTCAGAATGTGGCTTCAACCGCCTATAACCCCGCCGCTAATGGCTTGGCGGAAACATTCAACAAAACAATCATCAAGTTACTCAAGAAGTTCGTCTCCTCGAATAAGCGAGATTGGGATGAAAAGCTTGGTGAATGTCTTTGGGCTTACCGGACCACGGTTCGAACACCGACAGGCAATACGCCTTTTTCCTTGGTATATGGGTGCGAAGCAGTCATCCCATTGGAAATCCAGATGCCGTCATTACGAGTCTCTCTAATGACTAAGATCACATCAGAAGACAATGATCGGTTGCGTCTTCAAGAGCTCGAAGCCCTGGATGAGAAGCGACTACAAGCTCAGCAACACATCGAGTTGTATCAAGCTCGAATTTCAAAAGCCTTCAATAAGAAGGTCAAACAAAGGGTCTTCCAGAAAGAAGACCTGGTTTTAGCCGTCAAACGACCGATGATTATGACGCATAAGACCAAAGGCAAATTTCAGCCTAAATGGGAAGGACCGTTTGTGATAGAAACAGTCTATTCGAACAGAGCATATCACCTTATAACTTCAGATGGCGACCTACTAATGATGCCGGTCAATGGCAAGTTCTTAAAGAAGTATTATCCTTAATTAAGGATCCTTCTCATGATCAAGTTAACATTACACCTCTGATCAAGACCTTTATGTCCAAGGTACATGCAAAGAGAGCCTTTATCTTCTTCCAAGCGAGATCACACACCAGTAAGGAACCTGGCCATATACTGGTTCTCCCAAAAGAGAATCAAGGTTACACATACGCTAACCAAATGATCCAACATCCTTACTATTAAGGATAGAGGAAAATGTTGGCCTTTAAGCCCAACATAAGTCCTCGACAACTCATCATGCTGAGGGGAATAGCATGGCTAGCCCAATTCAAACGGTAGTTGGTAAAGGCATATCAAACCCGTTGACAGTTGGGGATTTGCTAAAAATCCTAAGGGACCTGTTCCCATTTGATTCCCTCTCCAAAATCACTTACCAATTCTCGTCCATAGAATAGTAAGACCACAGATACATTTCTCTGTTACGTTAACATTAAACCTATGACAGTGATTCCCTCATTTTTCCCCGTGAAAACGAGACCTCCAAAATCACTTACCAATTCTCATCCATAGAATGGTAAGACCACATATACATTTCGCTGTTACGTTAACATTAAACCATGACAGTGATTCTCTCGTTTCTACCAGTAAAAACGAGACCCTTCCCCAAATTCCATTACAAACCTTGAGCCCTGTTGACATTTACAAAAGACAGGTCTCGATACTTATTGACATTTACAAAAGATAAGTATCACCAACCTTGAGCTTGGTGGCGTCTCAATCGGTTATGTCATTGCGACCTCTGAACCAGCAGACAACCAAGTCTCAATTTTGAGCTTGTTGACATTTATAAAAGACAAGTCTCAACCCCGAGCCCTGTTGACATTTACAAAAGACAGGTCTCAATACTTATTGACATTTACAAAAGATAAGTATCACCAACCTTGAGCTTGGTGGCGTCTCAATCGGTTATGTCATTGCGACCTCTGAACCAGTAGACAGCCAAGTCTCAATTTTGAGCTTGTTGACATTTACAAAAGACAAGTCTCAATTCCGAGCCCTGTTGACATTTACAAAAGACAGGTCTCGATACTTGTTGACATTTACAAAAGACAAGTATCACCAACCTTGAGCTTGGTGGCGTCTCAATCGGTTATGTCATTGCGACCTCTGAACCAGCAGGTAGCCAAGCCTCATTATTCGATCCAACAAAGACTATGTTCTCAAATGGCTGCAATACAACTTGAAAACGATAGAATTCCGCTCACTAAACAGAGAAGCCTGCCCTTGAAATTGCAGGCTGATATTGCCGTCCGATCCCCTGGTCATCCCGAATAGACTGTTTAAAGGACCAGGAGTGTAGTGCACTGCAGGAACAAAGAGAAATTATGATTAGTTCATCAGCCGAACGAGGAAAAATCAGAAAGCAAATTTTGACAAGGCATAGCCTCGCCCTCTGAGCGAGGCTGGCCTGACGATAGCTTCGCCCCGAAGTTTAGCTTCGCAGCTGCAGTGTAACTCCGCATCCCATACGAGGACAGGATGCAGGAAATATTCAAGCATTAGCTTCGCTTTGGAAACTTAGCTTCGAACAACCGGATGCAACAAAGCCTCAAGGGCTAACTTCGTCAGAAGGGCATTACGGTCCTTCTCTGTCAAAATTTCAAAGGACAGCTTCGTATCCTGTCATTTAACAGGACGTCAACATCCTAAGAGATAGCTTCGCTTGGAAGCTTAAAGAAGAACTCTTCAGTTCTTGGATTCCCGATCAAGAAATCAAGAAATCAGCTTTAAAGGAGAGACGACGGTCTCTAATCAAAATGGGGAGTCCCCTACTAGCGATTGGCCGTTCGATGATCGGAGGAGGAGAAGGACCCTCCGCTGTAGAAGCCGCCACTTCTTTTCCCGCTCGTCTCTTGGGCGCCATTAAAGAACTGTGGAAGTTCTTAAACTCTTGAATGAAGAAGAAAGAAGAAGAAGAGTCAAGTTCTCTGAAATTTCTTTTAAAAGAGAAGTGATCCGTCCTCTCTATAGTCCGATCGGACTTTTATAGGCCAATGAGCGCCTAAAGCGATGCCTCATAAACAGTACAGGCTGTCATTTCAAATTAATTTGAAACGGCGCCTAAAGCGCTTTCCCAAAAAGTGCTGATTCAGTCACTAAGGGCTAACTTCGCCACAAAGCAAAATGCGGACTTCGCGTAAAAAGGATTGCCTTAGCTTCGCTGAAGGCGTAGACCGAGCCTTGCAGATATGCTAGCTTCGCTGGGAGCTCGTTCCTATCTTAATCCTATCTTTTACCTTGCATAAAGATTACCTCCGCTAGCCAAAATTCAAGACGAAGGCGAAGTAGAAATCAAATGAGCAGAAACTGAACTTTCATTGATTTAAAAGGAAAGGTGCATTGATACTACATCAAGGTTGTGTTTCATACAACAGAGTCATTTGCTCAAAAGGCATACAAGTGGTTTTATCTGCTTCCAAACCAGATCAACTGGACACGAAAGGCCTTCCTCCTGCACAAAGCTGTAGTCCTTCACATGAAGACAGATGGTGCCACCAGGACAAGGTCAGTGATCTCACAGGTGACGTCCGTTTTCCCGAAGTGGATCATCTCAGATAAGCGACCACCAGCCTCGCCTCAAGAGGAATTATCTCGGATAAGCGACTGCCAACAGCCTCTGGGACACACATCAGCTGCCCCAGTTTGTTCCTCCTGCTTAAAAGTAAAGCTTCGACCAGGGAAGCATAAGGCAATTTTTTGGTCTTTTTCATCAAGTCAAATTCTTTGGGGCGAAGCAATCCCATTCAGTCAAGTATTGATTTCAGTTAAAGCAGAGGGTAGCCTCGCTTGTACAGCAATGATGGGCTAGCTCAGCAAACGCCAAGTCCTAGCCTCGCCTATATGGCTAAACCAGACTGATCCTGTGGGACACAGTCTTAGCCCCACCTATATGACAAGATTGGCTCAACCTTGAAGAAACTAAATCCCAAGTTCTGCTTGTGCAGCGAACTTAACATGCAGTGATCTTTCTCTGATCAAGTCAAGATGATAGTTTCGCTGGGAAGCTATGCTGAGATCCTTCTCCGCAGATCAGTTAAATGGAGAATAAGGGAAGTTAATCCCTGAAGTAGCTGATTACAGCTAAAGCTAAATTAAGGGAGATGAATTCCCTAAAGTTGGTGAAGTCGTTGAATGATCAAGACTTACCGGTCCTTGGCCGGATAATGACCAGAGTGGGCATTCCCACTAATTCAGAGATCTGAGTATCTCTCTCAACCAAGAGAAGAGAAGAAGAGTAGATCACTTCTCTTCAGAGGACCTCAAGTTTTCTATTTATAGGCCCCATGGCCTGAGCGCTGCGCCTCAATCGTGGAAGCACGAGCACATTTAAGGCATTTATCGCGCCTTGACAAAAGGGACGGTTTCCCTTAGAACTGTGTAAAGGAAGAAACGTCTCCAAAAAGGCACTCATGGCACCTTGAAGAAAGGGAACATCCTCCCTCGGAAATGCACAAGGGGAGAATATCTCCCTCGATCAGAACGAGAGAAGAAGTAATCCTTCTCATAACCGGCCCATGACAGTTGGCCTTGGGAAAGCAACAGATGTTCCAGAGCGAACCTATCCAGCCACGAAGCTACCCAGACGCGAGTCTATATGATTCCTCGGCGAATCTACATCCTAAAGCAGGATTCAAAGCGAAGCTGAATTCAACTATCATGGCGACGTTCATACTCCACACACCACCAATCAAAGCAGTTCAAAGTATTTCAAAGTCTGAGCCATCGCAAACTTTTGAAAACTTTGAAGGGGGTCTTGTTGACACTTAAAAAAGACAAGATTCTTGTTGGTCCGAACAATGTCTAAACTTGTCGACATTTACAAAAGACGAGTGACAGACGAGCTGAAGACCAGTTTTCACCCATCTCCGAGGGACAGGGAAGCAACTTGGACTCCACTGATCCAGCAAGCAGACGGTGAACCCGGATTGTCTCTAAACAGACCTCAGCAGTCTAAGATGCTAGCACTTAGCATCACATGAGCCCAAAGGGATAGCCTCGCCTGAGAGGCTAAGATCATTCAGCTTCGCCTTGAAGCCATTCAAAGTCTGCCAGGAAGCTAACTTATAGCTTCGCCTAAACTGCCAAAGCGTAACTTCGCCAGAGGAAGTCAGCTTCGCCCTGAAGCCATTCACAACTGTGCAGAAAGGGTATATGGTAGCTTTGTCACAGACGACATCTAGCTCCGCGGAATAGCTTTCTTCGGACTTCGCCAGATACTGCCTCCAGCTCCGCTGTGAGTTCAAAGCGGGCATCGCAGCTGCTGGTCTGCTATGGTCAACCTTTGACCAATTAAATCTCCAGATGAGATCGGATCTAATCGGGATTAAATCTAATCAGGATTGAGATCAAATCCAATCAAGATCAAATCTGTGATCAAATTCGGCAGTTGATTGCCACAATCTCTTGACTCTTCTAAAACGAGTAAGAAGATAAGGGGAAATCCTCCAACGATATGGAAAGGATCAAGACAGATCAAGAGGATTAACCGACCTACCATTTCTAGCTTCATAGAAGCTGATCCTAACCTCGCAGCAAGGCTACTTTCCAGATTTAAACTGATTTAATTCAATCTGTTTCTATACTTACAAGGGACAATTATACCATTGCTCTCCTTATAAATAGCCCACCAGGGGCACAAGGAGGACGGACCAGGCACATACGCAAGAGAGAAGACTCCACAAGCAGAGGTTTCTTCACGACGCACCGTGCGCTCTTGAATTCAGAGACTTTTAGAGAATTGCTTCTCTATTCAGGGTGCTGATACCCTAATACCTTCTTCTCAAGGAAATTTTCGGAACCAGGCGAGAAGGAATTTCTAATTGAAGACGGTTTTGAGAAGTAGCAAGAGGGTTCTACCAACCTTCTATTCTCTGATTCCCCGAACCAGGCGAGAAGGAAATCTCATCGCTCGCATCGTCAAAGGGACAAAGTGGTCGCGCGCTGACCAGACTCCTATCGGCACACTTCTCCAGAATCTCTGAGGAGATCTACTTGTAATCTTTTTAAGAATACTTGTAATTTAGCTCCTCAACCCTTTTTATTGTATGTTTTCCCCCTTTGCAAATCAATGGAAAACATATATATATCCATGTTTTTGACTTTAATTCTAAAATATGTTTTGTTAAAAATACCAAAATATAAAACACATGAATAAGTGAGTCAAAACTAAGTTTGTCTAGGAAGTTAAGCATGCATGTATATAGAATGAATCTACTATACATAAAACCATGTAAACTTATTTTGATCTATCTATTCATGAAACCAAGATCGGTTAAACCAAAAACGGAAAAACCGAAAACCAATATTTAAAACATGAAACGTGTGTGTTGTGAACTTGAGCATATCATACTATTCTAATCTTTACAATTTGGATCTAAACACAAAACTAAACTAGGGTACCGAAGTCTTCTTGTAGAGCGCCGTCTCCAAGCCGACTCGAACCAAAACTTCGTGATCCACCGAGCTTGACTCCAATGAGTGCTATATATGATCTTGTCGCTCGGGCTCTTGAATCACTATGTGAAAGCTTCCAAACCATCTTGTTGAAGCTAATCACCTACTAATATCTGGATTAATGATCTGAAACTAAAATCACAAGATTATTAGTACACATAACTACATGAGTTAATCATCATCAAAACTAGAGTGGAAGGCCTCTGGGCCAATAATCTCCCCTTTTTGATGATGACAAAACTCATGGAGTTATATATGCATGGATTAAAGTTAAGCTTCAAAGAAGCTCCCCCTTAACTCATGCATAAACAAATAAACATAAATATGCAATGAAGGCTCTTAAACATGAATGCATATCTATGCATAAACAATAAAAGGCTCTAGATACCAATGAAATGTTCAAAAACAAAACATGCTCTAGATCCAATAAACAAATAAATGTTCAATAAAAGGCTCTACATACCAATGAAATGTTCAAAAACAAAACATGCTCTAGATACCAATTAAAATTAAACTAAATTAAACTTAATATATGCAAAACATAAACATGCAGTTTTATATATGCATATTAAACTCTCAAATAATTCTCCTCCTTTTTGTCAATCATCAACAAAGGGATAAAAACCAAAACAAAACACAATTTTCTCCCCCTTTTTGTTCAAAACAAAGAATCAATAAAGGGATGATCAAAAACAAAATGTTCTCCCCCTTTTTGTCTAAAACAAAATGATATCAATAAGGGGTCAAATCAAATATGATACCAATTAAAAATGTGTCAATGAAGTGCATATTGATACCAATTAAAAGTGAAACTATACCAGTTGAAAAACAAAGATCTTGATTACCAATTGATAAGTAAACAAACAACATACCAATTGTAAATAAACAATCGTAATATCAATTAAAATTAAACATTACAAATTTTGAATCTCTTAACATAAATCTTAATACCAATTGAAATTATTATTCTTTTTAAGGCATAAGATACCAATTATAAGAAAACAATCTTGATACTAATTGAAATTAAACATAACGAATTATGAATTTCTAAACAAGGATTTTGATATCAATTGTAAATATTTTTCATATGATACCAAATTGAAATTTTCAATCATAAAGTATGGGAGTGGAAATCAAATACCAATTGAAAGATGAAATAAAAGTTTTGTCCCTCTTTATGAAATACCAAATGAAAGCATGCAAAGCTTGTATATGGATACCAATTGAAAACTAGTCAATTGAAACAAGATAGTCATTATAAAACAGGCTTTATCATGATCAAAATTTGTGCTCTAAGATATATGAATATAATAAGCACAAATAAAAATATATATATGTATGAAAATTAGATACCAATTGAAATTGATATTCTTTGAAGTGCAAGTATACATATACAAAAGTTATATGAGCATACAAAAATGTCAACATTGATACCAATTGAAAAAATTTCAATGATACCAATTGAAACAACAATAATGATCAAGTGTATATTTCATATTACCTAGCCTCCCAATCATGTTCAAGTTTAAAATGATTTTCGCTATAAGGCATACATGAGCATGATCTCCCATCCAACCACCCTTGGAAGGTAGGGGTTTTCAAAAATAGGTTTGAAAATAGAATACGGTTGAAAATCTCTACCATAAGGAAGAATACGAACTAGTTAAATGGGAAATCTTGTTAACTAGTACGAAATCCTTCAAGTAAGGAATCAGACAAAATTGTTTTTCATGAAACACATGTAATTCACAAGATCACTAAGCACTCAAAATCCATAAAGCCCATATTATACTCATGAAAACAAAATCATGAGAAACCTAATAAAGTGAGTGAACAAGTGTTATGTGACACATATCAACATGAAAATATTCAATTAAGCTCAATTAAAATTCCTTAAACACGAAAATCATGAGAAACTAAATTTTCATTTAAAAACAATCTATACTTCAAGGCATATGTATGTTTTGACAAAATAAGAAGTATACATACATATTCCTAAACACAATTGAGTCCATAATAAAGATTTACATGAAGAGCAAATGACTCAAGGGGTATACATGTATGTCTTAAGGTTTGGCAAAATAAACATATACATGAAGTGAAAACACATGATCACAAAAAAAACATGTCCAAAATAGGGAATACAAGTTAGAATGCATGAATCATCAAAACTAGACTATACTAGAACATCTAATGGGTACAAATAAGCATCCAAGCACAAACATATATAAAGAATTATTTGTGGCCCACTACATGTACAAGTATAAATTCTAGTCTTAATGAAACTAACATTTAAACATATATTCAAATCATGAAGCATAAAACGACACATAAATCAACATGATGGACATAAGAATGATCATGAAGAAAATTCACATGCTATTAGAATCATGATATACATAATAGCTAAACGAATGGTGAGAACACAACAAATGAGTCCATCTAAGCATGGGTGTCTCAAATAACTAAACATGTATATCACTAATCTAAATCACATGCCATAATCATAATGAGCTTTAAAACATGACATGCTATAAATTGATGAACATGAAAAACATGCATAATAAAAATGGGAGTTAGAGATTGATACCAAAACCGATGAAGGCACCTCTCTAGTTCTCCAAACCAATAGTGGTCCCCTTCACCAAACTCCCCTTGAAAGTGATGCATCCAAAAATGGTTTTCTTTAAGCTTGGAACACATCCACCTCAAGACACCAATACTCTCACGTGATGCGAGAGCCCACACCTACATAAAAAATCAAAGGAGTGGTCTTTGGTACCCATTTTCTTTTGGGTCCACGGGGGTTAGTATCTTTCCTAACCCAAACAAGATTATTTGCTAAATTTTCAATATGTAAACGATCATAGCAAAATCTAGCAAGGTGGCCTTTTCGACCACAATGTGTACAAGTGTACACATGAGCATACATGTAATGGTGGTGACCGTGGGAAGCATGTGTATGCCGTGGAGGGTGTACATGTAAAGATGGACCTTGTTTCTTACGAACCAAGGTTTCCAAGCGTGTATGATTTAATGTACATTGGCTCAAAGTGGAGCCCAAACAATCTACACTTTTCTTCAAAACATTTATGTCATTTTCAATAGTTGAAGATAAAGTGGAGCATGCAATAGGAGTGCTAGAACAAGAGGCTATACTAGCATGACAAACATGAGAATCTATATCAATTTTTAAAGATTCATTTTTCTTTAAACCAAATCCAATTCTTTAGTAATGGAATCAATTTATTTTTCAAAACAAGGTTATCTTTTAAAATAAAATTCAATTTTGAAGATAAAACCTCATTGTTTTTCACAACATCATCACAATCATTTTTGCCTTTTAAAACATCAATCTCTTTTAGGGCAAGGTCTAGTTGAGATCTTAGTGAGTCACGTTCACTAGTAATCTCTTCCTTCTCTTGCAAAACCAATTCAAAGCTAGAGCATAAATCCTTCATTTCTTCTTTTAAATCAAAATGATTCTTTTCAAAAGGTCATGTTTTTTCATAAAATTTTCAAGCTTAGAGGCAAGTTCCACATTCAATGTTTGAACTTCAAAACAACCATGGCAATAAGAACTAGAGCTATCATCTAGTTGAGAATCCGATTGTACCTCAAGGGAGTCTTTCCTTTGGACCATGAGGCAATGCTCGTCGGAATTGTCTCTCCTAGATCTCCTCAACTTGTTGATAATCCTTGGTAGCTCGGGAGAAGTCAAAATGCTCCAAACTGCAAAAGCCGAATCATAATGATCAAACACCGGTAAAAGATCTTCATTAAGAGATGCTCTAAGTGTTTTAAGTGCTAATGCATTTGCCTTTTTATGCTTGCTATGATTTGGGTAGGATTCATTAGTAGTGGCTTGATAAACTAGATGTCCTAGGGTTTTCAAATGACTACTCATATTGGCCTTCCAAACATCAAGTCTAAAAAAGTCAAACATAAGAGGGCTATCCATGAGTGCAAACTAAATGTGTGAAAATGAAAATGCAAATGAAGATTAGCAAACCAAGATCTCACTCCTAGGTGGTTAAACCTAAATATCAGGAGCGTAGGCTCTGATACCAATTGAAAATCACCTAGAGGGGGGGTGAATAGGTGATTATGCTAATCAAATGAATTTAATGCGGAATTTAAAAACTAATTGCAATTAACAAGAGATGCACACTCAAACAAGCCAAGCAAATAATTATGAATGAACAATGTGAATTTATGCTAGGCACAATATAGAGAGAGCCAAGGGATCAAGCGCAAACAACAAGATATGTTTCGAGGTTCGAGCACCCAGCTCTACATCCCCGCCTGCACCCAGAAAGATTTTAAGTCTACTGGCTTGTCCACAAAGGACTCCCACAAAGAGAACCTCCACTGAGGATTTGGGGCAATAACAATTACAAGGAGTACCCAACTCCTCTCCTCACAAACACAACCTCCTCCTTGAGGCACAACTCCAAGCCAACAAACAATCACCTCACAACCTTGAGGGACAACCACAAAGCAACACAAGGATCACCTCACAACTTGAGGGATACAACCCAAATGCACAACCTCCTCAACACAATGAGGGAAAGGCACAAAGCCAAGCAAATGAAGGGTTTACAACTTGGCGGTCTAAACAACAACCACAAACAATTTCTTTCCCACACAAAGATCCTATAGAATAAGATAGTAGATGTAGCTCAAGTGTGGAGAAAACCAAAGGAATGGAAATCAAAAACTCAAAGAAAAATCTTTGGGAAAAACTAGAAACCAAGATGAAGAAATTGAATCAAAATCTTTTCCCAAAAACCCTTTCTTGATTTTTCAAACCCTAGCAAAAACACCAAATAGATTATTCAATTTAAAGCCCAAAAACTTCTTTTGATTTCTGTGAAAACACTAGAGAGTCAGGAAAAATTCGCACAAAAAACTTAAAGAAAAACTATTTCCAATGGGATATTTATAGTCCCCAGAAAATTATAGCCGTTGGCAGCAGAAACTGCCAAAAATGAACCAGCGGTCGACCGGCCGGTCGACCGTCTAACGGTCATATTTCAGACCGTTGTGCCACCGGTCGACCTGGCGGTCGACCGTCCCCAGAACCAGAGAGCAACGGCTTTCTGGCCGGTCGACCGCTCGGTCGACCGTAACAAACAGAGAGCAACCTGCTCTCAGTCGGTCGACCGTGCGGTCGACCGTCTTATGGGGCAGCCAGCGTGCACGTATCCGTGCACGCCGGTCGACCCCTACGGTCGACCGGCTTCTTGGTCCGGTCGACCGTTCGGTCGACCGACCTAGCCTGGCAGCAGCAGTTCTCGTCAGAAAAACAAGTAATTTTTAATCCTAAAAATTCCCATAAAATCTCTAAAATTACACAAAAGTAGTTTTATCATTTTATTTTGAAATATAAACTTGTGATAAAAATTTCATCACAAATAACAAACATTTTGAAACATTTTTGTGTCTTATCATTTTTACCAAAAATGAAAAACTGTATTTTCTAAAACTTGGATTTTTGAATTAGAAATACATTTTGTCCAAAACTCATCCAAATACAAAAACATCCAAATACAAAAACATGATATTAAACAACATTTAGGCATGATGTATATGGATATAATCCTATATACATGAAACATATATATATATCCATGTTTTTGACTTTAATTCCAAAATATGTTTTGTTAAAAATACCAAAACATAAAACACATGAATAAGTGAGTCAAAACTAAGTTTGTCTAGGAAGTTAAGCATGCATGTATATAGAATGAATCTACTATACATAAAATCATGTAAACTTGTTTTGATCTATCTATTCATGAAACCAAGATCGGTTAAACCAAAAACGGAAAAATCGAAAACCAATATTCAAAACATGAAACGTGTGTGTTGTGAACTTGAGCATATCATACTATTCTAATCTTTACAATTTGGATCTAAATACAAAACTAAACTAGGGTACCGAAGTCTTCTTGTAGAGCGCCGTCTCCAAGCCGACTCGATCCAAAACTTCGTGATCCACCGAGCTTGACTCCAATGAGTGCTATATATGATCTTGTCGCTCGGGCTCTTGAATCACTATGTGAAAGCTTCCAAACCATCTTGTTGAAGCTAATCACCTACTAATATCTGGATTAATGATCTGAAACTAAAATCACAAGATTATTAGTACACATAACTACATGAGTTAATCATCATCAAAACTAGAGTGGAAGGCCTCTGGGCCAACAATTCAGTGGTTATTTATCATGCCATTTAATGTTTGCAGTTATCTGTTACCATTTTATGCACACTGTTTACATGCACGAGCAGTTCTCTTTACACACACACTCACCAGGTCGCGTTCTGACGACCGTGAATTTGCACGTCCAGATATTGGACGCTTGTTTCTACTGTGCAGGTGTTCGATGAGATTGTACGCCTTGCGAGGAGCTGGACTCTCTCTCCCTTTTGATTCTGGTATTCTTGCATTTCTTTATTCCTGCTATTATTTTTGATTCATGTATATCACACTTGGCTTCTATTCTATTCCTTATTTCATTTCAGATCATGTGTAACCTTTATATGTATTATTGCAGCGATTATGATTTATGGTTCAAATTTATAGCTTGTTCAGGTTAATTTAGGCTTAGCGTGTATATGTGGGGTATTTTTCCTCGCGTATATACGTCGCCGACCTTCATCGCGACTCCGTTTCCTGTGTATTTTGGGAAGCGGGGCATGACAATTATCCCCACTCGGAGATGATTGTGGACTCACTCTATTGGTGAGATTGTCCCCCACTCAGAGTCCTGCAAAGTTCGCTGCCCTACTGATGGTATTTCCCCTACTCAGAGATGACTGCAAACCCAACTCCGCTGCTAGGATTCTCACTACTCAGAGATAACTGCGAACCCAATCTGCTGCTAGGATCTCCCCCACTTGGAGTCTAAATTTTTCAAGTACCACTGATGGATCGTCCCCACTTGGAGACAGTAGAGAAAACTAACCAAGATACTCCGTACCCAACCGACTGTACTGGAGATAGAGATCAACACTCTGAAGAGGCATGATCATATCATATCCAAAAGCCTATGGTAAAAGCAAACATGCAAGATCCAAAAATAACCATTTTCATTATATTTATTATGTTACATCTAATGAGTGTAATACAAAATGTTCCTTTACATCTCTGTGTTTATATTTTTGAATAAGAAATATGGAAGCTCCGAATCTAGACACTTCAATCCTTCCACCTCTGTCGGTCCTTCCTCACCTCCAAACTCCAAGGACACATTCACAGGCTACCAGAAGAAGTCTTCGTCCACACCATCATTCTCCTCGCTTTTGCAAGAAGGATGAGAGACTCTGAGGAAGCCCTTCGACAGCGAGAAGTATCATCCAACCCGACTGAAGCCCGTGAGACATGCAAGAAGGTGATGGTATCACATCCCTTCTGAGGTGTTCTGGGAGAGAGATTCGAACTCTAGAAAGATGAGTGATTCATTGACACATCCAACTGATGAGCTCATTCTCCTACTTCCTCATGCATGCCATAAGAAAGAGGCTCAAAACCTCAAGGTCAAAGCTTGCTTGCCCAAGACTGAGCGAACTAGAAATTAGATTGCCCGATTTAAGTTGAAGCAAGAATCTTACCTGTCACCCTCGATGGTGATACCCTGTCATGGCAACTAATGCACTGTAACAGGTCCTTCACGGATACGAATATGACGCACCGATCAGACTCCTGAAGAGCAAGAGTCTGCTCTTCATCCTCCTTCTGTCCCTTCTCCTTTCCTCCGTCTGATGAAGAGGAAGGAAGGAAGCATGGCGGACTGTCACAGAAGAAGTCGCAACGAAGTCAGAACTTTTAGTAAATTTTGAAGAGGCTTAAAGAAATTGGAGGTGGCCTTTTTCCCTAGATCTCCCAAATTTATAGATGGATGAATGAATTCATCATCGTTAATGTGAGTCTTGAAAACATACGAGCCCCTGAAGGGCCATTACACAACCTGAAAAATTCAACTTATTGAGGAGACGAAAAGCTATCCGTCACCACTAAGCCATTATGACGCTAGGAATTGAATCAACTGTCATAATGACACCAAGATTTGAGGCGACACTTGGCGTGACTAGGTGACACCTGACTTCCTAAGGTGACACCTCCCATTAAATGCTAAGGATTTTTCATGACACAAAGAGATACACCAGACAATCTCCTAACTGCAAGTATCAAAGATAGAGAAAAAGAAGCCTTCCAACAGACTTCACTCCCTCACTTCTCCTTTGCGATCTCCGATAGGTGTGGAGCAGAGGAGGCATCTGTCATGGTCAAAATTTAACCCCTGCTAGGATCACGACACTGTTGGCCCAAAGGCTCATCACTCTAGTTTTGATGATGATTAACTCATGTAGTTATAGTATTAATGATCTTGTGTTTATATAGTTTCAGATTTTCTATCAATATCTTAGTAGATGCTTAGCTTCAACAAAGGAGTTTTGGAGCTAACACATGTAGATTCAAGAGCTCGCGCGTCAAGATCGTATCTAGCACTCAAATGGAGTCAAGCTCTGTGAATCGTGTTTGGATCGAGTCAGCTCGGAGAAGGAGTTCTACAAGAAAATTTTGGTCTGTCTATTTAAAGTTTGTGTTTAGATCTTGTGTAAGATAGACTAGTGTTGATATGCTCAAGTTCACACACACAAGTTCAATACGTTTGGTTTTGGTTTAACCGGTTTTGGTTTTCAAGTACTAGTATATATGATTTTCATAAATAGATGAATCAAAACAAGTTTACATGGTTTAATGTATATTAGATTTCATTTATATACATCTAAGCTTCATATAGTTAGAAAAACTTATTTTGATGATTCTATTTCATGTGTTTATAGTTTTATAATTAACAAAACTTATTTTGGATTTCTTGTCAAAAACATCGATATTTCATTTACATGCGTATTTGATTTAATCCATACATAATATGCTTCAAATGTGTTTTAATATATATTTTTGTATTTATACAAGTTTGGAAAAAATTGGATTTCCATTTCAAAGTTTGGTGTTTGAAAAATACCGATTTTGTGTTTAAGCCTAATTTTTATATCACAAAAATAGTTCAGATAGTTTGTAATATGTGTTGATTTTTGATCACACGTATTTTTTCTTCATTTATTTATAAGAACTCATTTTTGTGAATTTTATGAGAATTTATTGGATTTTATAGAAGTTAAAAAGACCAAGTTATCTACCTTAAAATCCCTGCCAGAGCCTGCTGGCGGTCGACCGAACGATCGACTGGACCGGTCGACCGATGTGCACAAGGACATGCACAAGCCAGCTTACAAGGCCGGTTGACCAGGCGGTCGACCGACTGTAACTATCCAACTCTCGAGTAGTACCGGTCGACCGGGCGGTCGACCGTCAGGTTAGTCTCAGTCGACCGGCGGTCGACCGGAGTCACAACGGTCAGAAATTTGACCATCAGACGGTCGACCAGAAGGTCAATTTTGACCTTTTCTGACTGCCAATGGTTATATTTTGAGAGGCTATAAATAAGGCTTCTCTTGGGCTGTTTCAACAAGATTTTTTTTGAGAGCTTTTCTTTCCATCTTTCAAGTATTTAGCAGCAAGTTTTAAAAGAGTTTTTGAACCAAAAAGATTTATCTTTTATTTGTTTTTAATGTAATGGAAAATTCAAAGAAAAGCGAGTCTTTGGGAATTTGGTTTTGATCTTTATTTCAATATCTATCTTGTGTTTTTCCTAAGTGTTTTTCTTTGTTATTTTTTTCAAACACTTTATTTTCTCACACTTGAGCTATCATATCTTATCCTATCTATAGGATCTTATTTTTTATGTGAAAAATTGTTTGTGGTCTATTGTGATTACCAAGTGTTGTTTGTGGTCTATTGTGATCACCAAGTTTGTAATCTCTTCTTTACTTTGGATTTGTTGCTATCCCTCTTGTGTGGAGGTGATTGTGGTTGAGATTTAGCGTTATGCCTTTATCCCTCTTGTGTAGAGGTAATTGTAGTTTGGCTTTGTGCCCATCCCTCTTGTGTAGAGGTGATTGAGTTTTGGCTTTGTGTCTTACCTCTTGAGTAGAGGTGGTTGTGTTAGAGAGAGAAGTTGTATACTCTAAGTTTGTAATTATAAATTTCTTGGTGGAGGTTCCCTTTGAGGGAGGTCCTGTGTGGACATATAGTGAAAATCCTTCTTTGTGAAGGCAGAGACATAGAGTAGTTGCTCGAACCTTGAAATATATTTTGGTGTTTGCGTTTGATCCACTATCTCTAACTCTATCTCTTTTATATCTTACATTGCTTTATATTGCACATATTCATATGCTGGATATAGTTTGTGTGTGCCCATACTTGTGTTGAACCAAGAGAGTTTCATATAGCACCTCAACTCTTAATTTAGAGGAATTTCAGGGAGATAGTTTAGAGCCCTTCATCGGGAATTCCGCTACACTCTTTGATTACACATAATGTGTAGCAATTAAGTTTTTAATTATGCATCATTTGTCATTAGATTAGCTTATATACCTATTCACCCCTCTGGGTGTATTTTAATTGGTATCAGAGCCTACGCTTCTGATATTGTAACGCCCCGATCCAGCAGGTACGGGGACGTTATGACGACGTACATACGCAAGGTGAAAACACCCTCGTGCGTACGTTAAGCCTCAGTACAGGAAATAGCCTCCATATACACAAGTGTTCCAACATTAAATAAGTACAAGAATACCTGCAGAAAATATCAGTGAGCATGATAGATAAAGAAACAGGAACAAATAAGGAAATAAGACAAAAAAATCAAGATACCTATGAATCGTATAGGTGACAAGTCCCCTATGTGAATCCAATGACATATCTGACGATACGATAACTCGGATCTCTAACCTGGGCACGCAAACCCAGGGTCGTCAGAAAGCGACCTAGTGAGTGGTAAAATGAAGGAGGCAGTAATAGATACAATAGTAATACAAGCACGATAATAATATATCCTACAAATGTGGTAATAGTGATACCAAATAATAAGCATATAAGTAGCAGTAAAACTATATAGACATGTTATCTGTAGAAATATAGAAACATGTCATCTTTTAATACCATCACTAAGCCGGTTATCATCGGGTCATGTCTATAGTCGTATCCAGTTTATATCATAAATAATATCGTCTAGTGGTGACGTGATAGCAGTGACCATATAGGTGGGCATATGCAATATAAACATGCAGGTGGGCATATGCAATATAACCACAATACTGTGTTGTGCATATACAGTAATGATGTCTGCAAGGTATTCAGAAAACAGGATAGATGCAATGCAGAACATGCGTAGTATGCCACCACAGAAAGAGTAACATGTACAAGGCAAAGTAACAAATATACATGTAACATGAGAGCGAATAAATGATCAGGTACCGAAACAAGTATAACTAAACAATTAAATACAAGTATCAGGCAAGTCATGTTATTTATACAATAGTAGCAATCAATTCCACCTGGTATTTCAATCAATCTCTTCCAGTGTCCCATACCACTGGCAGTTCATACTGGAGCCCGCACTCCAGTCGAACCCATCCGGACATGGCATACGGGTACCATTATCCAAACGAGAGAGTGACCAAATAACAAGTGTTCCCTACGACACTACTATGTATATTGTTTTATTATGTTACTTGGAAACCAAATGGTCTAAGAGCTCTTATCGGGTAGGTGTATCCCATGCATACCCGGGATCACGGCCTTAAACAAACCCCTGGCTCCTGAGACCAGGGCCCTCCGCTAAGAGGGGAGCATGAATCAAGTAACGGGAGCTCATGGAGCTTTACAATCGGTAGGTAGCACTACCATCCCCTGCAGTGGGAGAACAATATGGATCCAGTACATCAGCCGATAAGATCTAATCAACCGTCAAGTCTCCCCCATATCCAATTTAGCTTTATGATCTGATATGTCAAGTACACACTGTAACACGAACACATACAGTACATGATACGGGTAACATGATAACTGGACCAGAGCTCTGTTGATAGCATAGAACAATAGAACGGGAAACGGGAACAATATAACGGGAAACGAGAACAATAGATGTGGGATTCCACATATCGCATATCAACAGCTCTCATGTCCAGTAACGGGAATATCCATATCAGTAACAGGAAACAATCATATAAGAGGAATACAGGGATAACATGGAACAATAATACATGTAATATGCACGGTGATTCGTATGACGAGAAAATAGAAACAACACATGCATGTACACTCGTGCGGTGAGCATATGTGGTAGGGATGTGTGACCATGAGATAACTGTGTACCAAGTATTCATGTAATGATGATCATAATAATATGGAATGTAGTAATATGTGAATTGGTATCTTCGTGTACCAGTGGAACATATATGTGTAGCAAGATCTGTCACAGAAAGCGATCAATTCATATCCCTAAACATGATAAAAGATAATTTATAAAATAAAAACACTCACAAACTGACCATGGGAAGGTAGCTCTCTTTCCCACGATCGCAACGGATCCAGAATCGTCCAAATCGGAGTCCGCATGCTCCAGATATCGCCCGAATACTCACAGTAATAAAAAAATGGGTTAAAGATGTAAATCAAAATAAATGTAAATGCAATTAATGAAATGGAGCAGGGGGTGTTCTGCAAATTTACCTTTCTTGGGTTTGGATGCGGGTTCAGGCTGTTAACGGGTCGGGTTTGGATCCACGACCCAAACCCATAACTTAAATTAATGGGTAATGGGTAACGGGTCGGGTTTGGCCAAGTGGGTTTTGGGGTTTCAAATAAACCCAAATGGGTTATTGGGTTCACACCCATTTAAGGGGTGTAAACGCATAAGGGAGGCAGCAGCAGCTGCTGCCGCCGCGCGCGCAGGCCGGCCAGCTTTGCTGGCCGGCGGCAGGGGGGCCCGCCAGCGGTGCGGCGGTGGGTCGGACGGAGTGAGGGTGAGGAGAGAGAGAGAAGGGGAAAAATAAGAAGAAGAAGAAAAGAAGAAGAAGGAGAAGAAAAGAAAAGGAAGAAGAAAAGGGGAAGAAGGAAAGGAGGGGCGCCGGTGGCGCCGCCGGGCTGGGGCGCGGCCTCTGGGTCGCGGCCGGCGGCGGCGGCCGGCGGCCTGGCCGCTGGCGACGGGTCGAGCCTCTCCCGTGGTCTGCACAGAGAGAGGGAGAGAGAGTAGGGGAAAGAGAGAGAGAGAGAGAGAGGAGAGAAAGAGAGAGAGAAATAGTAGAGAGAGGGTTAGGGATGAGAGAGAGAGAAAATTATAATTAAGAGAGAGGGAGGGAGATTTTAAGAGGAGAGAGAGGAGCTGAGGCGGTTAAGAATGGCGGTGGGGGAAGCTTCGTGAAGAAGGGAGAAGAAAAGAAAAAGAAAAAGAAAGATTAAACAATAATATTTTATTATTATTATATTGGCCCAATATTCGACCAGCTCCGAAAAGTGCCCACAAATTACAGAAAATAGAAAATATTGTCCTGAGATGTAATATGAAAACGGTTTGTAAAAATTCAATCCGATTTGCAAATTAAAAATCCTGGAAGATGTCGTCAGTACTGGGCGACACCGGTTTGGCCGGATTCTCGATAAATTCAGAAAAATCTCCAAAAATATCCTAACATAGATAATACGATTCTAAGACACATGGTGAAAGCAGATTCTCAAAATTCTACTCCGTTTGTGAAATAAAATCGTAGAGCTGATTATCGGTGTCGGTCGACACCGACTACGGAGATTTTCCAAAATAATTCAGAAAAATTCCAGAAAATCCTGAAAAATCTGAAATATTAGCAAATGACTTTTGTAACTGAAATCAGCTTAATCAGACTACCACAAAGGTCAAATCAATTTTATACGTCGTATCGCGTACTAACACTGTGATACGTACACGAGGGATCAGGGGGTTACAGATATTAGGTTTAACCACCTAGGAGTGAGATCTTGGTTTGTTAATCTAGTATTGCATTTGCACACATATAGTTTATACACTCATGGATCATCTTGCCCCTCCCATGTTTGATGTTTCTATCGTTGATATGTGAAAGTTTAGAATGAGTGCTTATTTAAAAGCCCTAGGTTTGCATGTCTATCTTGTCACTACCAAGAAAACTTATTTTGGTAATGATAATTACATTGATGCTAATGCACAAGCCCTAGATGCACTAAAGCATACACTTAGTAAAGAATATTTACTTATGATTTCTCATTGTGATTCCGCTTTTGCAGTGTAGAATACATTGACCTCTCCCTAGTTACAAAAGACAAACAATATAGAGAAAGAATCTAGTGGAGATGAGTCCGATGAAGCTTACTACATGATCCAAGGGAATGACTCTCTTGAGATAAAATCAGAGACTCAACTAGATGATAGTGTTAGTTTTTCAGGTGATGACAATATAGATGCCCATGCTTTAAATGAAGAACTTTCTTTATTTTGTGAAAACTTGCTAGAAGAGTATAAACTTTTAAAAAAGAAAAGTTTTGAATTAAAAGAAGAAAATAAAAATTTATTTTCAAAATTTAATGTGATTTTACAAGAGAGGGTTGAGATCTCAAATGAAAGGGACTCATTGAAATCCCAACTTAATCTTGCCTTGAATGAAAATGAATTTTTAAAGAATAAAAATAATTGTGATGATGTTTTGAAGAATAATGAGATTTTGTCTTCAAAACTCGATTTTGTTTTAAAAGAGAACAATTCTTTAAAAAATAAAATTGCTTTGATTTCAAAAGAATTGGAATTTATTTCAAATGAAAATAATTCTTTGAAAAATAATTTGGCTTCTCATTCTTGTCATAACTCCATTGTTGTAACATCTTTTGATAAGAATGCATGCTCCACTTCTTCTTCAAAAATTAAAAATGATATTTGCATGTTGAAGAAAAGTGTAGATTGTTTGGGCTCCACTTTGAGCCAATGTGTTATGGATCATAAGAAATTAGAATCTATATTTCGCAAGAAACATGCACCATATATTCATGCACACAAAACACGTCATACACATGCTTCTCATATCACACTCATGACACTAGGTATGCTCATATGTACACTTGTACACATTGTGGACGTACGGACCACCTTCCAAGATTTTGTTATGATAGAATATAGAATTCAAATTTTGCAAACAAGTTTGTTTGGGTTAGAAAATATGCTAAACCCCATGGACCCAAGAAAGTGTGGGTACCAAAGCCCACCCTTATCATATTTGATATATATGTGGGCTTTCACTTGACGTGAGGGTATTGATGCCTTGAATGGTGGATGCGCTTGAGCTTGATGGACAGTACATTAGATGCATCGCCTTCAAGGATGTTGGTGGGAGGACCACTATGGTTTGGAGACCTAGAGATTAGCCCTAATTGATTTTGCTATCTCTAACTTCTATTTTAGTTTACATACTTTTGAAATTAATATTTTTAGCATGTATTGGTTTTCATATTTTTCATATTCATTATGTTTAAATGCAATGTTTATTAGACTTGAGATATACATAAATAGTATTTGAGATATACCCATACTTATATGGACTAATATTTATGTGTTCTCACTATAATTTAGTTATTGTGTATATCCTAACTCTAAAGTACGTGCATTTACCCTAATGATCATATTTGTTTATAATTTTGTACTTTGTATTTTTGATTACTTGTTTAGATGAAGTTTTCGTTAAAATTTGTGTTTATACTTGTAAAAGTAGTGAGCTACACTTGGTTATTATGTGTTTGTGCTTTATTACTCATTTGTACTCATTACATGTACATGTATAACCTAGTTTTGATGATTCTTACATTTTAACTTGTGTTTCCTATTTTTGTATATGTTTTCATAAAAATATGTTTATCTTCATGTATATGTCAATTTTGTCCAAAACTTTAGATTTACATGTCTATCTTAGAGTCACTTGCTTTTCATGCAATATTTTATTATGGACTCGTTTATATTTGGATATGTATGTATATTTTTAGTTTCAACAAATCATATATATACCTTGAAGCGTATTTAGTTTTGATGTTTCTTGTTTTTGATAAAAGGAATTTCTTATGAGCTTCAATATCTTATTTCCATAATATTGTTTATTACATGATTCTTACAGTCTATATTTGATATTTACTCATGATTTTTGAGCTTATATGTGCTTTATTACTATTTGAGTGTCGATGATCATGTGATTTTCATGTTTTCATGGATATATTCATATTTTATTCCTTACTTGAAGGATTTAGTACTAGTTTTTAAAATTATCTTTAAACTAGTATTTATTCTTCAATTGATAGTGATTTTCAAATATGTTAAAATATTTTCAAATCATATTTTTGAAAACCCTACTTTCCAAGGGCGGTTGGATGGGCGATCATGCCTTGTATGCCTTAATAAATATCATTTTAAACATGTGCATGAATAGGGTAGTAGATATGAGTTATACACATAATCTTCGTGATATTCCATTTTGTGTACTCATATTTGTTTTCCTATATATGTATGCTTCAAATTTCAATTAGTATCAATTTCAATTGATATTTTCACACATACATACACACACACACACAGACATACATACATACATACATACATACATACATACATACATACATATATATATATATATATATATATATTATATATATATATATATATATATATATATATATTATGATTTGATTGTGCTTGTTTTACAACATCTTTATATTTTTAAAGCGTAAATTATGTTTATGCTAAACTTAATTTTATCCTAAATGTTAATTGGTATTTTTACGAGGTTATGCATTGATTTCAATTGGTATTTTAATTGCTAATCATTTCAATTAGTATTATAATTGATATTTCATTTGGTATTTATTTGGTATCAAAATAATTTCATGTTTCATTTTCAATAGGTATCAAAATCTACTATTGGTATCTTAATTTTTTTTTTTAAAGTAGTATCAAAATTTGTTTTGACAACTACAATTTAATTTCAATTTGTATCAAAAATTTATTTTGTTGACTTCTAGAAAATTTCATTTTGTTTTAAAAATGATTTTAAAATTTGTTGATATATTTGCTAATATGCAAGGGAAGCTTAACATCTTCTCTCTATATAGATTCATGTTGAGTGTATCTCACATTGAGGAGTTTGACCTCTCTTCTTTATGTGATACACGTGTGTAGGGGGAGCTTAACATCTCTATCTATACATTGTATTTTATACTTTATGTGGGTTAGGGTCTAGTCATGCCTTCTCCATGTAATGCATGAATACAGGGAAAGCTAACTTATCGTCTCTCCTCTTCATGAATGTATATTGTATATACATCTTTTTTGTTTGATTGTCTTCATCCCTTTGTTGATGAATTGACAAAAAGGGGGAGAAGAATTTATAGAGTTTATATATGCATGTTTAAATATTTATATTTATGCATATATGTTTTGTTTAGTCTATGCATTTCATTAAATATCTATTTGTTTATTGTAATGCATGAGTTAGGGGGAGCTTCTATGAAGTTTATCTTTAATTCATGCATATATAACTCCATGAGTTTTGTCATCATCAAAAGGGGGAGATTGTTTGCCCAAAGGCCCATCACTCTAGTTTTGATGATGATTAACTCATGTAGTTATAGTACTAATGATCTTATATTTATATAGTTTCAGATTTGCTATCAAGATCTTAGTAGGTGCTTAGCTTCAACAAAGGAGTTTTGAAACTAACACATGTAGATTCAAGAGCTCGCGCGTCAAGGTCGCATCTAGCACTCAAATGGAGTCAAGCTCTGTGGATCGTGTTTGGATCGAGTCAGCTTGGAGAAGGAGTTCTATAAGAAGATTTTGATTTGTCTAGTTTAAGTTTATATTTAGATCTCGTATAAGATAGAGTAGTGTTGATATGCTTAAGTTCACACACACACACAAGTTCAATACGTTTGGTTTCGGTTAACTGGTTTTAGTTTTCAAGTACTAGTATATATGGTTTTCATGAATAGATAGAATCAAAATAAGTTTACATCGTTTAATGTATATTAGATTTCATCTATATACATCCATGCTTCATATAGTTAGAAAAACTTATTTTGATGATTCTATTTCATGTGTTTATAGTTTTATAATTAACAAAATTTATTTTGAATTTCATGTCAAAAATATAGATATATCATTTACACGTGTATTAGATTTTACTCATACACGATATTCTTCAAATATGTTTTAATATAATGTTTTTGTATATATAAGTTTGGGAAAAATCGGATTTTCATTTCAAAGTTTGGTGTTTGAAAAATACCGATTTTGTGTTTAAGCCTAATTTTTATGTCACAAAAATAGTTCAAATAGTTTGTAATATGTGTTGATTTTTGATCGCACGTATTTGTTCTTCATTTATTTATAAGAACTGATTTTTGTAGATTTTATGAGAATTTATGAGATTTTATAGAAATTAAAAAGATCAAGTTTTCTACCCTAAAATCCTTGTCAGAGCCTGCTGGCGGTCGACCAGACCAGTCGACCGATGTGCACAAGGACGTGTACAAGGCCATCCTACAAGGCTGGTTGACTGGGAGGTCAACCGACTATAACAACCCAACTCTCGGGTAGTGTCGATCGACCGAGCAGTCAACCGACAGGCTAGTCTCAGTCGACCGGGCAGTCGACCAGAGTCACAACGGTCAGAAATTCGACCGTTGGACGGTCGACCGGCCGGTCGACTGAAAGGTCAATTTTGACCTTTTCTGGCTGCCAACAGCTTATTTTTGAGAGGCTATAAATAGGGCTTCTCTTGGGCTGTTTTAACCAAGATTTTTAGAGAGCTTTTCTTCCCATCTTTCAAGTGTTTAGCAGCAAGTTTTGAAAGAGTTTTTGACCAAAAAGATTTATCTTTTATTTGTTTTTAAAGTGTTAGAAAATTCAAAGAAAAGAGAGTCTTTGAGAATTTGGTTTTAATCTTTATTTCAATATCTATCTTATGTTTTTTCTCAAGTGTTTTTCTTTATTATTTTTCTTTTCAAATACTTTATTTTCTTACACTTGAGCTATCATATCTAATCCTATTTATAGGATCTTATTTTGTGAGAAAAATTATTTGTGGTCTATTGCGATCACCAAGTGTTGTTTGTGGTCTATTTTGATCACCAAGTTTGTAATCTCTTCTTTACTTTGGATTTGTCGCTATCCCTCTTGTGTGGAGGTGATTGTGGTTGAAATTTAGCTTTATGCCTTTATTCCTCTTGTGTAGAGGTGAATGTAGTTTGGCTTTGTGTCCATCCCTCTTGTGTAGAGGTGATTGAGTTTTAGCTTTGAGCCTTGCCCCTTGAGTAGAGGTACTTGTGTTAGAGAGAGGAGTTGTATACTCTAAGTTTTTAATTGCAAATTTCTCGGTGGAGGTTCCCTTTGGGGAGGTCCTGTGTAGACATATAGTGAAAATCCTTCTGTGTGAAGGCGGGGACGTAGAGCAGTGGCTCGAACCTCAAAATATGTGTTGGTGTTTACGTTTGATCCACTATCTCTAACTCTATCTCTCTTATATCTTGCATTACTTTATATTGCACATATTCATATGCTAGATATAGTTTGTGTGTGCCCATACTTGTGTTGAACCCAGAGAACTTCATGTAGCACCTCAACTCTTAATTTAGTCGAATCTCGAGGAGATAGTTTAGAGCCCTTCATCGGGAATTTAGCTACACTCTTTGGTTACACATAGTGTGTTGCAATTAAGTTTTTAATTTCGCATCATTTGTCATTAGATTAGCTTATACACCTATTCACCCCCTCTCTAGGTGTATTTCAGATACGTGTATAGTGGCAGGATCATGGGGAAGCTCTCTGAGTCCCCACTCCGGAAACCCACTCACGGCTAAATCCGACAGCAACCTTCAACCACATCTCCGAAGCCAAACTACCTTCCGGAGATATCTGTCACCCCGGAGTCTGAAGTCATACAACCACCCCAAGCTGACTCGACTCCAGACCGAATGGTCCGTCACGTGTTGACCTTATCTATCACTACAGACAGATCCAGGCGACTTTATCCGAATCATGAAATCTGTTATGTGATTATATCCTCTTCCTCTTCCAGAGCTGCTTTATAACTCAGCAAGCAGTTAAAGATAGCAACAAATCACCCTCCAACACATCACCCCTAACTACTTGTATACGATCTCAGTGGTTATAACGATCAACAGATTCAATTTGAACAACTAAAGTTCTGCATCTATCCACATCTACTCCATCGCCTCTGTCAGGTATAAATACATCTCCTTATCTAACGAGAAGGAGGCCGCTTCCCGAATTCTCGGATCACATACCACACCACGTTGATAGGGGTGTCAAATGGGCCGGGCCGGCCCCGGGGTGGCCCGGCACGGACCCCACGAAGGACCGGGGCCAGACCTGGCCCAGGTCCAGATAAAGGCTGGGTCGGCCCCGGATTCACCAAAGGTGGCCCAAGGCCTGGCCGGGCCGTGCCAGGCCCGGGGCTGGGAATCCCAATGGCTATACTAGCCATTGGGTACCAGGCCAATTCCCCGACGGCTATTATAACTGTTGGGGGCGGGGGGGGGAGTGCGGGTTTCTACAATTTTTTTGCAGAAACCCCCCAAGATCAGCTTGGGGGGGGGGATATTTGCAATTTTTTTTCAAATACCCCCCAACGAGTATATGGCTGTTTTGTTGTTTTTTGCCAAAAAAAATTGCAAAAAATTACTCCTCTTCTCCTCTATAAATACTTCATCTTTCCCACTCTATTTCATCACCAAAAAAATCTCTTAAATCTCTAAAAAATTTCTAAAATTCTCAAGTCCTCAAGCTTTACAAACTCTCTCTCTCTACAAGCTCTGGAGTCCACAAGCTCTCAAGTACTAAAACTAGGATTAAATTTAGAAATAATAATTTTATTAGCGATATTATTGCTCCCATAGAGAAAATATTTAACAAATACTTTAAAGAAATTTTTTATTTTTTATTTTACTGCTATTATGAATCCTAAGATTAAATTTAATGGATGTAAATTTTTACTTGAAAATTTTTATGAAAGAATAGACTATGAGGATAATCCTGCCCTGATGTGTGCATATATTGATTCTTCTATAATAAGTTGTATGGTTTTTTATGAAACTACTTATGGAAATAAATAATCTTCTTCTTCATTTCAAACTTCTTTAGCATTTAGTAGTAGTTCATTATTTTCAGGTCTTTTATCAGCTTCCAAAAAATCTAAAACTTCTGATTCTTTAAATGAACTTCATTATTATATCCAATGTGTCGTAACTCCTAAGATCGATCCAGACTCAGGATTGAAAATTTTGATATTTTGGCATGGTGGAAATCATAGGTATCAACTTATCCTGTGCTTTCTATCATGACATATGATTTACTAACTCTTCCTGCATCTATAATAGCATCAGAGTTCGCTTTTAATACAGGTGGTCGAGTGCTGACTGATACGAGGAACTGTCTGGTGTCGGATGCAATCGAGATGATCATATGCGGAAAGGATTGGCTGGATGCGGAAAAGAGAAGTTAAAATAAAAAAATTAACGAATTCATCAAAAATTCTCCAGAAGATAAATGAAGACTTGTATTTTCATATTTATGAATGATAAAATATATGAAGACTTGTACTTTTTTATTTATTAATGATAAATTTTAATTTTTTTTAATTTATACTTCAATTGTATCTATCCATAATCCATTTTACTGGATCATTAATAAAAAATTTGCATTTTCATTTCACAACTTGTAATTTTCTTTGGCAATTTTTTCACAACTTGGATCAGTAATTTTTTTAGATTTTTTAGAATTTTTAAGAATTTTTTTAAGAGTTTTTTTATTTTTTTAATTTTTTTTAATAAGGCCGGGCTGGGCCGGCACGACCCGGGGCTTGGTCACCCAGGTTGTGGCTCGGACCCGGTTCCAGGGTTGGAACCTGGGTCCAGGCCGGGCCTGGCCGCCCACCTTTTGGTCAGGCGGGGCGGGCCGGCCCGGCCCGACCCGCTGGCAGTTTCCCTCTGCTGGCAACTACGCCACCAGTTTCCTCTGCCAGTTCTTCTCCTTACTGACGGCTGATTCTCACGCCGAGAGTCATAGGCAGGTACCACACCAGTACTTCAAACCTGAAATGCATCTTTCTTCTCTATGTGCTCTAACAGGTTCGATTGAGAGCGTGCAGTTACTTCTGGCGGAGTTTTATCCACCACAATATGAAAGAGCACCATGTTGCAATATCTCCATAGAGCGTGTAGGTAGCCACTCTGCAGACTCTGTAGTTAGCAAGTGCCGCGAGGATGCTTGTAATTAGATTACTTGCATAATTCACATTCATGTGTCTTCACGCCTTTGAACGCTCTATATCTGCAAAGCTCATGATGTAAGCCAAACTAATTAGGCTGGCGTCAAATCCTACCAGGTCAAAGTCACCCGATAGCATTTTCTCAAATGGACGACGGAATACGATTCCCTTGAACCAACCCCAACGACTTGGAAGCAAAATCTATGTGAAAGACATCTCTCCCCTTTTCCTCACAGGGGCTGGGCGAAAACGAACGTAGGATCATCATCGTCATGGCTCTTTTCTTGTTTCTTTTGTCTGTATCCGGTCCGTTGTGTGCGTGTTTTTTTTAAAGGCTTATCTGAGAGTTGCTGCTTTGGAGCATCCAATTCCTCCTGACTTGATGTACAGTCTTCGCCTCTTGGAATCTTGTCCCGGTTTCCACAGAAATCAAACTAGTGGGACTCTCACCACCTTGCTTCAAATCCAAGTACCCACCATTTAAAATCCCATCCATTCCTCTTCAAGACATCACCAGCGCGTTCTATCTATTTGAATGGGGAACAGTGAGCCCGCCCCTGGCAACCACCAGCGCGTGTGCGAAAAGCTTCTCAATGCGTTCAGCGTCGGCCGTGCTGTGCGTCGCCGCTTCACTTTCCGCCAGAACCAGGAAAGACTCGGATAAAGGCAAGTTTGCGGGGCTCGGGTCCAAGGCTGAAGCAGCACCAACTGGGAAACAAGTGAAAGAGATAGTTATTACTGATGTTGAGAAGTCTCCACAGAAGAGAGAGACAACTGCACCAACACCGGTAAGTTCAGTGAAGGATATCAATTACAAGGTGGAGAACTACATCAACCGTATGAAGACTAAGTTCAAGGGTTAGTTCCCTTTATAAAAACCCACCTGCTATTTAGAGTGCTATGGCCTGGTGGCCCTGAATCATGTAACTGATGAAGACATCACACTGTTTGCAAGTTATTATTATGTCTTAGTTTATTTTGAGTTTAGTTGTTTCTTTTCATTTTGAAATTTAGTATCACTTCCGTTATATCCGAGAACTTCACTTTTGTAAGGTCTATAGGCCTCAAGATTTCTCTTACTGTAAGGTCTATACACGCATACATATTGTTTTGGTATTAGTTTGATCTAATTGAATAAATCAACATGTGATAAAGCCTAGGACCAGATTGCGATCCATGTTCATATCCTCAATTCATATTTTCGCCTTTGATCGCACATCAATTTTTGTATCTAAATTCCTGCTAAAAAAAAGAAGAAAAGAAACAAAAAGAATAAAAATGCTGTTCATCTCTCTCCCCCAACCCGACCCCACTTCGCCTTAGCCAGTGTCTCCGATCAGAGTCTCTGCCTTCGCCATCGTCTTCGATCAACTCTTCGTCTTCGCCATCGTCCACTGCCACCTCTCATCTTCACCGCCTTCGACAGACCCACCACCGCCACCTCTCCATCGCCTCTCTATGATCTTATAGCTCCTTGCTGCCATGACATATCACAGAGATTGGGTGCCACAATTACGATCTTAGAGCCCATCCTTCGACAGCATCCGCCTGAAGTCGCCGTCGCCGCTGTCGACCCTGTTCTGCCTCAAGATCTTTGCCAGTATCCGCCTGAAGTCGTTGGCGTCGCCGCCCCCATTCTCACTAAGATCGTCACCAGTACCCGCCCGGAGTCGCTACCACCTGTCTAGCATTGTCGTCTTCGATGACCCCCGTTGCTTTCCTACCGAGCCTAGTCGCCTTCCATTGATTGTCGTCATCTTGTCGTCGCCGCCAGACCTCCAAACCTCTGCCAGAACTCATCACTGCAGGGGGACGAACATCTCAGATCTGAGCCATTTTCTAAGTCCAAGACGATATTTGACTCAATCGAGCTGAATATAATAGATTCAGTGTGATCGCGCCAACTTTTAGCCGCCTCGAGCCGCTGACGCCATCGACTCGCCGAGCTAATATGAGCCGCCAACTCACTATCAAGCCAATCTCGAGCCGCTATCAGATCAAGCCAACCTGAACCGACTCTGACCCAACAGCTCAGGCCGAGTTGACTCAGTCCCGATTCAGTTTGACTCAAACTCATGTCGACAAATTCAGTTTGAAAGCCATTTTAAGCCTGCTTCACAGCCTGCTTTAAGCCCGATTCGAGTCGTTTTTGAAGCAATCTTCTTCTAATCACATCGAGCCTCTGTTCAAACTATTCCAGAGCTTCCCTGCAAAAATTTTAGCCATTAGTTAGGAAGAATCATCTAAAAACTCTTATAGGACTTGTGCTTGAACGTGAACTACTTATGTCCTCAGGTAATATCGTAATTTGATCTAATTTTTAATTGTTCATTTTTTGTAAAATCTAGTGGTTGTGCATTTATTTGTAGTTTATTATGCGTGTTGTTAATGTTTGTTAATGTTTATTAATCTCATTTGACGATTTCTAAACATCATCACTTAGGATTACATTTCTTTGCATATATAGATGAGTTTATTTAAGATTGTAATTTTCATCATTCAGTACATGTATTTAGTTGTGTTTGAGTCTATAAACTCTACATAATCAGCTACTTGTTTGTATTTTTTTGCATTACAGTCTGTTCTAGGTTAAGTTGTAAGTATGTCGGAGTTATAGCATAAAATTTTGGTGGCGCCTCCTAGAGTCATGAAATACAGATTCACAATAGTATACTAGAGAAAATAATTATTATGATTGACGTGGTCACAAAACATACAATCTCGCAGTAGAGAGCGTAATTATTATGATAGATGTGTTATAATTAGGAGAGATGAAGTCCAACAAAAAAGCAGTAGCAACTCCCAATTTATGGTACATATGATTCGCAAATTGTGAGTGGATAACACACCTGGACTATTATTTTTACTTGTATATTTTTTTGATTCCCGTAGAGTCTAGTTTGCTAAGTGAAAAATAAAATTCTCAACTCTAGATTATTGGACCAACGTAGAAAGATAACTAGAGAGAACATACTCTAAACCTATAGAGATTTGGATGAAATAAAAGAAAATCTTAAAGAAAAATTTATTCCTTCCAGCTCTCGATTATTCAAAGAGTTGTTTTATCTACACCAGGGACACTTGTCTATTACCGAATATAAGCTTAAATTTGAGCAAGCATTTGAATGTGGCTTTGAGATAGATCATTTTCTAATATATATATATATATATATATATATATATATATATATATATATATATATATATATATATATAATATATATATAATAATAATAATAATAATAATAATAATAAGGGATTGAGACCTAGTTTCAAAAGAGAGCTGATCTTACATGTCATGAAGTCTGTCAAAGAGACGTTTCTTTTAGCTTTAAAGCTAGAATTGTCCACTTTCAAAACTAGAGAGCGATGTTCTACGTGTGAAGGATATGGACACTATGCTTATAATTTCCCCTCGATTAAATATCTGAGTGTGGAGAATTTGAATATTATGATTACCAGTGCCCATCGAAAAGTCAACATACTGATAGTGTGCAAATTGCTGACATTAACATTTGAGGATTGTCGATGAAGTCCACATTCCTTTGGAGGTTATTAGTGATGTTGTTGATGAGTTAGCAAAGTTTAGTACACCACACTTGATGAGACTCATATTCATAAGGAGAATATTAATGATGATCATGAAGCATAAGTTGAGTCTAGTACACTCATGTCTGATGATCTCAATGTTACAGAGAATGATACTAGTGATTATGAGCACGTATTAATGGAGTCTAATATGTACGTATAATTTACTGGGTATTCACTTGTCATACTTATGGCAGAGGATGAAATTGAATATGAGGCAATTGATAATCACTTTCTTTCATCTAGTAAACCATCTGAGTTCTCTCGTGCAAACTGTAGTTATGTGGTTGCTCCCAACCTTTTCTTTTTTAGTGAATCAATGAATTTTTTTACTATGGTTTACCAAGTTATTCCTAGTTTTTCTTCTTTTAGTCAATATTTGGAGTTATATTTTGACTTTGGTCATATTTCTTTTGGTCCTAGTGAGGTTATACCATTAGCAGTACCCGATGTACGCCCTCTAAGAAACTCATATACCTCTTTGTCCTCTCTATAGGAGTTTTATCTAGTGAGTTTATTGCATTGCATTTGCCTGAAATGCATGATGAGACCCATAAACATATAATAATTTGTAATGATGTCTATAAATTTATTGTCTATTTATATAGTATTTTACGAGAATTTGCAGTTAAAAATGTGATAATAGTTACAATTCACTCTGAGAGGTTCCCTCTTGGAACTGTGAGTCAGTTGGATGCTTAATGTATATGTCCTATTAGAGTCTTGAAGAGGATTACTTTCATTACTAATGAGTTGGAATTCTCATGGGACTTGGTATCAGTTCAGTATTAAGTGGAGCGGATTCGATTCTTTCTGTTGCATATGTCTTTCTAGATCTATCATTGACTGCAACTGATTTGTCACAGAGGTCAGTCTCACCTCCACCAACTTAGTTCAGACTTGACGCACGACCGACGGTTTCCCGATCACCACCATGGCCCAATTAAAATGCTTCGTAAGGGAGTCCACACTAGATAGGGTCGAGTTTTTCCTATCCCGGGGAAATGATGAGAAAATCACAAAGTTTGCTAGTTATTATTATGCCTTAGTTTATTTTGAGTTTAGTTGTTTTCTTTATTTTGAAATTTAGTACACGTCGATTATATTTGAAAACTGGACTTTTGTAAAGCCTGTATATAGGCCTCAAGACATCTCTTATTGGCAATGAGGATTTGATAAAAAATATTATTTGATATTGGTTTGATCTAATTGATTGAATCAATAGGTGGTTAAGCCTTTGACCAGGTAGTGATCCTTGTTCATATTCTCAATTCAAATTTTAACCTTTGATCCCACATTAGTAACACTCAGCAGTTATTGGCCTCTTTATCCAACCAAAAAAAAAAAAATAGGGGAAAAGAAAAAATGAAGAAGAGGAGGAGGAAGAATAAGAAGAAGGTGAACTTCTCTTAGAGATACTTTCAGATAGATGAATGTATGCAGTATGATACGTTTGATTTGAACGGGAAATGAGAGTCTGAATCTGTATCCAATTTGTGTTGCTGTAAATTGCTAATACAATGCAAAATATACATATATATTATATGATATATCCCTTCCTTGCTAAAGTCGGAAGTGCAATTTCTGCCTATGACTTAGTTTGGACTATTTTACATTGTCCCCCATTGACAACTGGTAAATCAGAATATGAAGCACTAGTAAGACTGAAAGACTGATCCAAAGAGTTGCCAAGACAAGGATTAATAACTATGGTTATGGTTCTTCGGTGCCCAATTTCTCCAGTTAGGAGAAAAGAATACACATTATCATGAATGTGGCTTGATTTCCATTGGTTATGGTTATGCATCAGCTTGGATACCTGGTTTGATTTCTCCAGATTAAAAGGTGAGAGTCAGTGTGAAACAGCACTTTCCAAGTGCATTATCATGCCACCATGCACAAATTCAACTACAAAAAAAAAAAGGAAGCATGGAAGTCTATACTCGGCATTTTATGTTATATCGAAAATCATGAGAAGAGGATTCATGTGCATGAAAGCAAGAACGTCAGCTTGGACTGGCAAATCTGGTGCTTATTGAGCACCATAAACCCATAAGTAGGCCAAAATCATATAACAACAGAACAGACACTAAATAATCACCAGTAACAACCTCAAGTACAACAATTAAGAAGGTGTTTGATGTGAAATGTTATGCGTGCAAGAAAGAAATCAGTAATGTCACTGAAATATGCAACGTTCCACTAGAATAACTACCGTGAGTGGGAAGATAATTCAAACCTATAAAGTTACAAATGGATTTAAATAAAATTTGCAAGTGCAGGTTGTACCGTTCTAATCTTGAATAAGTTAATACAAATACTTAATTGTGAATAGTTGTACAATTAATATTGAAGAACAATAATCACAGGTATAACTAATTCTCACAACTCACGATATATAGTGAACAGTAGATAAAATCAATAAAATATTAGAGAATTACTATCACAACTCGTATATAAATAAATTGTTGGCCCAAAGGCCTTCCACCCTAGTTTTAATGATGATTAACTCATGTAGTTATATGTTTACTAATAATCTTGTGATTTTAAGTTTCAGATCATTAACCAAGATTTTAGTTGGTGATTAGTTTCAACAAGGAGTTTAGAAGCTTTTCATGGTGATTCCGGTGCCCGAGCTTCAAGATTACTCCTTTGCACTCGGTGGATCACGGTTTGGGATCGAGTCGACTTGAAGATGGAAGATCGTCAAGAAGACTTAGGTATCCTAATTTAGATAGTGTGTTTAGATCCATTTGTAAAGCTTAGTATAGTTGATATGCTCAAGTGCACATAACACACACGTTTTATGTTTGGATATTGGTTTTTCGATTTTTAGTTTAACCGATATTTGTTTTCATGAATAGATTGATCAAAACAAGTTTAAATAGTTTATATGTATAATAGATGTATTCTAGTTATACATACATGCTTACACTTCCTATACAAACTTATTTGACTATCTTATTCATGTATTGAAAAATCAAGTTTGATAAAAATACAAGTGTTGGTTTTTGATAAAATTTGCAAGACACAAAAATGATTTGAATATGTTGATATATATCTTGAAATTTTTATCACAAGTTTGTGTTTCAATACAAAATGTTAAAACAAGTTTTATGGAATTTTAAAAGAGATAAAAGATTTTTATAAAATATTTTTACCCAGTGTTTCTGACCCAGGTTTGTGCTGACAGGCCAGGTCGGTCGACCGCATGGGTCTACCGCACCAAGGGCCGGTCGACCCGTGAGGTCGACCGACGTGCACAGACTTGTGCACGTCTGGCAGACACTAGCTCGGTCGACTGTCCGGGTCGACCGGGTCTGAGAGCTCTGCTCTCTGTTTATTTGGGTCGACCGGGCGGTCGACAGGGTTTGCCCAACGATCACATTTTTGACCGTTGGCGGTCGACCGGGCGGCCGACCGCCAAGCCTGTCAGGCTGCCACATCAGCCTAACGGCTAGTTTTGTTTTGGGGCTATAAATACCCCAACTCTTGAGCTGTTTTGATAAGATTTTGAGAGCTAAAATTTCCTGACTTCTTCAGTGTTTTAAACAAGTTTTCAAAAGAGTTTTAAGTGCGAAAAGATCAATCTTATTTGTTTTCAAGTGTTTTGTTATTTTCAAAGAAAATAGGTTTTTGGAAAACTAGTTTATTGTTCTTCATTTCCATATCCATTTGGTATTTTCCCAAGAGTTTTTCTTTGATCAAAACACTTGTTTTTCACACTTGAGCTATCTGTTGGCCCAAGGTTACAATCAACCCATGTTTAGTGTATTTTGATGATTACAAAACATATTAGTTATTTGTACTAATATAAATTGTTGTTTAAGTGTGTTTCAGGTTTATATATTAAAGAGATGAATTCTTCCCTAAAGGAAGGTACATTGGACTCAAGACAAGTCAAATTGGGCTCAAAGTACAATATTGAAGATCAAGTGAAGATAGCACATCTTGAAGTCTTGAAGACCTAGAAGTTTGTAAGTTTAGTTTGTTAAAGATTGAATATGTGAAATTTGGCTCTAGGATTTGCACACACATTTGTTTTGTATGTTTCCTTTGTTTTTGAAAATGTTTATTTCTAAGTTTATGCCTTAGTTTATACATACATGTACTCAAAGCTTTATATCTTCAAAAACTTATTTAAAACATGATATAAACTATTTTCTGCATAACACTTAGCTTCAGATTTTTTAAAAGAATTTTTACAAAATTTTCTATCTCAAAAATCTGCCCAGAATCCTGTTTCAGGCAGACCGGTCGACCGGCAGTCGACCGGCTGCTGTGTCCGGACATGCACAGGTTGTGCATGTCTGTCGGTCGACCGGACCAACAGACCGGTCGACCGAAAAGAGATGTTTGCTCTCTGTATCTTTTCGGTCGACTGGGTCGGTCGACCGATAGAAGGAACCTGTGTTTCCTTTCTTGGATCGGTCGACTGGCAGTCGACCGATGTTCCAACGGCTCTTTTGCCAGCAGGGACCCGGTCGACCGGCAGTCGACCGGTAGGCCTGCAACAAGCCATAACGGCTCTTTCTTCTTTTGGAATTTCTGAAAAACTGTTTTGGTTTTCTCTTTTACAGAGTTTTTAGGAGTTGTTGGGACTCTTTTCTGATCAAATTAGCTGGAAAAATCAGAGTTTTTAACCTATTCTCTCCCTATAAATAGTGGGGAATAGGCCTTAGTTATTTACCAAGAAAAATACAAGTTTTCATTGTTTTCAAGTGAAAGAGAAAAATAGTTTAAAGCTTTCATTTCCATTCTTTCAAATTGGTTTTTCAGTTGTTGTTTGATCTCTAATATCACTCTACAACTGAAGCTTTTCTCACCACACTTCATAGAGCCAAAAATTTCATATTCTTTCTATAAGTGAAGTTGTAAAAGAGTGAGAGTGTTTGTAAAAGAGTGTTGTGGTCTAGTTAAAGATTACTATTTGTAATCCTTGTTCTTGTGGAGACAAGCTCCTCGGTGGAGTTTCTTTGTAAGGTGAAGCTACGGGCTTGAGGTCTTTGGAGGCCTAACTTGTACGGGATCCTAAGGGGATAGTGGAAACCCTTCACGGAGGTGAAGGCGGGGACTAGAGCAACGGGCTCGAACCTCGAAACAAATCATCCTTGTTTGCGATTGCCTTTGCGTTCTTCTTGCTTTCAATTTCTCTTGTTTTATATTGCCTTGAATTATTTGCTTGAGTAACTAACCCTCTACTTGTGGAATCTTGTGTTGCTATACTTGTTGTGTTACATTGTGAGCCTTTCATTTTCATCATCATACTTGGCATTGATCAATCACACCTCAATACAACACGGTTGCATTGCGCACCTCTAACCCATTTAAGGGGAATTGGGAGGAAGGAGTTCAGAACCTCGCAAGGGGTATTCGGCTCTTAGTCGTGTTTTTGAGAGATTGTTGCATCACTCATTTCATAAGTTTAAAAAGATCATTAGATTAGTAATTACACCTATTCACCCCCCCTCTAGGTGTATTTCAATTGGTATCAGAGCTTGGACTCTAGGATTTGGCTTAACAACCTTAGAGAGATCCTCATATTTCTAATCATTTCATTCATTTCCACATAGTAAACATGGCCGATGGTATTAAGACACCCCCTAAGTTTGATGGACTTAACTTTCCCATATGGAAGGTTAAGATGACTGTTTTCTTGCAATCTCTAGGTAGCCGAGTTGCAAAGGCCGTGACTAAACAATTTAGTACCCCCGATGGTGATGAATCTACTTGGTCCGAAATTGAGACCAAGGAGTTTGATGCCAATGCTAGGGCTCATTATGCACTCCTACAAGCCCTCAATGATGATGACATAGCTAGAGTCATCCATTGCAAATCCGCCTATGAGATTTGGACCCATTTGCTAGTAACACATGAGGGGACATCACAAGTGAAGAGGGCCAAGATAGACCTTCTTCGGTCCCAATATGAAAATTTTAGCATGCAAGAACATGAAACCATAGATGATATGGTTACTAAATTTACTAAGATTACTAATGGGCTTTCTTCTCTAGGTGAAGACATCAACAACGACCAAAGGGTGAGAAAGATCATCCGGGCTCTTCCTCCATCATGGGAAGTGAAAGCTACAACATTGAAGGAACTCAATGATAAAGATGAGATTGAGCTCATCGGACTCATTGGGAATTTAAAAACCCATGAGATGGAGAGGAAGGCAAGGGAGGACATGGCACCCTCCAAGAAGAAGACTATTGCCTTCAAAAGTCATGCTACTTACTCCGACGAAGATGATGAAGAAGAAGATGACGAGGAGCTCTCACTTCTAGTCAAAAACGTCCGGAGGATGTACAACAAGGCAAAGTTCCAAGGACGGAGGAGATGGCAAGGAGGCAAAGAAGAGAGAAAGATCATATGCTTCAATTGCCAAAAGCCGGGACACATTGTAGCGGAGTGTCCGGACCAAGTGAAGCCATCTTCATCCAAGAAGCCATACAAGAAGAAGGCTATGAAAGCAACATGGGATGACCAAAGTGAATCCGAAGAGGAGATCGACACCGCCAATATGTGCTTCATGGCAAATGAGAGCACAAGCAAGGTAACCCCCTCAACTCCTTTTGATGAAGATTTATCCATGGATGAGTTAAGTGAAGCATTTATAGAACTTTCTCAAAATTATGACTTCATGAAGAAAAAGTACTTGAAAATGAAAAAGGATAATGAATCTTTGAGTATTCAAGTGTTAAATCTTTCTAAAGAAAATAATGACTTGCATTCTTCTTTAGTTTCCACTAAAAATGATTTTGAAAAATATAAGATTGCTTGTAAAGGAAAGACCCCATTTGTAGATTCTAATGAGATTGCCATGCTTAAGGAAAGATTAGACTCATTAGATGTTGTTTGAAAAAGTGTAGTGAGTTTGATAAGAAGAAGATGGAGAATATGTTTCCTAAGAAACAAGCTCCTAAGAAAAATGTTCATCATGCTCATGCTCATGCTCATGTACATGCTACACAACCTATGCATCATGGTAAACCCCCAAAGCATGCTCACACTTCACATACACACCATGCATTTATGTATAGAAAAGTGTACACATGTTCACATTGTGGACGGAAAGGACACTTAGCTAATTTTTGCTATGATAGACTAAGTGCATCATCTCATAATGTTTGGGTTCGTAACACTAACTTTCAAGGACCCAAGAAAGTTTGGGTACCAAAGTCAACAATTGTTTTAAATGATGTAGGTACTTTCCAAAGCCCAACGACGTAGAGGTTTGTGGTATCTTGATAGCGGTTGCTCAAGGCACATGACTTGGGACATTAACAACTTTGCAACCCTATCAAGATATCATGAAGGTGGCACCGTCACCTTCGGAGATGACGCCAAGGGTAAAATCATTGGTATTGGTAATGTAAAGCTTGGCACTTCTCCTTTAATTGAAAATGTAGTTTTAGTAGACGGGCTCAAGCATAATCTCTTGAGCATTAGTCAATTATGTGATAAAGGATTTAATGTTATTTTTGATGATATTGCTTGTAAAATAGTTGACAAAAATTCTAATGTTTGTGTATTTTCCGGTTTTCGTGAAAGTAATGTATATATGATAGATATGCTAAATATGTCTTGTAATATAACATGTTTAAAAGCCCTCGATGACGACTCTTGGTTATGGCATAGGAGATTAGGCCACGTTTCATTTGACCATATTTCTAGGCTTAACTCTAAGGAAATGGTGAAGGGTATTCCTTCATTGAACTTTGAAAAGGACCGAGTTTGTGACGCATGTCAATTTGGGAAACAAACTAAGTCCTCATTCAAATCAATTAAGGATATCATGTCATCACGTCCATTGGAGCTAATCCACATGGATTTATTTGGCCCTACACAAACCAAAAGTTTAAGTGGGAGTAGATTTGCTTATGTTTTAGTAGATGATTTTTCGCGTTTTACTTGGGTTTATTTTCTTGTACATAAAAGTCAAGCCTTTTCACATTTTCAAGCCTTTAAGAAAAGAGTTGAAAAGAAAAATGACTCCTCAATAATTAAAATAAGAAGTGATAGAGGAGGTGAGTTCATTAACCTTCCCTTTACCACTTTTTGTGAGGAACATGGAATAAAACATGAACTTTCTTGTTCTAGAACTCCACAACAAAATGGAGTAGTTGAGCAGAAAAATCGTACTTTACAAGAGATGGCTAGGACAATGTTAAATGAATATGGTCTACCACATTATTTGTGGGCCGAGGCCGTTCATACTTCATGTTACATTGCAAATCGTGTTTTCCTATGTAAAAATACTACTAAGACTTCTTATGAGATGTATTTTTCTAGAAAACCTAATGTTTCTTATTTCAAAGTGTTTGGTTGCAAATGTTTGTTTTAAATACAAATATTAATTTGGGAAAATTTGATGCTAGATCATATGAGGCTATTTTTGTAGGTTACTCAAATACTAGTAAGGCTTATAGAGTCTTCAATAGGTCAACTTTGACTATTGAGGAATCTATTCATGTTAAATTTGAGGAATCTAACAAGTTTGTTAAGAATTGTGTAGAAATTGATGCTTTAGATGAAGGGTTGGAGAAAGTGACCTTGGAGGATGCTTCTACCATGGGAGACAAGCCAAAGGATGGTGATGGAAGTGAAGCCAAAGTGGAAGAGGCTCAAGGAAATGAACATCAAGCAAATGAAGAGGAGCCCTCTCAACCACTACCAAAGGATTGGAGATTCAATCCTCATCATCCCAAGGACCTCGTCATAGGTGAAGTATCAAAAGGGGTAACCACTCGCTCTAAGATTCAAGATTTTGTGGTAATTTTGCTTTTATTTCACACATAGAACCTAAAAATGTCCTCGAGGCCGAGGCCGATTCATATTGGTTGCTTGCTATGCAAGAGGAGCTCAATCAATTTGAGCGCAACCAAGTATGGCATCTTGTTCCTAGGCCCCAAGATAGACCAACTATTGGTACTAAATGGATCTTTAAGAACAAGTTGGATGAATCGGGTAATGTAGTTAGAAACAAGGCTAGGTTAGTTGCCCAAGGTTACACTCAAATCGAGGGAATCGATTTTGAAGAAACCTTTGCACCCGTAGCACGGCTCGAAGCCATACGGATGACCTTAGCATATGCCTCATTTAAAGATTTTAAGTTATTTCAAATGGATATAAAGAGTGCTTTTCTTAATGGTTATATTGATGAGGAGGTGTATGTTGAACAACCCCCCGGGTTTGTTGATCCTACACACCCTAATTATGTTTATAAATTAGATAAAGCACTATATGGTTTGAAACAAGCCCCTAGGGCTTGGTATGAAAGATTGTCTTCATTTTTGCTTTCAAATGATTTTAAGAAAGGAAAAGTTGATAAAACATTATTTACCAAACATATAGATCAAGATATCCTCATAGTTCAAATTTATGTTGATGACATTATTTTTGGATCTACTAATGTTTCACTTTGCAAGAATTTTGAGTCATGCATGAAAAAGGAATTCGAGATGTCTATGATGGGGGAGCTCAACTTCTTCCTTGGACTTCAAATCAAGCAACGTAGTGATGGGACATTCATCAACCAAGCCAAGTACACCAAAGAACTCATCAAGAGGTTCGGGCTTGAAGGATCCAAAGTAGCAAAGACTCCCATGGCAACCACTACGAAACTTGACAAGGACGAACAAGGTAAGGAAGTAGACATCAAATTATTTCGTAGCATGATTGGTAGTTTACTCTATCTTACGGCTAGTAGGCCGGATATAATGTTTTCCGTATGTTTATGTGCACGTTTTCAATCATGTCCTAAGGAATCACACTTAATAGCGGTAAAACGCATAATTAGGTATCTTAGGGGCACAATTGATTTAGGTTTGTGGTATCCGAAAACTAACCAATTTACCATGACTAGTTATTCGGATGCCGACTATGCCGGTTGTAGGGTAGATAGGAAGAGCACAAGTGGCACTTGCCAATTCTTGGGCAATTGTCTTGTGTCTTGGTCTTCCAAGAAGCAAAATAGTGTAGCCCTTTCAACCGCCGAGGCGGAGTATGTAGCAGCCGGAGCTTGTTGTGCACAAGTACTCTGGATGAAACATACTCTTCTCGATTTTGATTTACATTTTGATCATGTTAAGATTTATTGTGATAATACTAGTGCTATTCACATGACCAAAAATGCTAATCAACATAGTAAAACCAAACATATAGACATTAGATATCATTTTCTTAGAGATCACTTTGAAAAAGGTGACATAGATATTGATTTTATTTCTACTGATTTTCAACTTGCAGACATTTTCACAAAACCTTTAGATTTTGCAAGATTTTCTTTCATTTGTGGAGAATTGAATATTTGTATGATTGATACTTAAAATATTTTTAGTTTGCTTATTCTTGTTTTTAGCATGTCTTCAAATATTTTCTTGTTTGTATGTTTATTCTTGTTTTTAACCCTTTTTGATGTATGACAAAAAGGGGGAGAAATATAAATATATATAAGTTTGGGAGAAAAATATGAAAGTTGTTATTCCTTATTTTAGTTTTATGACAAAATTTTTTGGTGATGATATTTTTTCAATGCTTTATGTATGCTTACATAGTTGTTCATATTCATGTTAAATACATAGCATTGTTTAAGGGGGAGCTTTCCAAGCTCTTTCCTCCTTTATTTGTTTAATAACTCATATGTTTTGTCATCATCAAAAAGGGGGAGATTGTTGGCCCAAGGTACAATCAACCCATGTTTAGTGTATTTTGATGATTACAAAACATATTAGTTATTTGTACTAATATAAATTGTTGTTTAAGTGTGTTTCAGGTTTATATATTAAAGAGATGAATTCTTCCCTAAAGGAAGGTACATTGGACTCAAGACAAGTCAAATTGGGCTCAAAGTACAATATTGAAGATCAAGTGAAGATAGCCCATCTTGAAGTCTTGAAGACCTAGAAGTTTGTAAGTTTAGTTTGTTAAAGATTGAATATGTGAAATTTGGCTCTAGGATTTGCACACACATTTGTTTTGTATGTTTCCTTTGTTTTTGAAAATGTTTATTTCTAAGTTTATGCCTTAGTTTATACATACATGTACTCAAAGCTTTATATCTTCAAAAACTTGTTTAAAACATGATATAAACTATTTTCTGCATAACACTTAGCTTCAGATTTTTTAAAAGAATTTTTACAAAATTTTCTATCTCAAAAATCTGCCCAGAATCCTGTTTCAGGCAGACCGGTCGACCGGCAGTCGACCGGCTGCTGTGTCCGGACATGCACAGGTTGTGCATGTCTGTCGGTCGACCGGACCAACAGACCGGTCGACCGAAAAGAGATGTTTGCTCTCTGTATCTTTTCGGTCGACTGGGTCGGTCGACCGATAGAAGGAACCTGTGTTTCCTTTCTTGGATCGGTCGACTGGCAGTCGACCGATGTTCCAACGGCTCTTTTGCCAGCAGGGACCCGGTCGACCGGCAGTCGACCGGTAGGCCTGCAACAAGCCATAACGGCTCTTTCTTCTTTTGGAATTTCTGAAAAACTGTTTTTGGTTTTCTCTTTTACAGAGTTTTTAGGAGTTGTTGGGACTCTTTTTCTGATCAAATTAGCTGGAAAAATCAGAGTTTTTAACCTATTCTCTCCCTATAAATAGTGGGGAATAGGCCTTAGTTATTTACCAAGAAAAATACAAGTTTTCATTGTTTTCAAGTGAAAGAGAAAAATAGTTTAAAGCTTTCATTTCCATTCTTTCAAATTGGTTTTTCAGTTGTTGTTTGATCTCTAATATCACTCTACAACTGAAGCTTTTCTCACCACACTTCATAGAGCCAAAAATTTCATATTCTTTCTATAAGTGAAGTTGTAAAAGAGTGAGAGTGTTTGTAAAAGAGTGTTGTGGTCTAGTTAAAGATCACTATTTGTAATCCTTGTTCTTGTGGAGACAAGCTCCTCGGTGGAGTTTCTTTGTAAGGTGAAGCTACGGGCTTGAGGTCTTTGGAGGCCTAACTTGTACGGGATCCTAAGGGGATAGTGGAAACCCTTCACGGAGGTGAAGGCGGGGACTAGAGCAACGGGCTCGAACCTCGAAACAAATCATCCTTGTTTGCGATTGCCTTTGCGTTCTTCTTGCTTTCAATTTCTCTTGTTTTATATTGCCTTGAATTATTTGCTTGAGTAACTAACCCTCTACTTGTGGAATCTTGTGTTGCTATACTTGTTGTGTTACATTGTGAGCCTTTCATTTTCATCATCATACTTGGCATTGATCAATCACACCTCAATACAACACGGTTGCATTGCGCACCTCTAACCCATTTAAGGGGAATTGGGAGGAAGGAGTTCAGAACCTCGCAAGGGGTATTCGGCTCTTAGTCGTGTTTTTGAGAGATTGTTGCATCACTCATTTCATAAGTTTAAAAAGATCATTAGATTAGTAATTACACCTATTCACCCCCCCTCTAGGTGTATTTCACTATCTTCTCTCCTAATCTATTTAGGATCTTTGTTTTGTGGAAAAAGAGAAAAAAAAGAGAGATTGTTTGTGGTTGAAAGAAACCACTTGTTGTACACTCTTGATTTTGTTGTATCCCTCTTTGATAGAGGTTGATCGGGTGATTAGTTTGCTCCCTCTTTGGTAGAGGTTGAGGCTTGGTGTTTGCTCCCTCTAGTGAGAGGTGGAGTTGTGTTTGTAACCCTCTTCGGTAGAGGTGTGGTTGTTGTATTGGCTACGGGCCTACCCTCGGTTGTGAGGCGGTGTTTGAGAGAGGAGTTCGGTACTCCTTGTGTTGTAACAAATCCTCTTCGGTAGAGGTTCCCTCGGTGGGAGATAGTGGATTGGAAATCCTACACGGTGGTGTAGGCGGGGATGTAGAGCTGGGTGCTCGAACCTCGAAACATATCTTGTTGTTAGCGTTTGATCCACTTGTCTCTCAACTCTCTCTCTCTTTACATTTGTGCAAAGCATCATACTTCATTCATATCATATATTGCTTGTATTGCCTTGCATCTTTCATATTGCTCATCCTTATATGCTTGGCTTGATTGTGTGTGTGCCTCACTTATACTTAACCACAAGAGCTTCACATAGCACCTCAACCCATTCAAGGGGAATCAAGAGGAGTTAGTGCAGAGCCCTTCACGGGGAATTCGGCTACACTTGTTGGTTGTATTAAGTGTGTTGCAAAAATTTGCATTAGCTTCCGCATTTAGAGCATTTAGTTTCTAGATTAGCAAGTACACCTATTCAACCCCCCTCTAGGTGTGCTTTTCAATTGGTATCAGAGCCAAGTGCTCTGATTTTGGGTCTAACAACCTAGAGTTAAAGATCCTCATTTTAGGCTAATCTTGTTTGCATTTGTTTGTTTGCACACATTTAGTTTGCCCTCATGGATAGCCCTCCTATGTTTGACATTTCTAGACTTGAGATTTGGAAGGTTATGATGAGTAGCTATTTGAAGACCCTAGGTTTGCATGTCTTTCTTGCGGCCACCAAGAAATGCTATCTTGGAGATCGCAAGCATATAGGGGCCAATGCACAAGCCCTAGAGGCCATTAAAAGCACATTACCTAAAGATTATCTTTTGTGTGTTTCTAACTTTGATTCCGCTTTCGTAATGTGGAACAAGTTGACAACCACCACCACCTCCGAGCTTCAATTGCAAATCCAACAAGAAGAGGAATCTAGTGGAGATGAATCCTAGCCGCAACAATGCTATACGGTCCAAGGGAATGACTCCCTTGAGGTACAATCGGAATCTCAACTAGATAGTTTTGATGCTAGTTCTTCATGTGATGATTATGTGATCCCCATGCTTTAAATGAAGAACTATCAATTATTTGTGAAAAATTGATTGAAAATATAACGTTTTGAAAAAGAAAAGTCTAGGAATTGTTAATGAAAATAAAAGTTTACATTCTAGACTTAACAATATTTTGCAAGAGAAAGTGGTGATCTATAATGAAAGGGATTCATTAAGGTCTCAACTTGATCTTGCACTTAAAGAAAATGAATTTTTAAAATCTAAAAATGATTGTGATAATGTTTTGAAAAATAATGATGCTTTATCTTCAAAAATTGAGTTTGTTTTAAAAGAAAATGATTCTTTGAAAAGAGAAATTGATTTTATTTCAAAAGAATTAGAAATTTGTTTAAATAAAAATAAATCTTTGAAAAATGATATTGTTTCCCATGTTTGCCATGCTAGTGTAGCTTCTTCATCTAGTCTACCTAATGCATGTACCTCTTCTTCTAGGATCAATGATGATATTTGTTTATTAAAGAAGAGTGTAGATTGTTTGGGCTCCACTTTGAGCCAATGTGCCATAAACCACTCACCATTTGGAAATCTTAGTTCGAAAGAAACAAGTTCCATCCTTTATGCATGCACACCCTCCACGGCATACACATGCTCCTCACGGACACACCCATCACATGTATGCTCATGTGTACACTTGTACACATTGTGGACGTAAGGGCCACCTTGCTAAATTTTGCTATGATAGAATACATGTTGTAAATTTAGCAAATAAATTTGTTTGGGTTAGAGAAAGTACTAACCCCCATGGACCCAATAAGATATGGGTACCAAAGACCACCCCTCGAGTTTTTGATGTAGGTGTGGGCTCTCACATGACGTGAGAGTTGCCGTACCTTAGAGTGGATGCGTTCCGAGCTTCATGAAAATCAATTGGATGCATCACTTTAAAGGGAAGGTTTGGTGGAGATGACCATCACGTGTTTGGAGAACTAGAGCGGTGCCCTCATTAGTTTTGGTATCGAATCTCTAACTCCTATTTATTGTGTACATGCTTTCCATGTTTATCTTTCATAGCATGTTTTGATGTTTGTTGATTACTATGAAAATGCCATGCTTATTAGATTAGTGATATACATGTTTAGTTATTTTGAGACACTCATGTTTAATATGTATAAATTCTTTTGTGCTCTCACTATATGGTTGCTATTGCGTATATCATATTTCTAATAACATGTGGACATTCATAATAATCATGTTTTTGTTCATCATGTTGATTTTTATCGTGTTTTGATGCTTCATGTTTTGAATATATGTTTAAATGTTAGTTTTCATTAAGACTACGATTTATACTTGTGCATATAGTGGGCCACAAATAAATCTATATATGTTTGGGCTTGATTGCTTATTTGAACCCATTAGATGTGCTAGTATAGTCTAGTTTTGATGATTCATACATTTTAAACTTGTATTCCTATTTTTGGATTTGTTTTATGTGTATGAGTTTTTCATTTCATGTATATGTTTATTTTGCCAAACTTTAAGATATACATGTATACCTTTGAGTCATTTGCCTTTCATGCAAATCTATATATATGGACTCAATTGTGTTTAGGGATATGTATGTATACTTCATGTTTGACAAAACATACATATGCCTTGATATGAAAATTTTGTTTTAATGAAAATTTAGTTTTTCATGTTTTTGTGTTTATTTGTTTAACTTCATGTATATGTCTATTTTATTCAAATTATTGTTTATATATATACATCCTTTTGAGCCACGTGCCTTCATGCATATATCCTTGTGGACTCGTTGTGTTTGGATATGTATGTATACTTTAGTTTGTATAAGACATACATATACCTTGAAGATTAAATAGTTTTGATGATTTTCATATTTTTTTTGTTTCAAGGAATTTTGAGCTTAATTGGATATTTCATAATGCCATGTCACACATTACTTGTACACTCACCATTTTTAAAATATTTCTCATGAGTATGTTTTTATGAGCATGTATGGACTTTATTGAATATTGAGTGTTTTTAAGTGCTATGTGATTTACATGTGTTTTATGAAAATTATTTTTAGTTTATTCCTTACTTGAAGGATTTCGTACTAGTTTAAAAGATTTTTCATTTAACTAGTTACGGTATTCTTCATTTGGTAGAGTTTTTCAAACAAAGTTTATTTTCAAATCTATTTTTGTAAACCCCTACCTTCTATGGGAGGTTGGATGGGAGATCATGTTCATATATGCTTTAAAATGAAAATCATTTAAAACTTGAACCATGATTGGGAGGTAGATAATATGATGTATACACTTGATCTTATTGTTATTTCAATTGGTATCATTGAATTCTTTAAATTGGTATCAATCTTGACATTTCTTGTATACTCATATATTTTGTATGTATGTATGCTTTCACTTCCAAGTATATCAATTTCAATTGGTATCTATTTTCCATATATATATATATATATGTTTGTTTCATTTTTTTTAACAATGCGTAGGCTTGTTAAAATAAAAGTGAGCATTGTTTTAGTTTGTATTTCATAAAGGGGGAGAAAATTTGATTTTGTATTTCAATTGGTATTTGTACTCCCATACTTTATGATTGAAAATTTAAATTTGGTATCATATGTTCAAAATGAAAAACATTTACAATTGGTATCAAAATTTTTGTTTAGACATTCAAAATTATTGTGTTTAATTTCAATTGGTATCAAGATTTTCATGTGTTTTGCTTAAAATTGGTATCAATATTTTTGTTTATTTCCTTTTAATTGGTATCAAGATGTTATTCATTGACATATTTTTCAATTGATACCTTAATTGATTGTCACCCTAATTGGTTTTTTGTTTTTGTTTTAGACAAAAAGGGGGAAAATATTATTTTTATTGATTCATTGTTTCAAACAAAAAGGGGGAGAAAAATTTATTGATTTGGTTTTACTTTTACCCCTTATTGAAGATTGATTCTTTGTATTAAAAAGAGAGAAGATTTTGTTTTGTTTTGGCTTTTACCCCTTTGTTGATGATTGACAAAAAGGGGGAGAATTATTTGAGAAAGATTATAGTTTATATATGCATGTTTATGTTTTGCATATATTAAGTTTAATTTAGTTTAATTTTAATTGATATCTAGAGCATGTTTTGTAATTGGTATCTAGAGCATGTTTTGTTTTTGAACATTTCATTAGTATTTAGAACCTTTTATTGTTTATGCATAGATATGCATGTTTCATGTTTCATGTTTAATATTCATTGCATATTTATTGTTTATTTGTTTATGCATGAGTTAAGGGGGAGCTTCTTTGAAGCTTAACTTTAATCCATACATATATAACTCCATGAGTTTTGTCATCATCAAAAAGGGGGAGATTGTTGGCCCAAAAGCCTTCCACCCTAGTTTTGATGATGATTAACTCATGTAGTTATATGTTTACTAATAATCTTGTGATTTTAAGTTTCAGATCATTAACCAAGATTTTAGTTGGTGATTAGTTTCAACAAGGAGTTTAGAAGCTTTTCATGGTGATTCCGGTGCCCGAGCTTCAAGATTACTCCTTTGCACTCGGTGGATCACGGTTTGGGATCGAGTTGACTTGAAGATGGAAGATCGTCAAGAAGACTTAGGTATCCTAGTTTAGATAGTGTGTTTAGATCCATTTGTAAAGCTTAGTATAGTTGATATGCTCAAGTGCACATAACACACACGTTTTATGTTTGGTATTGGTTTTTCGGTTTTTAGTTTAACCGATATTTGTTTTCATGAATAGATTGATCAAAACAAGTTTAAATAGTTTATATGTATAATAGATGTATTCTAGTTATACATACATGCTTACACTTCCTATACAAACTTATTTTGACTATCTTATTCATGTATTGAAAAATCAAGTTTGATAAAAATACAAGTGTTGGTTTTTGATAAAATTTGCAAGACACAAAAATGATTTGAATATGTTGATATATGTCTTGAAATTTTTATCACAAATTTGTGTTTCAATACAAAATGTTTAAAACAAGTTTTATGGAATTTTAAAAGAGATAAAAGATTTTTATAAAATATTTTTACCCAGTGTTTCTGACCCAGGTTTGTGCTGACAGGCCAGGCCGGTCGACCGCATGGGTCGACCGCACCAAGGGCCGGTCGACCCGTGAGGTCGACCGACGTGCACAGACTTGTGCACGTCTGGCAGACACATGCTCGGTCGACTGTCCGGGTCGACCGGGTCTGAGAGCTCTGCTATCTGTTTATTTGGGTCGACCGGGCGGTCGACCGGGTTTGCCCAACGGTCACATTTTTGACCATTGGCGGTCGACCGGGCGGCCGACCGCCAAGCCTGTCAGGCTGCCACATCAGCCTAACGGCTAGTTTTGTTTTGGGGCTATAAATACCCCAACTCTTGGGCTGTTTTGATAAGATTTTGAGAGCTAAAATTTCCTGACTTCTTCAGTGTTTTAAACAAGTTTTCAAAAGAGTTTTAAGTGCCAAAAGATCAATCTTATTTATTTTCAAGTGTTTTGTTATTTTCAAAGAAAATAGGTTTTTGGGAAACTAGTTTATTGTTCTTCATTTCCATATCCATTGGTATTTTCCCAAGAGTTTTTCTTTGATCAAAATACTTGTTTTCTACACTTGAGCTATCTTCTCTCCTAATCTATTTAGGATCTTTATTTTGTGGAAAAAGAGAAAAGAAAGAGAGATTGTTTGTGGTTGAAAGGAGCCACTTGTTGTACACCCTTGATTTTGTTGTATCCCTCTTTGGTAGAGGTTGATCGGGTGATTGGTTTGCTCCTTCTTTAGTAGAGGTTGAGGCTTGGTGTTTGCTCCCTCTAGTGAGAGGTGGAGTTGTGTTTGTAACCCTCTTCGGTAGAGGTGTTGGTTGTTGTATTGGCTACGGGCCTACCCCTCGGTTGTGAGGCGGTGTTTGAGAGAGGAGTTCGGTACTCCTTGTGTTGTAACAAATCCTCTTCGGTAGAGGTTCCCCCGGTGGGATATAGTGGACTGGAAATCCTACACGGTGGTGTAGGCGGGGATGTAGAGCTGGGTGCTCGAACCTCGAAACATATCTTGTTGTTAGCGTTTGATCCACTTGTCTCTCAACTCCTCTCTCTCTTTACATTTGTGCAAAGCATCATACTTCATTCATATCATATATTGCTTGTATTGCCTTGCATCTTTCATATTGCTCATCCTTATATGCTTGGCTTGATTGTGTGTGTGCCTCACTTATACTTAATCACAAGAGCTTCACATAGCACCTCAACCCATTCAAGGGGAATCAAGAGGAGTTAGTCCAGAGCCCTTCACGGGGAATTCGGCTACACTTGTTGGATGTATTAAGTGTGTTGCAAAAATTTGCATTAGCTTCCGCATTTAGAGCATTTAGTTTCTAGATTAGTAAGTACACCTATTCACCTCCTCTAGGTGTGCTTTTCATAAATATCTTCTCCAGAAAAAACCTATTGAGGATCACATCAACCCCATTGTCATACTGATGTGTGGCTCTGTCTTCTATGAGTCCAAAGACTCGAGAACAGCTCAAATTGGACTCCGAATGGCCAATAAACAACTTGAAACCCAATCACTAGCGGGTCTGATCTGCTGCTATCGGATATGAACTGTAGCGGGTCGGGTCTGCACTGTTGATCAGGTTGTTACTGTAGCAGGTGGATCCGATTCTGTAGCAAACGGATCAGGGTTGAGTGACTTAAACCCAATGATCATTAGTGGATTCGCTTCTGGTAATGCAGATCCGATTGGAAAATGAATCCAGATGGATTGGTGTTTGGGTTGTTGTTGGGAAAGATTGGGGTGGAGGTGGTGGCACGCAGGAAGAATGCCGACGGCGCAGGAGGCGCGACAGCAAGGCAAGGGGAAGGAAAGGTGAGGCGGCGGCGGGGTTGCAGGCTATTGCGGTGGGAGTTAGGGTTAGGTTGGGCTTGTGCTGAGAAGAGAGAGAGAGAGAGAGAGAGAGAGAGAGAGAGAGAGAGAGAGAGAGAAAGGGGAAGATGATGCGATGATGTGGGTTGGTTGCGAGAGGATAAAGGAGGGAAGGTCGGGGCTTCGTTGTTGTGGCCCTCGTGGGGGAAGAGAGAGAGGAGATGGTGGGGAGAGAGTGGGAGGAGACAGGAAAAGAAATAGGACTAGGGTTTTAGAAAAATAAATATGAAATTAATCTTAATCATAATTAATGACTCACAAGTTTGTTTTAATCAAAATTCAACATCAACTTTATTCATAATAAAGGAGCCTTTAAATAAGCTTTACAAAATCTAATTTCCAAACCACAACGGATGTGGTACTAAACTTCAAAATAAAAAACAAACAACTACAAAATAAAATCAAAAATAAAATAAAACGAAAAATACATACCGACTCGAACTACTCGAACCATACCAATGCTCTTTGTCTTCTTTGGTGCAAATGCCACGGCTGGATGTCAGCATCAATGTTCTTCTCATGAAAACAGAATGGTGTAAAATCAGTTCATGTTATTATTCTTAAAGGTTTCCTTCTCATGAAACAAATAGAATGGGGTGGTAAAATCAATATATGCATATATATCAGAAAGGTTGAACAATGAGAAGCAATATAGAGTCACAAACTGTATCTCGCCTTCTGAAACAATAAACAAAATAAATGATGAAAACAGATTAATCGAAAAACGAAATCCTATCATTAGCTCTGACAGGATGCTTATGAAGAATAAGGCGGCCTATATTACCTCTAACATTTTCAGGCAAGGCAACGAATTTGAGACATACACTTTAAGCTGATGGCACTGATGCTGCTCAGTCTCAGCCAAAGCTAAAGTGGTAGTTACACTGTTTATAGCCACACCCACGCACAGCTTCTCTTACAGAGAAACCGAAGTGCTCATCAATCTGCAGCAGCAAGCAAATGTTGTGCCATAAATATGAAGCTCATGTTGCATTCAGACCAGTAAGCTCTTCCATGTCGTGTGGAGAATCCCAGTAAATAAATGGAGCAAAGCCTGCAAATATGTTAATGGACAGCCAATATCAGAAGTTGCTCCAAGAAAATTCAAATCTATATGATATTTTCAAAAACAAGTATCCGGCTATTCAAGCGTCTAGAATCGAGCATCCTGAAACTAGCAGTCCAGTAATACTCACGTGGCAGGGTCTCTCTAACTTGTCTTCCACGTAGAGCTTATTCTATGAATAGGTGTATGAATCTTCACCGGAGAAAACTTCTTCTCATTAATTTCATTTAAAAGTCAAAGCTATCTTTCCTTCTTCTCCGAGACTTGATAGTGACTTAAGCCGCTAAGCACCAGAGGGTACAAAAGCCACTTGGCTACTTTTTTCCCTCTGTAGGCAGGGGCGGACCCAATAGTGGGCTGGGCCGGGCTGTAGCCCGACCCATTTTTTTCATATATTGTGTGGAAAACCGTAAAACGTAGCTTATAGGTGAAGAATGATTGTTACACATCATGAGTAGCCCGTCTAGCTCAGTTGGTAGAGCGCAAGGCTCTTAACTTTGTGGTCGTGGGTTCGAGCCCCATGGTGGGCGACAGGTCCTTTTATTTAACTTCCCTTATTCTTCACCTTTCATTGGCTATAGTAAAGTAGAGTGGGAAGCTTTTTAAATATATATATACATGGGCGTTTTTCAGATATTCTCTTATATTTTTTTCTTGCAGCCCACCCCAAAAAAATTTTCTGGTTCCGCCCCTGTCTGTAGGTGTGAAAATCTTCACCAGAGAGAACTTCTTCTCATTAGCTTCATTTTAGCCCAAGCTATCTTCCTTCCTTCTCCCAGACTTGATAGTGACTGAAGCTGTAATATTTCTAATTTAAAATGCTGTATCTTTATTTTTCTTTGTAATTATATTTTTGTTTTGCTTATCATTTTATGATTTTTTATTAATTTAATTTATATCTCATAATTTTCATATTTGTTACATGTATATTTATCATAGTCAGTATTAGTGATAACTACAAATTCTATTATCTCTAAATTGTTATTCTTATTATTACTTTTTATTCACTAAATTTGTATTGGAGACTAAATTACTATTTCATAAGATTGTTATCAATAATTGTTATTTTTTAATATAACTGCTAATTATTTATTTGTTGGTATTAGCTTTTAAATTATTACTATACAAATTAGTATTATTAATGATGGTTGTTATTATTATTTTTATTATTTCATTATGTTTATCATTACTGTTATTAATATCTATTATTATATCATGTATCCTAAGTTTTATTGTTGTTAACTAATTATTATTAATATATTATTATTGTTGTTAGAGTTCTTAAAGTCATGGTTAATTACTTTTTAAATACTATTATTATTGGTATTATTATTTGGTGGTGTTATTTTATATTCCTCTTCCCTTCTCATTCCTAATCTTAAACCCTTGTACCCATTATCTTTTAGCCCGTGACTCAAACCCATAACCCAATAGCCCGTTATCCACATAATCTTAATCTCAACTATCTTATCCTATCTTAACTAACAAATCCAAATCCTAACTAATAAATCCTACCTAAATCCCATTAACTAATTAGATTAACCCTAATCAAAACACAAACCTAATCCTCCCTTCTCCCTTTACAGCCACCACTAGCATCACCACGCCTCTCTACATGGTCGTGATTGCCGCACCTTTCCGCGAGCTGCCCGCCTCCTCTCCGGTGAGCGTCCGCAATGCCTCCCCGGCTGTGCACACCCCGCATCTCCTCTCCATCCATGCATCCAAGCCAGAGCATACTTCTCATTTCTCATCTTCTTGCACCTGCAACACTCCTCCCACAGGCCATGCCCACCTCACGACATCACATCTCCAACCTCCCAACAGCTCGCCATGACCGTTTTCATTCACCACACACCCCATGAGACCATCCATCCTCTGCCGGCGAACTTCAGAGCCGCCGCCTCCCCATGTACAGCCTCGCCGTATCCACCATCCCGCCGGAGCGTGAATACACTTCACCCGGAGCCCCGTCGCCGGCAGCGCTACAGTGCAAGTCCTCCTCCCTGTGCAGCATCTGCGCCTTCCTCGGCCCATTGGCCGGCCATCCACCCGCACCCCTCTGGCCGTGCATAGCAGCCATGGCAGCAATTGAGCCCCACCTCCCATCTCTCTCTGCACTCCAACCCCGGCAGCCCCTGGCCCAACCCAAGGTAAGTCTTCTCCTATCCATCTCCTTCCCCTTGTGCCTGCAACAACCCAAGCCAGACCCTCCTCCCTAGCTGGCCTGCTGCCATAACTTGGCTGGCTGGAACTCCACCCCCAACTCCTATGCATGGCACACCTCGGTAGTACAGCGACAACAACCCAGGAGATAACTTCCCAGGCCATGATCTCCTCTCCCTCTTGGCCGTGTCCCTCCTTCCGGCGAGATCCATGAGCTTCGGACCACTCCACGGTAACTCCCGGAACTCCGCAAGTAACTAGCCTACTCCTCTCCGCCGGCGAGCCATCAAACCCCCCTCCGCGGCTTCCGTCGTCGTCGACGGCCATCGCCCGCTTCACCACGACCGTGAGTCTCTTCATCTTCACTTGTGTTATTATTTTTGGATGTTAGTGTGTGTATGTGCTGAGAGTGAGAGTGTTGTATCTATATTTCATATGTATGTTAAATTATCTACATGGGTAAGTAGATCTCCATCCCCCCTGTTGTCTGTATGGATGTGTGCGTGAGTTTGTGTGTATATATATGTAAGAGTATATGTATTTATTTTGTAGTGTAAGTCAGTAATTATACATGTATACATGTATGTATAATATTTGATATATATGTACATATAGGTATACACATATGTGTATACACGTGTGCATGTGTATGTATGTGGTGTGTGTATATGTACAAGTGTATATTCGTGTGAGTTCATGCGTTCAATTGTGTGGTACGGCGATATGAACCCGTTTTGATGACATCCAGACCCGTTGTGAGAGATTCAGATTTGTGCCCGTTAAGGACCCGATGGACAGGTGATTCGATAACCGACTCATGGGATGATCCGTAGATCAGTATCAGTTAGTGCAGTGAAGATCAGACGGCGATTCAGTTCTGAAACCGCATCATTTTATGTGAGTGTTTATTCTTATGTCATTTCCTTATTTACTATAGCACCCCGTTTCTGGAATACGTAATTAGATACGTATTCTGATTTTTCTATCATATTTCTTTAATTTAATTTTATATTTATTTTTGTTTTATAATTATTGGTGTGATTGTTTTGTATTGGATCTGGATTCGTGGACTCGGAGTCAGCCCTAGTCTGAACCGGGGACGCGATCTAGTGTACTGCTTGATTTGGCCTTTCTGATAATCCGATTTGATTGATTTTAGTTTCAGACATCATTTTTTTTAATATTTTAGATTTTTATAATTTCTATAATTTTTCAGAATTATTCGCAAAATCTTCAAACCGGTGTCGACCAGCATCGCTGATCGTTTTCCGGATTTTTAGTTTTCAAATGGAGTTGAATTTTTTAGAAACAACTTTTATATTACTTCTTAAAATCTTATTTTCTAAATAAAGACATTTTTTTGAGATTTTTCAGAATTTATCAAAAATCTACCGGTTTTGGTATTAACCATTATCGTTAGAAAATTTCAGGATTTTTAATTTGAAACTTAGATTGAATTTCTCAAATTTTATTTCATCGAGTATCTTAAAATAATATTTTGTATTTTTGAGAATTTTTCGGAGCGATTCTGAAATAGTCAATTTTTATCCTATTTAAATAATATTATTTTTATTCCTTCTCACCTTATTTTCTTTCTTCATTTCTTTTTTTCTTTCCCTTCCGACAAGTAAACCCACTGACCAGCCCACTCCCTATCCCATCACTTGCCAATCTCATACCCCATCCCATCATTTTTCCCTTTTAAATAAACACTCCCCCTTTTCAATCAATCCCTTTTCTTTTCTTTTTCTTTTTCTTTTTCCTTTTCTTCTGCTTCTTCTTCTCCTCCCTGGCGACGATGCCAGAGTGCCGCTGCCACCGCCGTGAGCGCCACCTTCTCTCCCTCTCTTCTTTCCTTTCTTCTTCTTTCTCTTCTCCTTCCTTTCTTTCCTCTTTCCTTTTTCTCATTTCTCTTTCTTTCTTTTCTTTTCTTTTTCCCACCTCCTTCCCTCTCTGTGGTGACCGCTGGCGGCCAGAGTCGTCGCCAGTGACCGCTGGCCAGCCAGGCTGGCCGGCAGTCCCCCTCTCCCTTCTCCCTCTGCTAGATCCTTCTTTCTCTCTCCTCCCTCTTTCTTCTCTCTCCCCCTCTCCTCTCCCTCTCTTTTGGGGTGGCCAGCGGCCACCCCTGCCTGCGCCTACCACGGTGGCTGGCGCAGCTTCCTGCGCCTCCCTGGCCCAGCCAGGGAGCGGCAAGAGCCAGCCCAGGCCGCTGGCCTTGGCTGTGCGTGGGCAAGGGGGCAGCAGCCCCCTGCTGAACTCTCTCTCTCCCCCCTCCCATACTCTACTTTTTCCCTCTCTTCTCTCTATTGGGATCGCCGGCGGCCAGGGCCGCCGCCGGCAGCCGCCTGGCCGGCCACCAGAGACCGGCCAGCCCCTTCCTCTCCCCTTCTCTCTTTCTCTCTCCTTTACTTTCTCTCTCTAATAATAATATATATATGTATATTTCACTTCCTCATGCTCTCCTCTTTCTACTATTCTCTCTACTCTCTCTCTTCTTCTCTTTCTCTCTCAAAATAAATGATAATATATATATATATATGAATATTTTAATATATGGATTGGTGGTGTGCACGTGCTAATGGTGTTCCAACATTTTACGCCATTTTCTGGTGACTTTGCAAGTATATTTCCTGTGTTGCTTCATGTTTTATTACCATCGTTACATGCCTAATAATTATTATCATACTTTTTAATTCATGATGTCTCATTATGCGAGTACTTTTCTTTATGTTGCTTCATACCTTATTAATGCTACTCTAGTTTTTTATTACCTGATATATGATGTTGTGACTATCACTGACATATTAATTATCTGACATTGATATGTTTACACCTGGCACCGGCGCTTGACATGTTATACTTGACACCTGACACTTGATATCTGACACCGGCACTTGACATGTTATACTTGACACCTGACACCTGACACTTGATATCTAGCACCGACACTTGACATGTTATACTTGACACATGATATCTGACACCGGTACTTGACATGTCATCACTTAACACTTGATACCTGACTCCTGTTATATAACACTTGATGATTGACACGCTATCACTCACTTGACATGCTTTCGCATGGTACTAGTACATCTGGCCTGATATTGTGACACCTGACTGGATACTATTACCCCTGACACCTGTATTAGTTGGCATATTCATGATTATCACTTTTACGGGGACTTGGCATGATTATTATACTGTTACCAGACCACTGGTACTCCTGGACTCCTGTGCTCCTGAACTCCTGTATTCCTGAACCTCTGAACAGGGAGACTCCTGATATTATGCTCCTGATATTATACTCCTGTTGATCCCCGTAATTGGATAATCATGGATATTGGATTACTGTATACACTTGTGGACATTATCTTTGGGCAATATATATATATATATATATATATATATATATATATTATATATATATATATAATATATATATATATATATATATATATATATATATATATATATATATATATATATATATAATAACGAACTCAACTTACACTGGGGTAGGGGAAACTGATGGATACTGTTATGATCTCATATTTATAATGGTGATATTTCTAAAGTGTCGTGTGGGGCGCGTAATGAAAAGTCCCCGGAAGCAGTAGCCTGAATCTGAAGTGTCATGTGGGGCGCTTAATGATAAGTCCCCGGAAGCAGTAGCATGTACTCCTGAGCCTAGTCCCGGCAGAGAGAGACGGGACCCACTATAAATATGAGCCATCAGATTTATCAGTTTTCAAATAATAACTCGTCTTATTCATAAGTGGATGTATGTGTACCGGTAGCACATACATAATAGCACATAAATCGGATGAATAACATAAGAATATAACAACCAAACAATAATAATATTAGGAATGTGTGATATTTGGTCTCTCTTTTGTTCGGGTCCTGGTACTCACATATCAGACCCAGGTAAGTTCTACAGAGTGCGAACTCTAGTATGGACTATCGGTAATGTGAGGCGCGGCAGGAAGGCAATGAAATATCAAACGGTACTGATTATTATTATTGAATAACTTAAAATGTAACACCTTTATATCCTCCAGTTATAGTGCTATGCCCTGAGTTGACACCTTACTTTATGACATATGATTTATGCGACACACTCTAGTTCTGTTACTCTGAGGGCAATTCAAGTTGTACGAACTCAGATGATGGCGACATGAAATATGTGGTATATAGATGGGGGTTTTCTTGTTTGGATTATCCCCTTGACATATCTATCCCGTGAATCCATAATCTGAGCTTGTACAACTAGTTTTGTCCATACCTGTATTTAGCGCATGTTTATTTGTATCTATGCTCTCAACATCGTTTTATATTCATGTTTTCCTATTCATACTTATCGATGTACATGATTTACTGTCGTTCCTTTAATTTCCTTTATGTTACTTGTCGTTGCCTGTATCTGTATGCCTGGACCATATCACCTGATCATGCACACATGTGACTGCCTGATATGCATGCCACTTGGCTTTATCATATGTACTCGCGGTTGCATCTGACAACCCTAGATTCTCATGTCGAGATCCTAGAGTCTGGATCTTGGTGGCATTATTGTACCTGATCAAAGTGGCGCAGCGGAAGCGTGGATTAACAGTTGCCTGTCCGGGCCCTCTTTCTTCCAGTCTCTCCTTGATCAGCTCGCGAGATTCTCATCTTGCTACTCGTGAGTACTTTCCTGTATTTCATATTGTACATCCTGCTTTTGTGCTTCTTAGTGATATTATATTCTTGAGATATTATATCATGCTCTATGATAATTGTGTACTTGTGTTATTATTGCTGGATTGTATATTACCACTGTGCTTCTGTACTCTGACTCTTGCATGTACTGATACTTAGCGTATATACGTGAGGGGGTTTCCGACCTGCGTATATACGTCGCAGTAACGTCGCAGTACCCGCTGGATCGGGGCGTTACTTTTACCGTTGTTATTGGATATTTGTGTTTTTATTCGTAATATTTCATGTGACCATTTAATGTATTTTATCAGTGTGATTACTTGTATCAGTTCATGAGACACCAATGATTATTCACTTTATTTATATAGTTGATATGAGCTTGTATCAGCGTCATTTCATGTGTTGGTAGTTTGTCGCTGTCAGTTTAGGCCTAGTATTGGAATACCTTAGACTATAACTTGACTCGATCTATTGATTGGATGGATTAGCTCATATTTGAGCATCAGATATATATATGGATCTTGTATTTAGACATTGAGATATTAGAGTATATCATTTATGTATAAATGATTACCGTTTCGGACTCAGACTAATTGTAAAGGAACTTAGACTGTACGCTAGATTGATCTTGTGTTGGATTGGTTCGTAATTGTGACTTAAGATTTATTTTTTTATTTGAATAATTATCAGACTTGATATTCCTATATTCGATGATAATTCAGTCAAGAATTTATTCGTGTAATTGGGGACATATCAGATGTGATCTTGCCTTATTAATGGATTAGTATTCTTGATGCTTGGATCGGTACATGGACTTATTCAGAGTTGGAGTTGATCTGGGATTTACACCCTTTATTAGATCTTGATTAGTGTTTTGATGTGATTGATTTAGTTGGATTTATAGTTGTGAGCATTTTTCGGTTTTACCCTGATTATACTGTTTTGAGTATTGATGATCCTGTTGATGATAAATTATCAGACGTAGAGGTATCTTAGATTCCATATTGCTTGAGGAATAATAGTTGATTGGGTTGACCTGACCTGGTGAATTTTTAGATATGTATACTTGATATGTTACTCGAGTTTGAGATCCTGTGACTAACCTTGATAGAGTGAGAGGGTGTGATGATCTTGATCGAATTGAAATGTGAGAATTTGATTAGATGTATCAGAACAGTGATACTAATATTTATATGGCTTATATGATATTTTCAAAAACAAGTATCCAGCTATTCAAGCATCCAGAATCGAGCATCCTGGAAACGTGGTGGGGTCTCTCTAATTTGTCTTCCACGTATCTCTTGTTCTGTAAGCAAGTGTCTAAATATTTACAAGAGAAAACGTTTTCTCATTAGCTTCATTTGAATCCAGGCTATCTTTCTCTCGTCTCCAAGACTTGATGGTGACTTAGCTTCAGATGGGCAACCCAGGGCAAGACTGCTGTTGCTAAACTCTTGATTGTTTCACGGTGCTTTTTGGATATTCACTAAAGCTTTCAACATCTCTCTTACTGAGTTAAAGCCTCATCACTTATATCTAAAATCTCTGTAACTCTGTGTTTGCACGTACAGTTTTCAATTGCAAGACAATATTTTGATATCAAAAAACTAAAACAATACCAATGTTATGTCAAAGATCTAATGCTCTCCTCACGAGAATTACTCTTTGAGCCAAACTTTGTTGAACTGTACCAATAAATTCAGCTCACCCTATTTTCTGACTGAGACTTGATCTATAGCAAAATAAGCTCTTTTCATGGAACCAATACATGAATCTTTGATTCTCCGAATCTCTAACACTGTTGGATTTTTTGAATTAAAATAAAAGCTAGTATAAAATTTCCAACAAACACACCCAAATTGTTCAGTTTTTGTTCACTTGTTTCTTAAACTAGCCGAAACCGATTGAAAACTAGAATTATCCATAGACAAAAATATATGATTCCTAATCCAAAATCTGAATGCAATATGCAGTTTGGTTAAGGGTGGAAGTGAGGAAGTGAAGAAGTGAGGAAGTGGTAATAGTTCCCTTTGAAACTTGGGAATTAGTTAGTAAGTTTTCCGGTGTTTGGATGTTATTGGGAAGTATAGTTTAGAAAATGTTTTATCTTTTCCAGTGTTTGGATGGTAATGTGAAAGTGAAAGTGAAAAAGTTGACCACAAAGTTGACCACAAAATATTATTAAAATAAAAATTAATTAAGAAAAATAAAAAATAGACTGTAATTAGAATGCAAGTGAGATTTACATGATCAAAAAATTAACTGTTTTGTGTTACAACTTATTAAAATGAGATTTACATGACCACAAAATAACTGTAGCACTCTGAAAGTGAGGAAATTGTTGTGTAAAAGAGAAAAGAGAAAAGTAAAAAGGTTTTTCTTATTTTCTTTTTCCGGTGTTTGGATAGATAGGGAAGTGAGCAATTATACTTCCCCATTTCCTTACTTCCGCTCACTTCCTTGCAACCAAACACCCAGTAACTTCTTCAACAATACAACTACCTACCAAGTCATTTGCAACAGTAGGATATAAGGAAATGGGTCTCGTATCATTTAGTGCCAGGAAAGATTTGCAAAATAGCTGCACATGGTTTGTATGTAAGTGTAAAATTGGTTGTGTATATTTCCTGCTTCGTTTTCCAATAATATTCCCTAAGATATGGAAAGGAAAAATATTTTTTATATATAAACAACACTTAATGCTCAGTAAAACCATCACAAAAATATTTCCAGTCATTTCTTGTGAGCCATAAGCCCCAGAGCTGACCATGAAGGATTGTCTCAAGCCCATATCACAGGATAATTGTTGAGTTTTAGAAGTATAATGATCCAAGTCGTTGGAGTCATTAACCTCAATCCAGATGCTAAGAAGGGGCTGCTTGGATTCAAGGAAGTGGGCAGAAGCAAGAAAGTGGGAAGTAGAGAAGTAAGAAAGTGGGAAGTCGTTTTTTTTTTTTTTTTTTGAATAAATGAGAATTTATGTGTATCTTTTTTTTCGGTGTTTGGTTAGTAATGTGGAAGTGAAAGTGGAAAGATTGATCACAAAGTTGACCGTAAAATAATATTAAAATAAAAATTAATTATGAAAAAAATTGGATTGTAATTAGAATGCAAGTAAGATTTACATGACTACAAAATTAACTGTTTTGAGCTACAACTTATTATAAATGAGATTTACATGACCATAAAATTAACAGTAACATCCTGAAAGTGAGAAAATAGTTGTGTAAAAGAGAAAAGAGAAAAAGGAAAAGAAGTTTTTTTTCATTTTCCTTTCCGGTGTTTGGATGACAGCGGAAGTGGAAAATGACACTTCCTCACTTTTACCCACTTTCTTGAATCCAAACAGCCCCGAAGAGTAATTCTCTCATGACTCTAAGAGCCTGTTTAGCTGGGAAAAGGATTTGAGAAAACTGATAATAGGGCCCACAAGATCAGTTTTCTTTGGGAAAATTTGGTGGTGGGCCCCATGCTGTCAGATTTCCACCCGATTTCCAGCATTTTGTAGTGAAAATAAAATTGAAAAAATGCTGACATTTTGCCGATATCAGTGTCAGTTTTCTCATCTTCAAATTTTTTTTTCTCTCCCAAATAAACAGTTTTTTTTTTTGTAAAAACAGAGAAAACTCACAATGAGCCTACTAATACCCTACTTTTTTAGAAACTTTCTGCAATCCAAGAAGACCCTAACTTTTTTATTAGTTGCGTATTTCTCACCCTCCCCAAAACAGGGGAGATAGTCCACTCATAATACATTGGTTACATGGTTTGAATTGCTACGGGGTCACAAGCATCATGGATCACCAAATCTCCTAGAGTTCCTCTCCCTCTGTTCATTTGGATTCAAGGAATTGGGTGGAAGTGAGGAAGTGGGAAGTGTCTTTTCTCATTTCCTCTGTTCATCCAAATACCGGAAAAAGAAAATGGAAAAAGTTCTTTTCCTTCTCTCTTTTCTCTTTTACACAACGTTTTCCTCACTTCCAGAGTGCTACAGTTAATTTTGTGGTCATGTAAATCTCATTTGTGATAAGTTGTAGCACAAAACAGTTAATTTTTTGCTCATGTAAATCTCACTTGCATTCTAATTACAGTCTAATTTTTATTTTTCTTAATTAATTTTTAATTTAATATTATTTTGCGGTCAACTTTGTAGTCAACTTTTCTACCTTCACTTCCACATTACCATCCAAACACCGGAAAAGGCATAACATTTTTCAAACCACACTTCTCAAAAACATCCAAACACAGAAAACTTACTAATCAATTCTCAAGTTCCAAAGAGAACTATTACCACTTCCTCACTTCTTCACTTCCTCACTTCCACCCTTAACCGGACAGGCCCTTAAATTAATGCTTTGGCTTTGCAAAAGCTTGGAATATGCATGCACTAATATTACTTTCAATCAAAATCCAACTGGTTAAAAAAAAAAGATGAAAACGGAAAGGAATACGGAAGCAATTAGCCAAGTACCAAACAAATATTTTCCAAAGAAGGATCAAGCGTACAGCATCCATATGTGGTGAGCGTCTAGCGCCATCAGAAGGCAGCCAAACATCAACCACTTCAAAAACTATGATCATGTTTGACCGTTGTAAGTGATCTTAAATTGTAAATGATAAAATTAGTTTACAGTTGTAAGTGAGTATTACGTAAGTAAATTTTACGGTATTTAATTGTTAATGTGAAATTGTAAGTGAGAAGGTATATTGTGTTTTACGGTGTTTGGTTGGTAATGTGTTAGTCGTAAGTGGAAAAGTTGACAATAAAACTGTTTGGTGATTTAAACATATTAAATAATAAAAATAATAAAAATAAATATAAATATAAATATTAACAATATTAAATTCTCAAATATTAATATTATAATAATAAAAAAAATATTAGATTACTAAAAATTTAATAGTAATCTAATATTAATTATTAAAAATATTAAATTTTGCAATATAATATTAAATATTATTAAATTCAATAATTAAAAATAGTAGATTACAAAATTAAAAATATTAATTTCATATTAAATTTTACTAATCTAAGAGACTTGCGAGGAGATGCCCCTTCCCACCACCTACAACGCACCTCATCCATCAACCAATTTACCGCGTTACTGCAGTTAAACTTTGATAGATTTCAATAAAAAAAAATCCAAATTTATTATAAATTTAATACTTGATTACCTCCAAAGTATAAATCAGTACAAATTGCAAAAAATCTTCCCTATTTGTCAAGGTTTGTCGCTAAACTCTTTGTTCTATTGAATTCAACGCAAACTGTTTATTTTATTAAATTTAACAGAAAACATCTTGTCCTACTTTGGATAGAGAAATCAAAATACTTATTTTTCTCTCTCAAAAAGAAGCTTGAAATAATAAAAAAAATAGCATTTATTAGGATCCCTACTTCAAAAAAAAATTTAAAATAAAAGAAACAACATTTTTTAAGAGAGAAACATAATATTTATCTTAAAAAAGAAGATGAAATAGAAGATGAAATGTCTGTTTCTTTCTCATCCGAAACTAGAATTCTCTAAATCAAATCAAAGAGTCTACGAAGAAAGATAAAACAGAAGCTCCTAATAAATTTTGTTTTACACCAATTCTATTTTTGTTACACGTGCATAACACGTGTCCGAAATCTAAGTACTGAATAATATGTACTTAGCTTCCACGAGGTTCTTGCTTATAACACATTTACCAACTAAACAATTTTTATTTCAATTGTCAGAAGTAGAACACGAAACAATGTGGAAAACTCACCTTAGAACCACTGAGGAACAAAGAGATCTTCTAGTAAGGAGTTGCAACTAAACAACTTAAGAGTCTTCGGAGTGATTACAGTATAACTCATCGGCACGGTGATGAATGTTGTATATTGTTGGGCTTTCTGTGTGGATCCTGGTTTTTTTTTTCTATTTGTGTCTGGCGACCCGATTTGATGACCTGATCCGATGGAGATTGTTGCAGATTTGGTGTTGATGATATTGAGCTTCAATGTCTTATCTTCATGTATATGTTTCTTATATGATCTTTGTGCACTCGATATATCTTGTTTACTCATGATTTTGAATTCATGAGAATTTATGTGCTTCATAGTTCTTTGAGTGTCATTTTTTATATATTTAGTATGTTTTCATGGGGTGCGTGTGTGTGTGTTTTGTTTCTTACTTGAAAGATTTCGAACTAGTTTTCAAAATTACTTTAAATTAGTTCTTTATTTTTCAATTGGTAGTGTTTTCAATATATGCTAAACTATTTTCAAAATAATTATTTTTACCTTCAAGGACGGGTGGTTGGGGAACCATACCTTGTATGCTCACATTGTATATCTTTTTAAACATGTGCATGATAGGATAGATGGTATGAGTTATACATGATTTTTTTGATATTTTATTTTTGTATACTCATGTTTTCTTATATATGTATGCATCATATTTCAATTGGTATTTAAATTGATCATACATACACATATATGATTTCTTGTGCTAGATTAACAATATTTATACACATATATTTTATAGCAAAAATTATTTTATGCTAACTTTGATTTAGTTCTAAATGTTAATTGGTATCTTTTACAAGTTTATGCATTAGTTTTGTTGGAATTTTAAAAAGAAAGAAAAAATTCTTGATTTTATTTTCATTCGGTATCTTACTCCCACTCTTTTTGAGAAAAATATTTGTTTTAGAAAATGCTTATTTTTTTCATATTGGTATCAATTGTTTACAATTTGTATCTATATTGCAAAATGGCTTAGAATTCAAAAAGATTGATATCATGGATTATTTATTTTCAATTATTATAGTTTTAGTTTTTATATGATATTCATGTTGTTATTCAATTGGTATATTTTTTTTTTGATATCAAAATGTTATTCTACTTTCACTTTCAATTGGTATTTCCAATTGACGTATTTGTTTTTAAACTTGATATTTTATTTCAATTAACAGTTTTACTTTCAATTGGTTTTTTACTCCTTTGTTGATCATTGACAAAAGAGAGCGAATGATTTGAGAGTTTAATACACGCATGTTTTAGTTTTATGCATATATTTTGTTTTGATATCTAGTTTTTGATATCATGTTTTGGTTTTGATATCTAGAGTTCTTATTGCATATCTTTTCAATTAGTATCAAAATATATTTATATATGCATATTTATTTGTGTTTATGCATATATATATTTTTATATTTAAGTACTTTATTGAATATCTATATGTTTATGCTATGCATGAGTTAAGGGGGAGCTTCTATGAAGCTTATCTTTAATCATGCATATATAACCTTATAAGTTTTATCATCATCAAAAAGGGGGAGATTGTTGGCTCGAAGGCCTTTCACCCGAGTTTTGATGATAACTAACTTATGAAGTTATGTTTCTAATGATCTTGTATTTACTAAGTTTCAGATATAAGTCAAGATCATAGTTGGTGTTTAGCTTCAACAAAGACTTGACGTCAAGTTTTGAAGCTATCACAAGTTGATTCAAGATCTCACGCTTAAAGATCACATCAAGTACTCAAGATGGAGTCTCGTTCTTTAGGTCGTGTTTAGATTGAGTTGTCTTGAAGAAGAAGATCTACAAGAAGACTTGAATTTATGTTTGTTTGTTTAGATGTTTGTTTAGATCATGTGTAAGGATAGAATAGTTTTGAATTTCTCAAGTTTACATACACACAAGTTTATTTATCGCTTTCATGATAAATAGTTTTTGATTTCGGTTTAACCCGTTTTGTAACCCCCCGATCCTTGATGTACGTAGCACAGTATCAGTACTCGATACGATGTATAAATTTGATTTGACCTTCTTGGTAGTCATATTGAGCCGATTTAAGTTTCAAATGTTAATTTTTAATATTTTAAATTTTTCAGAATTTTCTGTAATTTTTCTAGATTATTTTAGAAAATCTCCGAAGTCGGTGTCGACTGATATCGATAATCGGCTCTACGATTTTTAATTCACAAAAGGAGTTGAATTTTGGGAATCTGTTTTAATATTTTCTCTTAGAATCATATTATCTACATTCTAATATTTTTGGATATTTTTCTGAATTTATCCAAAATCCAGTCAAACCGGTGTCGCCTAGTACCGGTGAAACCTTCTAAGAATTTTAATTTGAAAATTAGATCAAATTTCTTCAAACCATTTTCATATTATGTCTAAAGATAATATTCTCTATTTTATGTAATTTTTGAGAACTGTTCTGAACTAGTCAAAATTTGACCCAATTAAAATAATATAAAAATTCATTTTTCTATTTCTTTTTTTCTTTCTTCTTCTCCATGCTTCTCCATCACCTCTCTCCACCAACTTCAACTAACTGACTCCCCTAATCTCCCTATAACCCATTTAATCTCTCTTCCCTCTAATAAAACTCTCTCTTTCCTAACTCTCTCTCTCTCCCCCCTCTCTCTGAAAAACACCTAGAGGGAGGTGAATAGGTGTTAATGTTAATCTAATAATCTTTTTAACAACTAAGTATAAATGATGCAAGCGGTCACTCAAAACAAGAAATTGAAGCCGAATTCCCCGTAAAGGGCTCTAGAACTTCTCCTCTTTGATTCCTCTAGATTATGAGTTGAGGCGTGTAATTGCTTTCTTGTTGAAATGAGTAAACACCGGAAATACAAGTAAATGAAATGAGTGCAATAATGAAGTGCATGCAAGTGGTATCACAAGATAGAAATATAAAGCAATGAAAAGCAATAAGTAAACCAATCGCAAACACACGTAATTTGTTTCGAGGTTCGAGCCACTGCTCTACGTCCCTGCCTTCACCACTATGAAGGATTTCCACTAAATCAACAAAGAAAATTTTCACACCGGAACCTTTACACCCAAGGGGGATTACAATTGGTCTACACAAGACCGGAGTACCCAACTCCAACCAATCCAACCTCTACACAAGAGGGATCTCAACACAAGGAAATACAAGTCACTTGGTGATCAAAAGACCACAAACTCTCTCTTACAACTTCTTATAGAGTGGAGATGATTTTTGGCTCAAGAAGTGAAGTGAGAAAAATTTCAGTTGTAAAGAAGTAAAAGAGCTTGTAAATTAACTGAAACTTTTTTGCAAATGAAAGAACTTTGAAAAGCAATGCAAGTAAACTTTCTTTTCTTTTGAAAACTTGAAACAAATAGGAATTTTTCTTATCCAAAACAAATAACCAATGACCTCTATTTATAGGGAGAGAATTCATATCATCCATAATGAATACCAGGTCATTAGGGTAGAGTTTAGCCACTAGGAATTCAGAAATAGGTATAGGAATTATAAAAAACAAAACAGATTTCAAGAAAGAGCAGTTGGGCACTTTTGACGGCTGTCGGTCGACGGGGCCGGTCGACTAGCAAGCCACATGGCAAAAGAGCCGTTGGCTTCGGTCGACTAGTCCGGTCGACCGCAGGCTTTAACAAACAGAATTTTTGAACTGTCGATCGACCGGGCCGGTCGACCGACAAAACCCGAGACTAAGGGTCTTGCAGTCGGTCGACTAGCCCGGTCAACCGGCAGACGTGCACAGACGTGCACGCCCAAAGCCACAAGGCCCAGTCGACCGGACGGTCGACCGATCTGGCCTGAAATAGGTCCGGTCGACCGCCCGGTTGACCGTAAGGCCTGAAACAGTTTTTTAAAGAAGGAATTTGAACTTTGAATAATTTTTGAAATAATTTTAAATGGTTTGAAGTTTAAGTAGCATGCCATAGAGGATGAAATATATGTTTTAAACTAGAAAAAAAATTTGAAATATTTTGAGACATGTATATCAATCAATCATGCACCTAAACCAAATAACAAAAAAAAAACTTGTATTTTGAAAAGTGAATATGTGTTTGTGTGTTTTCTTGAGCACAACTTATTATACCCCACTCTTTAACATACTGCTTCTTACAATGGTTCTAGGTGACTACAAGATCTTCATTTTGAGATTCTCCATATGCATTGTTGAATAACTTGAATCCTTGATCCCGAATTGAGTCAACTTGAGTTAAAACCACCTTCCTTTAGGGAAGAAAACATCTTGAATCTATAGAACCCTGAAAGAAACTTAAATACTAAAATATGATTAGTACAAATAACTATATATGTTTTGTAATCATCAAAACTCTAAAACTGGGTGATTGTAACCTTGGGCCAACAATCTCCCCCTTTTTGATGATGACAAAACATATGAGTTATTTAACAAAAAAATGGGAAAAGGAGCTTGGAGGCTCCCCTCAAATCATGCTATATATATGAATGGCTATATACATGAATGAATTGTTTGAGGAAGAAGACATCAAGAAAAATAACAACTCAAAAACAATAAACTCAAAACCAATAAACTCAAAAAATAATAAACCAACTTTTTCTCCCCCTTTTTGTCATGCATCAAAAAGGGTAAAAAAAAAACATTGTTTTTAAAAAATTTCATGAATCCATAACACAAACATTCAATTCACCACAAATGAAAGAAAATCTATTATAGTCTAGTGGTTTTGTAAAAATATCGGTAAGTTGAAAATCGGTAGAAACATAATCAATGTCAATATCACCTTTCTCATAATGATCTCTAAGAAAGTGATATCGAATGTCAATGTGCTTAGTCTTACTATGTTGATTTGCATTTTTAGTCATATGAATAGTACTAGTATTGTCACAAAATATTTTAATATGGTCATAATGCAAATCATAATCAAGGAGAGTATGTTCCATCCAAAGGACTTGTGCACAACAAGCCCCCGCCGTAACATACTCCACCTCGGCGGTTGAGAGGGCTGCCGAATTTTGTTTCTTAGAAGACCATGAAACAAGACAATTACCGAGAAATTGACATGTTCCACTTGTACTCTTCCTATCCACTTTACAACCCGCATAGTCGGCATCCGAAAAACTCGTCATGAAAAATTATCCGGTCTTCGGATACCACAAACCCATTTCAATTGTGCCCTTAAGGTATCTAATAATGCGTTTTACCGCAATCAAATGGGACTCTTTAGGACACGATTGAAATCGAACACAAAGACATACACAAAACATAATATCCGGCCTACTAGCCGTTAAATATAACAAACTACCAATCATGCTATGATAGAGTTTAATGTCTACATTTATACCTTGTTCATCCTTGTCAAGCTTTGCAATGGTAGGAGTTTTGCTTGTCTTAGCCCCTTCAAGCCCCTTTTTTTAATAAGTTCCTTCTTGTGCTTGGCTTGATTGATAAAATTTCATCCTTCCTTTGCTTGATTTGGAGACCAAGGAAGTAGTTAAGCTCGCCCATCATAGACATCTCAAATTCCTCCTTCATGCATGATTCAAAAGCTTTGCAAAGATTTTCATTAGTAGAATCAAATATGATATCATCAACATATATTTGAACTATAAGAATATCATTTTCAACATGTTTGATAAACAAAGTAGTATCTATTTTTCCTTTAGTAAAACTATTTGAAATAAGAAATGAAGAAAGTCTTTCATACCAAGCCCAAAGGGCTTATTTTAAACCATAAAGAGCTTTGTCTAGTTTGAAAACAAATTCCGGATGTGTAGGATCAACAAACCGGGGGGTTGTTCAACATACACTTCCTCTTCAATAATCCATTTAAGAAAGCACTTTTTACATCCATTTGAAAAAGTTTAAAATCATTATATGAAGCAAATGTAAGTGTCATCCGTATGGCTTCAAGCCGTGCTACGGGTGCAAAAGTTTCCTCAAAGTCGATACCTTTGACTTGAGTGTAACCTTGGGCCACTAACCTAGCTTTATTCCTAACAACATTTCCCGACTCATCCAACTTGTTCCTAAAAATCCATTTAGTACCAATTGTTGGTCTATCATGGGGCCTAGGAACAAGATGCCAAACTTGCTTGCGCTCAATTAATTGAGCTCCTCTTGCATGGCAAGCAACCAATATGAGTCGCCATCGGCTTCGAGGATGTTCTTTGGTTCAAAATGAGAAATAAATGTATAGTGCCCACAAAGATCATGAAGTTTAGAACGAGTAGTTACCCCTTTTGATACTTCACCTATAATAAGATCGTTGGGATGATGTGAAGTGAATCTCCAATCTTTTATAAGTGGTTGTGTTGTCTCCACTTCAACTTCTTGAACTTCATTTTCCTTATCAACCTTTGCATTGTCTTCAAGAGTAGGTGAGTCCTTCAAAGTAATCCTCTCCATGTCTTCATTTAGGGAATCTATTTCTACAACATTCTCAATAAACACATTAGATTCCTCAAACTTTACATGTATAAATTCTTCAATAGTCAAAGATGATTTATTGAAAACTCTATAAGCTTTACTAGTGTTAGAGTAATCAACAAAAATTGCTTTATATGATTTTGCATCAAATTTACCTAAATTATCTTTAGTATTTAAAACAAAACATTTACAACCAAAACTTTAAAGTATGAAACCTTTGGTTTTCTTGAATAATAAATCTCAAAAGATGTTTTAGAAGTGTTTTTGCATAAGAAAACCCTATTTAATATGTAGCAAGAAGTGTTTACGGCCTCGGCCCATAGGTATTGAGGGAGAGCGTACTCATTTATCATTGTCCTAGCCATCTCTTGTAATGTACGATTTTTCCTCTCAACGACTCCATTTTGTTGTGGAGTTCTAGGACAAGATAGTTCATGTTTAATTCCATGTTCTTTGCAAAAAGTGGTAAATGGTTGGTTATTGAATTCACCACTTCTATCACTTCTTATTCTTAAAATAGAAAAATCTTTTTCCTTTTTAACTCTTTTCTAAAAGGCTTGAAAATGTGAAAAGACTTAATTTTTATGTTCTAAAAAGAAAACCTAAGTAAAACGAGAGAAATCATCAACTAAAACGAAAGCAAAACGATTCTCACTTAAACTTTTGATTTTTGTAGAACCAAACAAATCCATATGGATCAATTCCAAAGGTCGTGATGTTATGATATCCTTGATGGATTTGAAAGAGGACTTGGTTTGTTTCCCAAGTTAGCACGCATCGCAAATGCGGTCCTTTTCAAATTTCAAGTAAGGAATACCTTTCACCATTTCTTTATTGTTAATCTAGATAGATGGTCAAAAGAAATATGGCCTAATCTCCTATGCCACAACCAAGAGTCATCATCGAAGGCATTCAAACAAGTAGCATTGCATAGCATTTTAGACATATCAATCATGTATACATTGTTTTCACGAAATCTGAAAATATACATGCATTGGATTGTCTATCAATTACACTACATACTAGGTGATCAAAAACAACATAAAACCTTTATCACAAAGTTGACTAACACTCACGAGATTGTGCTTGAGGCAATCAACTAAAACAATATTTTCTATTAAAGGAGATGTACCAAGTTTAACATTACCAATACCAATGATTTTTCTTTTGGCGTCATCTCCGAAGGTGACGGTGCCACCTTCATGGTATCTTGATAGAGTTGCAAAGTTGTTGATATCCCAAGTCATGTGCCTTGAGCAACCACTATCAAGATACCACCGGTCCCTACGTCGTTGGTCTTTGGAATGTACCTACATCATTTAACAAAATCGTTGACTTTGGTACCCAAACTTTCTTGGGTCCTTGAATGTTAGTATTCCGAACCCAAACATGATTATGTGATGCATTTATCCTATCATAGCAAAATTTAACCAATGATCCTTTCGGCCACAATATGTGCATGCATAAACTTTACCATACATGAATGCATGATGAGTGTGTGAAGTGTGAACATATTTAGGGTGTTTAGCATGATGTAATGATTGTGATTTATGAACATGAGTGTGTGTAGCATGTGATTGATTTTTTGAGATATGTTTCTTAGGAAATATAGCCTCTAGTCTAGTTTTATCAAATTCACATTTCTTTAAAACATTTCCTAATGAGTCAATTTTCTTCTTTAGCGTGAAAATCTCATCTTTATCAGCTAGTGAAAATTTACCTTTGCAAGAAAATTTATAATTATCAAAATCCTTTTGTGTGGAAGCAAGTGTTGAAAATAAATCATCTTTTTCTTTTGTGAGAATGAAAACTTTGTGGTTAAGTGATTCATTTTCCTTTTTCATTTTTAAGTATTTCTTTTTGAGAAAATCATAGTTATGAGATAGTTCTTCAAAACTTCTCCTAATTTATCTATAGATAATTCACAATTTTCAATGGATGTATCGGGAGTTACCTTACTTGTGCTTTCATTAGCCATGAAGCACATGTTGGCGGTGTCGACTTCCTCATCGGATTCACTCTCTGAATCCCAAGTAGCCTTTAAAACCTTCTTTTTGTATGGCTTCTTGAAAGTGGAGGGTTTGCCTTTGTTCTCCGGACATTCTGCAACTATGTGTCCCGGTTTTCGGCAATTGAAGCAAATGATTTTCTTCTCTTCTTTACCTTGCCATCTTCTTCTATTTTAGAATTTGGCCTTGTTGTACATTCTCCGAACGTTCTTCACAAGAAGAGAAAGATCTTCATCATCCTCTTCATCATCATCTTCGTCGGAGTAGGTGGAAGAGCTTTTGAAAGCTATTGCTTTCTTCTTTGGAGGAGTTATCTCTTCTCTTGTTTTTCTTTCCATCTCATGGGTCTTGAGATTCCCAATGAGACCGATGAGCTCCATTTCTTCGTTGTCATTGAGCTCCTTCAAAGTTGTGGCTTTGACTTTCCAAGATGGAGGGAGTGCTCGGATGATCTTCCTCACGTTTTGGTTATTGTCAATCCCGTCACCTAAAGAAGAAAGACCGTTAGTAATCCTTGTAAATTTAGTAACCATATCATCTATGGTTTCATTCTCTTGCATGGAAAAGTTTTCATATTGGGAACGAAGAAGGTCAATTTTGGCCCTCTTTACTTGTGAAGTTCCCTCATGAGTGACTAGTAAGTGAGTCCAAATCTCATAAGAGGATTTGCAGTGAATGACTCTAACAATATCATCGTCATTAAGAGCTTGAAGCAAGGCATAGTGTGCCCTAGCATTAGTGTCAAACTCTTTCGTGGCAATGTCGGACCAAGTGTCCTCATCACTAAGGGGTGCGCTAAATAGTTTAGTCACCGCCTTTGCAACCCGGCTCCCTAAGGATTACGAAAACACGATCATCTTAACCTTCCATATGGGAAAGTTAAGGCCATCAAACTTGGGTGGGGTCTTAATTCCTTCGGCCATTTTTACTAAGTGTATGAGGATGAAATATGAATAGAGTGATTAGCAATATAGGATCTCTCTAAGGATGTTAAGCCAGAACCTAGAGACCAAAACTCTGATACCAATTGAAAAACACCTAGAGGGGGGTGAATAGGTGTTAATGCTAATCTAATGATCTTTTTAACAACTAAGTATAAATGATGCAAGCGGTCACTCAAAACAAGAAATTGAAGCCGAATTCCCCGTGAAGGGCTCTAGAACTTCTCCTCTTTGATTCCTCTAGATTATGAGTTGAGACGCGTAATTGCTTTCTTATTGAAATGAGTAAAAACCGAAAATGCAAGTAAATGAAATGAGTGCAATAATGAAGTGCGAGCAAGTGGTATCACATTTCACTAAATCCACAAAGGAAATTTTCACACCGGAACCTTTACACCCAAGGGGATTACAATTGGTCTACACAAGACCGGAGTACCCAACTCCAACCAATCCAACCTCTACACAAGAAGGATCTCAACACAAGGAAATACAAGTCACTTGGTGATCAAAAGACCACAAAATCTCTCTTACAACTTCTTATAGAGTGGAGATGATTTTTGGCTCAAGAAGTAAAGTGAGAAAAATTTCAGTTGTAAAGAATTAAAAAGAGCTTGTAAACCAACTGAAAACTTTGCAAATGAAGAACTTTGAAAAGCAATGCAAGTAAACTTTCTTTTCTTTTGAAAAACTTGAAACAAATAGGAATTTTTCTTATCCAAAACAAATAACCAATGACCTCTATTTATAGGGAGAGAATTCATATCATCCATAATGAATACTAGGTCATTAGGGTAGAGTTTGGCCACTAGTAATTCAGAAATAGGTATAGGAATTATAAAAACAAAACAGATTTCAAGAAAGAGCCGTTGGGCACTTTTGACGGCTGTCGGTCGACGGGGCCGGTCGACCGGCAAGCACATGGCAAAAGAGCCGTTGCTTCGGTCGACCGGTCCGGTCGACCGCAGGCTTAAACAACAAAATTTTTGAACTATCGGTCGACCGGGCCGGTCGACTGAAAAAACCCGAGACTAAGGGTCTTGCAGTCGGTCGACCGGTCGGTCGACCGCAAGGTCTGTCGGTCGACTGGCCCGGTCGACTGGCAGACGTGCACAGACGTGCACGCCCAAAGCCACAAGGCCCGATTGATCGGACGGTCAACCAATCTAGCCTGAAATAGGTCCGGTCGACCGCCTGGTCGACCGTAAGGCCTGAAACAGATTTTTAAAGAAAGAATTTTAAACTTTGAATAATTTTTGAAATAATTTTAAATGGTTTGAAGTTTAAGTAGCATGCTATAGAGGATGAAATACATGTTTTAAACTAGATAAAAATTTAAATATTTTGAGACATGTATATCAATCAATCATGCACCTATACCAAATAACCAAAAAAAACTTGTATTTTGAAAAGTGAATATGTGTGTGTGTTTTCTTGAGCACAACTTATCATACCCCACTCTTTAACATACTGCTTCTTACAATGGTTCTAGGTGACTACAAGATCTTCAATTTTGGGCTTCTCCATATGTATTGTTGAATAACTTGAGTCTTTGATCCCGAATTGAGTTAACTTGAGTCAAAATCACCTTCCTTTAGGGAAGAAAAAATCTTGAATCCATAGAACCCTGAAACAAACTTAAATACTAAAATATGATTAGTACAAATAACTATATATGTTTTGTAATCATCAAAACTCTAAAACCGGGTGCTTGTAACCTTGGGCCAATATCTCTCTCTATATATTCTTCTCTCTCTCCCTCTCTCTGCCTCTCTATGTTCCAGGCCAGGGAACCTGTAACGCCCCGAATTCCACGGATACGGGGACGTCACTGCGACGTATAGGCGTAGGTCCGAAATGCACCCACACATATACGCTAAGCAAAAGTACAACAAGAAATGATCAGAGTGCAACACAAAGCGTGGTATACGCACATATATGCCAACATAAAGTACAATACAAAGTCATCACTGAATATGATAAACATCACATAATACATGTGTCCTTCATCATACAAGTCCAAAAGTGAAAGGTACAGCAAAAGTACAAAAGAGCTCACGAGTAGGAGGGAGATCCCGTGAGTCTAAAGAGTCAGGCACAAGGAGCTGAAGCTAGGATGCCTGCTTGCTAAGGATGGCTCGATCTACGATGGACAACTACACTCCGATCTAGCCTCGAAATCTGAATGTGCAAATCCAAGGGGTCAAGACATATAACAATAAATGAACTATAGCCAAGTGGCGAAGAGACATGAATGGGGTCAGAACACAAGCATGGTATATAAGAACGGATATAGCATAATCGGGAAACAGGAAATACAAGTAAAACTGATTACAAGCAAAAGTGATCGTATATACTTAAGCCACTGTCCCATGAGACCAGTACCTCGAGGGAGTAATCCAACAAGGAAACCTCATCTATATACCCTTATCTCATGCCACAGTAACCAAGCATATATAATCAGAGTTGCAAAATCATACGATGGTCCAGAACGGGGATACATAACAGATACAATAATAAATCCAAAACAGGAACGAGTAATAGTAAATACCGGAATCATCACTGGAATCACGGAAATCCTAATAAGTATCACAAGCTGGGAACATAACTGGAAACGTGCCTGGAATATCAAGAATCATAACAATATCCATAACAGTATCAATCCTTATTATTATTACTCGTCTAACTCATATATCTCGGTATGTGTCTCGGTATCGATCCCAACTCACATACATCCATATATAAGAAAGTCGAGGGTCGTTATCGGAAGTAGATGGAGAACTGATAACACTTCTTATAGTAGTTTCCATACACCTGGAACCGGTTTTGGAGGCCCAATGTCCCCCTAACAGTACTCAGGATGTGGGCCCAAAGTCCCACTAACAGTCATCTAGTGTGGGCCCGAGGTCCCACTAACAGTAATCTACCATATATCATCCACCTACTATAAGCAAGGTATCATTCCGGCATCCATCACTTCCACCCATACCCCATACAAGTTGTAGTTTATTAAGGATTATCAGTTTACGGGAAAGTGAACATGACAGTATTAGCCCTTCAGATTCAAGAGGTGGCCCCCATGGGTTTCAAGAGGTGGCCCCCACCGTGTGGTGTGGCACTTTGTTCCATGTGGCACTTTGTTCTGAGGGAGTGGATTCTAGAGGTGGCCCCCATGGGTTTCAAGAGGTGGCCCCCACCGTGTGGTGTGGCACTTTGTTCCATGTGGCACTTAGTTCCATAAAACAAGGCAGGGTTCCCGCAAATAAGATAATCATAAAGTCAAGTGTATCATGCTTGGTTTAAGGGATAGCATGACAAAGTGGTGATGTCTAACAAGCAATAAAACATAACAATAAATGTAGAGTGGGCCGGGTCAATCATGACATAACAATCGGGTCTAACAAGGTGGTGGCATGCCAGTTGGTCAAGTGAGTACGTGTTAGGTGTCATGTGATATACATGTGTTAAAAGAAAATAAATAATTAACATAGCTATGTTAAGGTAAGGCAAATGGAAACATAGATCAACTTAGGGTTCAACGACCTCGAAGGGTCTGCCACACATGTTATGGAATAGTGAAGTAATAATATCACGGCAGTGCACAAGCATGGGAATGAAATAAGAAATTGCAATGGTCATACATAACTTGATAAGATGAGGTGACTAGGGTGATGTGACACGAGTAATAGGTCCTTAAGTACAAGGTACATCCACATGATCCAAGTACGAGATAAACGTGTCATGCAGCACAAGTATGAAGCATAAACAAGACTAAAATATCCTATATGTATCCGGGAAGGGTCAAAATCAGAAAGGAAAAGAATCAGAAATTCTGGTCCAGAATCAGGCTGTCGGTCGACCTCCGGTCGACTGCCGGTCGACTGGGAATTGAACTAACGGTCGACTCCCGGTCGACTGCCGGTCGACCGGCAGATGCCGTGAGCTCCAGGTTTGGCCGGTCGACTGCCGGTCGACTGGTCCACATCAATTCCTAAGGCCGGTCGAGTCAGCGGTCGATTGCCGGTCGACCGCCAGCTCAAAGTTGTGCACGCTGTGCACATCGGTAGAGTGATCGGTCGACTGCCGGTCGACCGATCCTCTGGGATATGCTGCTGTTAGGGCAGAAAAAATCTGATTTTTGAGGGGTTCGATTTAATGGCCTAAAGGTAGGATTTTTATGTTATTAGGGGTCCTGATCTATCCATACAAGTACACTAGAACAGAGTTTAACCTTGGTGAGTAGAGATATCTACATGGAAAGGTTGGATCTAAGTTTTGATGCCCTAAAAATGGGATTTTTATGGTGCTAGCATACAAGAATTCACATCATAAGTAAATAGAGAGTATTCTAGGTCTTGGTGAGTAAGGGTACTCACATGGATGGGTTGTATTTGGAGCTTGATCCAAGATGAAGAAGAGGGGCTCCAATTCACAAGTTGTTGAAGCTTGAGGTGGAGGAGTTGATCTTGGAGTTGCCTTGGGGTTGGTGGTTGGAGATGAAGTCTTTGTGATGAAGCCCTAGATGAATCCTTGAAGTCTTGTGATGGATCCTTGAAGCTAGGGTTTGGGTTGAAGAAGAGGGGATTTTGGGAGAGCTTCTCTCTCTTGAGTTGGAGTGGAGGAAGAAGAAAATGATTGATTTGCAAATGAAAAGGATTATATAAGTTGGGGATTTTGTGAAGTGAGATGGAAATTGGATAGATGCAAGGGGCTTCCTTGCAAAAAGGGAGGTGAGGTGTCCCTAGAGTGGCCACTTGGCCGGCCATGAGAAGGAGAGAGAATGAGTGGGGTTAGGTGAAGTGTGAGTGGGAAATGAGGTGGCATGACAAGGTGAAAAATGGAATTTGCAATTATTGGAAAAATGCCCGAAATTCAAGTATCTCGGAATGATCTGAAAATTTTACCAAAAATCAAGAATAATATATAAAGACTAATAGTGAAATTCGTTCGAAGAAATACTGTATAGTTTTAAAATTAAAAATCCCGGAATCAGTTATTTACCGACTCCGAAAGAATTTCCATAAAATCATAAAATCCTCAGAAAAAGAATATAGATAGAAAAATGATCCCGAGAAATAAAGTCTAAAGAATCATCATGAAATTCCAAACAGTTTGAGAATTAAAAATCCGGGAATCGGTCAGCGGCACTGGCCGACACCGGTTTTGAAGAAATTCAAATTAATCCGAGAAAAATCCAGAAAATCACAGAAAATCTAATATATTGAAAAATAACATTTAAAACTGAAATCGGTCAATTCTACATGTCAGAAATACCAAATCGAAGAATATACTATGATCGGGCCCTCGGCTCAGACTAGGGCTGACTCCGAGTCCACGAATCCAAATCCAATATAAAATAATCGTATAGGAAATTCATGATACAGAATAAATACAGAAAACAATTCGAAAAATACGATTCGAAAATTCGAACACGCAACTAAGTACGTATTCCAAGAACGGGGTATTACAATCTACCCACCTTACAAAAAATTGCGTCCTCGCAATTTCGTTAAGGGGTAAATTGAATACAAGAAGGACGAAGGCACGAATAAAGGCATCATAAAACCAAAACAGGGAGGAAGATAAATACAAGAAGGTCCAGAATTAACAATGATAGAATGACAATGGAAATAATATTAAGAAAGATAACCAACTCAAATACAAGATCTGGGGTAGTGGTTACCATGAAATCCTAAGGCTCCTGCTCCGGATACTGATCTTCCCACTCTGCTGCAACACCTGAAGCCTCTGCTGCCATGACGTGAACTTGGCCTCTACCCTGATCTGCTCTAGGCCTCATCCCTCTCTGCTGACGATCATACCGTTGGGGTGGAAATGGAGCTCTCCGGTCAACGGGCTCTGGGTTTCTCCTCAATGGCGGTGCTGGAAGTGCTGGGGCCGGATGTGCTGGTCTGACTGGTGCCGTATGCTCAAACTTCCTGTACCGGCAATCCCTTAGTGCATGACCTCTTGCCCTACATGCCAAACATAATCCATTGGCTACCCGACAATCTCTCTTGTAATGTCCGGGCCTGTGGCAGAAATTGCATGTGATCTGAGGAAGAGGGGTCCGGAATGGTCTCTTCATCATCGGGCCCTGGGTTGCCCTATCCTCATCCTCCTCATCCATCAACTCAAAAGGCCTCTTCTTGGCTTGGCTCTTCATCTGATTCTCCTTCTTCTTCTCCAGTCCACGCTCTACTTCTCGAGCTATGGTGAGAATCTCAGAATATGTCTTCAGCTGCTGGGGCACCAGGAATACCTGTAGGTCCATCTGCAGGCCCTGCTGAAATCTGCTTGCCCGCTTCTCTTCATCCGTACCATGTACGGGGCAAAGCGGCTCAATCTGAGAAACTCCGCGGCATACTCATCCACGGACTTACTCCCCTGCCGAAGTCTGATGAATTGTTCTTCCATGTCCTTCTGAGCTGTGACAGGGAAGAATCTGCTGTAGAAACTCTTGGAGAAGGTGTCCCAAGTGACAGGCTTCTCCAATCTGACCTCTTCTGCTAGCCACCAAGTCCTGGCTATATCCTTCAATTGGATCTTGGCAACCTCCACTTGGTTTTCCTCTGGGACACGGGCTGCCTTCAACAAGTCCGATGTGTCCGTTAACCATTGCTCAGCCTCCAAGGGTTTTCTCTCCACCCGTGAATATGGCTGGCTGCAGCCCCCTGAAGTCTGATATGTTCCCCGGCCTCTGTCCCTTAGGTGCTGCTATCCCTTGCCGGAGAAGTTCGGTCTGCTGCTGTTGGTTCTCCACCTGCTGTTGCTGGTTTTCCACCACCATCTGGATAACCCTCAATACATCCACATTCTCTCCCGCTGCTCCATTCGATGCTGATCCGGAGTTGCTGCGACCCGATCTCCTCTCCATCGATACTAGGTATGGACAGACTGGGAGGAGCTGGAACATGGAATGGAAGGATTTCAGGATATGAAGGATGGAATTCAGAAGAACTAGATAAATCAAAAGGACTAGACAACTTTGTACATTGATGCTGGCATCCGCAAATTACTAGAACTTGCTACTTGTTTGTACTATAGAGGTAAGAGCCTAGGCTCTGATACCATCCTGTAACGCCCCGAATTCCACGGATACGGGGACGTCACTGCGACGTATAGGCGTAGGTCCGAAATGCACCCACACATATACGCTAAGCAAAAGTACAACAAGAAATGATCAGAGTGCAACACAAAGCGTGGTATACGCACATATATGCCAACATAAAGTACAATACAAAGTCATCACTGAATATGATAAACATCACATAATACATGTGTCCTTCATCATACAAGTCCAAAAGTGAAAGGTACAGCAAAAGTACAAAAGAGCTCACGAGTAGGAGGGAGATCCCGTGAGTCTAAAGAGTCAGGCACAAGGAGCTGAAGCTAGGATGCCTGCTTGCTAAGGATGGCTCGATCTACGATGGACAACTACACTCCGATCTAGCCTCGAAATCTGAATGTGCAAATCCAAGGGGTCAAGACATATAACAATAAATGAACTATAGCCAAGTGGCGAAGAGACATGAATGGGGTCAGAACACAAGCATGGTATATAAGAACGGATATAGCATAATCGGGAAACAGGAAATACAAGTAAAACTGATTACAAGCAAAAGTGATCGTATATACTTAAGCCACTGTCCCATGAGACCAGTACCTCGAGGGAGTAATCCAAACAAGGAAACCCTCATCTATATACCCTTATCTCATGCCACAGTAATCCAAGCATATATAATCAGAGTTGCAAAATCATACGATGGTCCAGAACGGGGATACATAACAGATACAATAATAAATCCAAAACAGGAACGAGTAATAGTAAATACCGGAATCATCACTGGAATCACGGAAATCCTAATAAGTATCACAAGCTGGGAACATAACTGGAAACGTGCCTGGAATATCAAGAATCATAACAATATCCATAACAGTATCAATCCTTATTATTATTACTCGTCTAACTCATATATCTCGGTATGTGTCTCGGTATCGATCCCAACTCACATACATCCATATATAAGAAAGTCGAGGGTCGTTATCGGAAGTAGATGGAGAACTGATAACACTTCTTATAGTAGTTTCCATACACCTGGAACCGGTTTGGAGGCCCAATGTCCCCCTAACAGTACTCAGGATGTGGGCCCAAAGTCCCACTAACAGTCATCTAGTGTGGGCCCGAGGTCCCACTAACAGTAATCTACCATATATCATCCACCTACTATAAGCAAGGTATCATTCCGGCATCCATCACTTCCACCCATACCCCATACAAGTTGTAGTTTATTAAGGATTATCAGTTTACGGGAAAGTGAACATGACAGTATTAGCCCTTCAGATTCAAGAGGTGGCCCCCATGGGTTTCAAGAGGTGGCCCCCACCGTGTGGTGTGGCACTTTGTTCCATGTGGCACTTTGTTCTGAGGGAGTGGATTCTAGAGGTGGCCCCCATGGTTTCAAGAGGTGGCCCCCACCGTGTGGTGTGGCACTTTGTTCCATGTGGCACTTAGTTCCATAAAACAAGGCAGGGTTCCCGCAAATAAGATAATCATAAAGTCAAGTGTATCATGCTTGGTTTAAGGGATAGCATGACAAAGTGGTGATGTCTAACAAGCAATAAAACATAACAATAAATGTAGAGTGGGCCGGGTCAATCATGACATAACAATCGGGTCTAACAAGGTGGTGGCATGCCAGTTGGTCAAGTGAGTACGTGTTAGGTGTCATGTGATATACATGTGTTAAAAGAAAATAAATAATTAACATAGCTATGTTAAGGTAAGGCAAATGGAAACATAGATCAACTTAGGGTTCAACGACCTCGAAGGGTCTGCCACACATGTTATGGAATAGTGAAGTAATAATATCACGGCAGTGCACAAGCATGGGAATGAAATAAGAAATTGCAATGGTCATACATAACTTGATAAGATGAGGTGACTAGGGTGATGTGACACGAGTAATAGGTCCTTAAGTACAAGGTACATCCACATGATCCAAGTACGAGATAAACGTGTCATGCAGCACAAGTATGAAGCATAAACAAGACTAAAATATCCTATATGTATCCGGGAAGGGTCAAAATCAGAAAGGAAAAGAATCAGAAATTCTGGTCCAGAATCAGGCTGTCGGTCGACCTCCGGTCGACTGCCGGTCGACTGGGAATTGAACTAACGGTCGACTCCCGGTCGACTGCCGGTCGACCGGGCAGATGCCGTGAGCTCCAGGTTTGGCCGGTCGACTGCCGGTCGACTGGTCCACATCAATTCCTAAGGCCGGTCGAGTCAGCGGTCGATTGCCGGTCGACCGCCAGCTCAAAGTTGTGCACGCTGTGCACATCGGTAGAGTGATCGGTCGACTGCCGGTCGACCGATCCTCTGGATATGCTGCTGTTAGGGCAGAAAAAATCTGATTTTTGAGGGGTTCGATTTAATGGCCTAAAGGTAGGATTTTTATGTTATTAGGGGTCCTGATCTATCCATACAAGTACACTAGAACAGAGTTTAACCTTGGTGAGTAGAGATATCTACATGGAAAGGTTGGATCTAAGTTTTGATGCCCTAAAAATGGGATTTTTATGGTGCTAGCATACAAGAATTCACATCATAAGTAAATAGAGAGTATTCTAGGTCTTGGTGAGTAAGGGTACTCACATGGATGGGTTGTATTTGGAGCTTGATCCAAGATGAAGAAGAGGGGCTCCAATTCACAAGTTGTTGAAGCTTGAGGTGGAGGAGTTGATCTTGGAGTTGCCTTGGGGTTGGTGGTTGGAGATGAAGTCTTTGTGATGAAGCCCTAGATGAATCCTTGAAGTCTTGTGATGGATCCTTGAAGCTAGGGTTTGGGTTGAAGAAGAGGGGATTTTGGGAGAGCTTCTCTCTCTTGAGTTGGAGTGGAGGAAGAAGAAAATGATTGATTTGCAAATGAAAAGGATTATATAAGTTGGGGATTTTGTGAAGTGAGATGGAAATTGGATAGATGCAAGGGGCTTCCTTGCAAAAAGGGAGGTGAGGTGTCCCTAGAGTGGCCACTTGGCCGGCCATGAGAAGGAGAGAGAATGAGTGGGGTTAGGTGAAGTGTGAGTGGGAAATGAGGTGGCATGACAAGGTGAAAAAATGGAATTTGCAATTATTGGAAAAATGCCCGAAATTAAGTATCTCGGAATGATCTGGAAATTTTACCAAAATCAAGAATAATATATAAAGACCAATAGTGAAATCCGTTCAAAGAAATACTGTATAGTTTTAAAATTAAAAATCCCGGAATCAGTTATTTACCGACTCCGAAAGAATTTCCATAAAATCATAAAACCTCAGAAAAAGAATATAGATAGAAAATATGATCCCGAGAAATAAAGTCTAAAGAATCATCATGAAATTCCAAACAGTTTGAGAATTAAAAATCCGGGAATCGGTCAGCGGCACTGGCCGACACCGGTTTTGAAGAAATTCAAATTAATCCGAGAAAAATCCAAAAAATCACAGAAAATCTAATATATTGAAAAATAACATTTAAAACTGAAATCGGTCAATTCTACATGTCAGAAATACCAAATCGAAGAATATACTATGATCGGGCCCTCGGCTCAGACTAGGGCTGACTCCGAGTCCACGAATCCAAATCCAATATAAAATAATCGTATAGGAAATTCATGATACAGAATAAATACAGAAAACAATTCGAAAAATACGATTCGAAAATTCGAACACGCAACTAAGTACGTATTCCAAGAACGGGTATTACAGAACCTATCCCACGCCCCGCGGCCAGGCGACTAGTGGTCGGCGCGCCACCGCCTCCCCCACCGGGCGCCACCCCCTTCTCTCCTTTTCCTCCTCCTTCTCTTCTTCTTTTTCTTCTTCTTCTTCTTCTTTTTCTTTTTCTTCTTCTCCTTTCTGTTCTTCTCCCTGTTCTTCTTTTTCTTTCTTTTCCTTTCCTCCCATCTCTCTATTCCTCTCTCCCCTGGCAGACCCGTCGTCGGTAGGGCGGACCCGCTGCCAGCGCGGCGGCGGCGGCACCGGCGAGGCCGGGGCTGGCGGACCTCCCCCCCTTCTCCTCTTCTCTCTCTCTAATGGATCTTCTCTTTATCTCTTATTGGGTGCAAACCCAATAACCCTCAAACCCGATCCGATAACCCATTAACCCATTACCCATATTAACTTAAGTATAATGGGTTTGAGTTTTGGATCCAAACCCGACCCAATATCATCCTGAACCCGCTTCTAAACTCAATAAAGGTACTTTTTCATAAATCCCCTGGTTAAATAATACTTATGGCATGTTAATCCTTATTAATTACATATTTAACCTGTTTATGTGGTTTCTAGTGTTCGGGCGGTAACTGGAGCATCTGAAGTTCCGATTTGGATGATCCTGAAATCGTTGCGATCGTGAAAAAGAGAGCTACCTTCACATGACAGTTTGTGAGTGTTTCTTTTATAAATTATAGTTATCATGTTTATATCATGTTTTATTAAATTAATATTCATTTATTTTGTTTCTTGATTTATTATAAAAATAAATGACTTATCTAAATACCAGGATTCATAAGTTAATATTTTACTAAGTAAATTAACTAATAAATTGATAATTAAAATAGAGAAATATATGTAATAATCTTGTGATCTTGATCATCTTAATATTTTATAATTGTTATCTGTTACAAATAGGGATATCTGATTCTTGATTATACGGTATGATCACCATTACCTAACTCACACTGGACATCGTTACTACATGTACCCGTATTCGTTACCCAAACATTCTAGTACATGGGACATTGTATTTTATTTAAATACCCGATGCTGATGGTACACTGACACAAGGATATGTTAACATAATATACACTATCACTGTTACATGGATGCGCGACATTGTTATTTTATATGTTGGTATCACCGTCCCACAGGATTCTAATACACTGAACACACTATGTTATGTAAATACCCGTTACATTAGATACCATTATTTCATGTTGTTCCATGTCCATGTCTCACCATTACACAGATACTAAGATTCACGACACTATTACTGGATGTTCGTAAACCACTGATACACTGATGCACCATTACACTGGATACCGCTACATGGATACTCTGTGCACAGTTACTTCATGTTCTTGCACAACTGTTATCTAGAATCACCAGTCTACATGCATTGATTGTCTATGTATTCCTATTGCATGGATCATGGTTTATATTATTGCTACATGGATATTCCTGCACTCCCGTTACATGATGTATTCTGGTACTGATATTGATATTCTTGTTACTGGATACGTGAGCTGTAGATATGTGAAGTGTGGAATTCCACATCTATTGTTTTCTGTTTCCCATTATCTTGTTTCATGCTATCAACAGAGCTCATGTTATGTTATCGTGTTACATGTACCATGTATTGTACTTGTTCCTGATATATACTGTGTATTTCAAATATAATGAATATAACTTGGGGATGGGGAGACTTGACGTTGACTAGGTTTTGCCGGTGGATGTCTGGATCCATTGTTAGTCCCACTGTAGGGGACGTGTTAGTACTGGCTACCGCTTGTATTATATATAGCTCTTTGAGCTTCTTGTTTCTTACTCCTGCCCTAGCGGGTTGCCCTGGTCACAGTAACAAGGATTTGTTTAAGGCTATTGTCCCGGGTATGCACGAGATACATCCACCTGACTAGAACTCCTCGACATTGGTTTCCAGTTAACATAATAAAACGATAAAATAATAGTAACGTCGGGAACTCTTGTTATTTGGTCATTCTCTCCTTCGGATAATGGTACCCGTATGCTATGTCCGGATGAGTTCATGGAGTGCGGGCTCCGGTATGAACTGCCAGTGGTATGGGACATTGTTATATGTATAAATAACATGACTTGCCTGATACATGTATACTTGTTACTAATCTTGATAATTTATCTACTATCATGTTACTTGTATACTTTATTACACTTCCTGATACATGTTACACTTTCTGTGATAGCATACTACTCATGTACATATATACTCTACATTCCATATATTTTCTATTCCGTATATATATTTTTCATGCACACGCTATTCTTGTACACTCATGATACTATAGCAAGATTATTCATGTTTCCCATGTTACACCGTCAGGTTACTATTAGTTAGTATAAACATAATATGTTAAACAACTAAAACTTGATACATGATAATTAAACACTTTATATCAGTAGTGGGTATGTATGATGTATCTTATTATTCATATACATACAAATAACATGTTGATGATATAATAACATAAAGTTAGTGATGCAGATGTATAACTCTTCTCAATTGATATTGTTATAATTATAATCATGTATTATGGAAGTAATAACATGCTATGTAGTGATGATGTTATAATACTGATAAGCACATTGTTACAACATGCTAGGTAATGATGATTTTATAGTACTGATAAGTAATACTGTTATAACATACTAGGTATTGATGGATATTATATATTATCGTGATTGTACTACTGTAGTATATATTACTGCTTTCCTTCATTTTACCACTCACTAGGTCACTTTCTGATGATCCTGGGTTTGCGTGTCCAGGTTGGAGATCCAAGATATCGCTGTACCAGATATTTTCTAAGATTCTTTTGAGAACGTCACCCTTTCCAATCATAGGTATCTTTGTGATTTGTTCGTTATTTTATTTATCCCTATTTTCATATCTATTATGATCACTGATCTCTTTTGCAGGTATTTTATATTTATGTTGGACTTATGGTGTATCTTATATGTGTTCCCTGTACTGAGGCTTCGCGTATATACGTGAGGGTATTTTTTCCCTGCGTATATATGTCGCTGTAGCGTCCCCGTATCTGTGGGATCGGGGTGCTACAGGTTTTAGTTTCAAAAATTTACATTTACATGATTTACATCTCAATAGAATAAGTTTCATGATTTATATATGTGTTGGATTCTATCCATACATATTAGAGCTTCAATTGTTGATAAAAACTTATTTTTATAAGTTTTGTATTTCGGATTATCATGTATACACTTTGAGTTTCAGATTATCATGTATACACCTTTCCGTTTCATGAATAAATTTCATCAAAACAGTTTACATGGTATTTATGTATATGGATTTCATTCATATGCATTTATGCATAGATAACTTATTTTGATGGATTTAGTTCATGTGTTAAAGTTTTATTTTTATCAAAACTTATTTTGATATTTATTGTCAAAAATAAGCATATATCATTTACTATGTGTATTGGATTTTATCCATACACATAATGCTCCAAATGTGTTTCAATATTTGTTTTTGTATTTATACAAGTTTATAGAAAAATCAGATTTCCAATTCAAAGTTTGGTTTTTGGAAATACGATTTTGGTTTCTGCTTTAATTTCTATACATCAAAAAGTTCACTTGTTTGTAATATCTGTTGATTTTTGATCAACATATTTGTACTTCAAGGTATTTATATGAACTTATTTTTGTGAAATTTATTGAGATTTAATTGAATTTTTTTGGGTTTTAGAGTTCAAGTTTTAATCCTTTTTAATCCTGGTTTTGGGCTGCTTGCGGTCGACCGACTAGTCGACCAAAAGCTAGCTCGGTCGATCGAGCGGTCAACTAACTTGCACACATGCCCAGCCCAATGGGCGGTCGACCGATTGGCTCAACCCAAGTTTCTATTAGGTGTTGGTCGACCGAGCGGTCGACGACAGAGCTGTGTCTTTGGGACGGTCGATTAGGCGGTCGACCGGCAACCTCAACAGTCAGAAAATGGGCTGTTGGTCGGTCGACAGGCGATCATTTCTGACCTGTTCTGGACCCAATGGCTATAATTTTCTGGGTCTTAACAAGGGTTGTTTAGCCAGATTTTGGATTGATTTTTGAGAGCTAAAATTCTTATCTTCTACTGGTTTTCAACAGCAAGTTTTAGAGCTTCAAAATCAAAAATCTTTATTTGTTTCAAAATTTTGAAAATCAAAGAAAAAAAGTTTTGAGAGAATTCTAGTTTTGTTCTTCAATTTCTTCATCTATCAAGAAGTTTTTTTCAAGTGTTTTTTTTTGTGTTTCTTTTCAAAAATTTTGTTTGCTCACATACTTTAGCTTTCATTCAAAATCTATTCTCTAGGATCTTGTATATGAGGTATTTTATTTGTGGTCCTTTGAGATCACCAAGTCTTGTTTGTGATCTTTGTGATCACCAAGTTGTAATCTCTTCTTTGCTTTGTGCTTGGCTTTGTGCCTACCCTCTTGTGTAGAGGT